>ML783953.1:461096-514135 GCA_009831015.1 Picea engelmannii | reverse complement strand
TCTGTTCAAGTGCTATTTCTGTTGCTATTTCGTATATCATTTCTATGTATTGTGAAGATTATGCTGGATATTTTACTGTTATTCTGTTATTTCTAGCATTTCGTTCCTGTTCTGCATATTTTATATATCTGGTATCTTGCAAGATATGTTAGGACATATCTGAAATTGTTTTATTGATTGGAATGCTATGATACATGCATTTTTATTTTATGTGATGACTAATATAATTTTGATGTATGTCATGTGTAGAAATAAATTTAAACTATTGGGAAAGGCAATTACCAATTGTAGAAAACCTCAAAGGAGAGGATGAATGCGAGAAGGCTGTTGTTGAAATATTTTTGAGGGGACTTTGGGAGCCCCATGAAGCACTACTGATGAGGTAAAAATCAAAAAAGAAAAGGGTGCTAGCAGCTAGAACATGTATAAAAATGTTCATTCCTATATGGCATAAGGTATGAAGGGATTTGTTAAGAACCCCTTCTGAAAATATTTCATTATCTTACTGATATAGAAATAATTTTGAGTGGCTATTGTATGCCATTGCTGCCGAAGTAGGGTAAGATTTAGGAAAGAAGAATCTGAATAATAGAGCAAGGAATTCTATGCCAATTAAGGATGAGTTATAATCCTTGCAATAAAATGAATGAGTAAGGAGTACCATGAAAAAGACAAATCTAGGGAGATTGGGAATAAAGGTGCTCATAGTTAGCACATTTCATGGAATGCATTGAGGAAATGCATGTTTGCATAAGAGGGTAGACAATGGATTTCCCATTAAGGAAGGAGGACCTTTTGATACTCTACTTGAATTGTAGAGGCGTTAAAGAAAATATAATTTTGTGTGGCCATGAGTGTTGATACCCTGGTTACTAATGAAGGAAGAATGCGTGGGTGCATTCAAGAGAAACTTTTAGTTTCTTATGTGTTGATTTGGGATCATGATCAGTCTGTGGAAGGAAGCATAGTATTGTTGTAAGAGTGAATGAGAATGATTAAATCTATGGTGAAGAGGTTGGTTGAGCTACTACACACCATGGAAAAGGGATTTTCATAATTATGGAAAACTTGAACCCAATGTAAGGGTACATTGGGTATGAATGTGGCCATGAATATTGGCACATTGATTAAATTCAATTGATATTTGAGTTGCATTTGGAAAATTTGGTATGTTGAAAGGATTCATACGTAAATAATGATATTTCCTTTTGCTCTGTACCCTTTCATATATGAAAATGGCTTGGATTGTTAGTATGCATGATTTTGAAAAAATAATGTGCATGGAAATTAACAATTTGTTTGGTTGAGGAATGTTGAAATGGAAGGAAGAAAAGGGTCTTGAATATGGCAGTGTTGTAAGCCCATAATGAAGACCATTTTCCTGCTGAGCTAAACTGCTATGGGAAGGAAAGTCCCATACTTGTGAATCTAGTTCCCATGCGGAACATATTTGAAAATAAATGTAGAATTTGGAAATCTGTGGGTGACATATTTGCAAGAAAATTATGAATTTGAAATTGATGATAATATCTGATAATTTTGGTATACCTGTGATACAGGTGAGACACAAAAGATATGTCTAGGGAGGACATGTGAAGGATATCAAGATGGAAAACATGAAAAAGGATACTATTGATACATGATAACCTTGTGGTAAGTCATGATCTCCCTAAAATAGGTTGTGTTGTGGCAACACAAGCTGGAGGGATGCCTCAACAATGCAATTCTGAGGGACGCCTCGGTAGAGAAAGTGCGAGGGACTCCTCGACTGTAAGACTCAACGAAGTCTCTAGAAATATTCTTGTGTGAGAAAACCTTGGCAAGGAAATATGGATCACCTGAGGTATTGTATAGCAGAGAAGGGGATGCCTGAGCCTTGACCTGGAGGGTGAGTGACCGTAAGGAAGAGGAGACTTTGATAATTCTTGTAAACCATTGATTGGGATCATGCAAAAAATGGGTATGTCAAGGATAAATAGTGAGACAAGATAAGAATACATCCATATGGATGCAAATCCATGAACTGTACAGATAAGTATTTTTCTAGATTACAAAATTTTTCCTCTGGAATTTTGCACAACAATAAGATGTTTTCGCATGAAATTGTGATTAATATGCTTATTGTCCAAAATTATTGAAGGAAGGTGATGAAGTACAAGGGTATGGAAAATACTTGACCAAGAAAGAGGATGAAGATTTCCGAAGCAGCTAAATGACAGAGGAATGATAGGTGTTACTGAGAAAGAACACCGAGGACAATGTTCCATTTAAGGGGGATGGGATTGCAATACCCTTGTATTCCCCAGATTGTAATTAATCATTAATTATGATCACCATGTGTTGGCACAGGCAAATTTTGGGTAAAATCAAAGAAGTTTTTGTAGGAAGTAAGACAACACCGGAAATAAAAGAAAACCCATGCCAAGAAAATAAGTTATAAAGTGGGAAAACTGTTGTGGAGCAGTTGGAAAGTGGACAAGCGCCGATAGGGAGAACAGTTAGATTGTGGACCAATCGACACAAAGTCATGGAGAAAGTGTACAAACCTAATCTACTCAGGGTTAGGTTTTTTGTAAAGGATTTGTCCCAGTTTTGTATAAGTAGAATTTATAGGACCATGAGAGAATAGTAGTGTTTCAGGAGGAGTATTGATATGTATGTAGTATTGAGATGGTAGAAAATATATTATCTGATTAAGAGGTCCGATTGGGAGATGATTACGATATGTGGAGATAGGATGTAATGAAGGAAGGACTGTATAGTGCAGAACACTGCATTTTGAATGAAAAATGAATAAAGAGACGAAGCGACAAATCTTTGTGGACGTAGCCCCAGAGGGGTGAACCATGATATATTTGTCTTTATGTGACTGCACAAAGTATCCATTATTTCATTTACTTTACAAAGTTTTTATGATGAATATGGTTCTGGTTAAAGGGACGAGCATTGCGCAGTAAGAACAACCTAATATAATTTGCAGATCAACACTAAGTAAGTGAATGTTAGAAGTAGTGTTTAGATATGAATCTTATGTTATAATAGATGAATGCCCAGTGTTAAATACATGTTATATAATGGTTAATGAAGTTCTAGGGAAGTAAATATGTCAGTGGTCTACACTAAGATCTAATGAGTGTTTGTGGGTAAGAAGAGAGTAGATCTAATGCATCCAAGGGAAAAGGAAAACTCATCCCATCCTAGGGTTGTAGAGATCTGAGTCCTGCGGTTACCCATATAATCCATATCGGGTGATACTGCATGGTGCACCCTGTGCGTTGTGTTTCCTTCTGGTATCCAGAAGGGTCGATGGTAGAAGGGTGTTGTTGGTAATCCTATAGTTAGAACCTAGGTTAGCCGAAGTCAACACAATACCATGTTATGGCATGTGAATAATGTAAATGCATGATTTTTTATATTTCCAATAACTAACCGTGGGGATGTAGCCTTGAATTACTGGCCATGATATCACTAGAGGAAAGAGCGAGGAAACTATAGAGAGGGTGCATTATGTCAAAATGACACCAAATTATCTTTGTTGAAATAATAAGCCTCATCATGATCCCAAGGAAAAATCAGTTAATGAGAAAAGGAATGGTGGTTGAAAAATAAACTACCCCAATCAATGGAAGTATGGAGGGTGTGGCTGAGGAGATAGAAAATTGTTAGCCCAAAGTACCACAAAGTGCAGTTTCCTGTAGGCCCAGATTGGCCCGAGTTCCTTTTGATAGAAGGAAGAGGACAGGTCCAGAACCTTCCTTGGGAGGAAAAAGGCATGCAATAATACACTTGAAGGAAGAAAATAAGGATACCATGCCCACAAAGGGGTGTGTGACCTGGATATGTAATGAGAAAAGAGGAGAATGCATGAGGTTTTGGGGTTTTGAAGAAGAAATAGAGGATTAAGTTGTTCTGGTTAAAAAGAGAGAACAAGAGAAAGGATATCTAAGAGTTTGTAGAAAACATGACCCAAGTAGAAGGTCATGACCTTGATGGTGATGGAGCATTTGATGAACCTCACAGAGGCTGTTACAGAGAAATGATCTCTCAAAAATTGCAAAATTTCCCCAGTGATATCATGGCTTGGCACGGGGGTGGCTAGAGCGCTAAGAATGAATGCCTCTAAGACTATAGTTGGGTGGAAAGGTGAACACCCACAGTAAATTGGTCAGTGATAAACTATAATAGATAAGTATTCAATATACCCTGTGTACTAGAATTGAAACGAGTGGTTGGATGTATGTTTCTATGACTAAAATTTGCATTGTAGGATTAATATTAGTAATTCTTATTGTTCTTCTATGAACCCCTACATTTGAATGGTTTTTGTTTTCCTCTTCTTAGTAGCAATAGAAATATTAGACATGGGTCTTAAAATGAAATTAGGAATAATATTATGGTTTCTTTTCTAGTTGAAAAATCCTTAAGGGAATTTTCCCAAGGATTGATTTTGTAATATAAGAGTCGGGGCAGAATTTGCTAGAATGCTTCAGTCCTGTCAACCCTCGAATTTACCTTCACATTTTACTAAATTAAATCTCTATGGATGGATGTTTCCTCCCTCAAACCATTCATCTATGTGATTGAGGGCTCATGCCCATTACCCTAACCAAATCACAACTAAGAGTTGAGTGTGTAGCCATGGAACCTGTCAGGGAATCCATATGACCAGGACCTTGGAACCCTTCACTAGTTTCGAAAGGAGATAAGCTATCTTAGCTTTGGTACTATGGGAGTCTGGAGCTTTGGGATGTTATAAATTTACCACATGAAAAAACAACTAAAGGAAACGTAATGGTACGATTACTAGAGAGGTTGAATGACATCTGGCGGTTTCCTTAACTGTAACTGTGGGATCTATCCCATCGTTAAATATTGATCAACTTCTCAATCGTGAAGTAATGTGAACTATAGATCTAAATATATTCAGGATATCCCCTGACCATTGGATTTACGTTGTGGTCATTTAGCGTTGATCAAATCTAGGAGTAAAAAGGAAAATAAACAGCCAAACCCTCAAATGTTGAAGTCGTGAAGTGACAAGGACTGTCGATCCAAGGATGCTTCGATATATCTCTTGATGAGTGGATCTATATTGTGGTTAGTTTGGCACTGACCACTCCATGAGTAAAAAGGAAACTAAACAGCCAAATCCCCGATTGCAGAAATTGCAAAGTGACGAAGACCATCAATCCAAGGATACTTCAAGATCTCTCTTAATCATTGGATCTAGATCGTGGTCAATCCGACATTGGCCACTCTGAGAGTAAAAAGGAAACTAAATAGAAAAACCCCCGAACATAGAATTTGCGAAGAAACAAAGGTTGTAGATCTATGGATCTACATGGACCTATCTCGACCATGGGATAAAAGTGTAATGGGAGGTTGCTGGTGGGATTTCAGAGTTCAAAGCTCTAGGTTATTTCCTAGGTAGGAGAGGTTGGAGGCTGTCAGTCCAGAGTGACATGGCATGCCGACATCACCTAGAGTGGCATGGATGCATGTTCGACATGCCACATGTCACACTGATTCATGATTTTTACATACCTTATATGCCAATTGGAACGTGACACGTGTCTCCCATTGATAGGTCCATGTGTCATCTTCGTATTTTTCCACATGTCACCCTCAGGTGCATAGTTTCTTCACCTAATGGCTAATGGGACCTTGGGATTTTAGGAGTTTAGAACTTCGGGAGGCTTAGGGTGTTAGAATGTATGATCCAAAAGGGCCGAAGGCTGAAGCTACGTGGCAGGACCTCACGACTTTGGGAGTTTTGGGGGTGTATTCATAACAACATGGTGAGGAGCCTTGTTGAAGGCTAGAGCCATGTGGTAAGATTTTGGGTTTTTGGGACTCTGGAGGATATACGAGTAGAGAAAAGGGAGTTCAACACCGGAGTGTCGAAGCATCGAATGCCAAAATCCCTTAAACCTATCCATTGAATGAGGGTGAATCTCAACCGTTGGATTTAACGGTGGATTTATCTCTACCATAGATGAAATATTTCTAGTGAACTCTAGTAATTTGGGACTCCATAAGTGTTTCAGACATGGATGGGAAGGATGAAGGTCTAAAGGCCTGATAATTGTGAAGGCATGGGGAAAATTCCCTGTAACCGCCCCTCTAGTGGCCATGCCATTTCTAAAGGATGAAAACCTTGGCTGATTTAGTGCTAGGTGGGATGGTAAAAATGAGGTGAACCCACGTGGGTGCCACATTTCCTTTGACCAATGATGCCTAGAGAGCTTTGGAAGGGCATAAATTCCAATCCAGAGCTCAGATTTGAGCATGGTAACAATCATTGGAAATTTACTGATGAGTAGAAGGTGATGGATATCTCGAGAAGAGGATTTGAGATGATTGAGAAACACAAAATTTTGATGCCCCATCCCTTAAAAAGGTACTTTAGGGGTCGGGTGTGTTACACAAAATCTACCTTGTAAATTGAGAGACCAAAACAATAAAAAGTGACATAATGGAATTACACATCCATGCTTGTATATAGCTCCAAATTTAGTGATTTAAGTTTCGGGGTGAAGTTGATAACATTATCAATCTATATATTTGATCCGTAGTGAATTTCAAAATGACTAAGGTCTTCTACCTTGAACCAAGGTTCAATAATTTTTGTAAAAAAGAGGGTAAAACCATCTTACTATAAAATGCATGCCTAAGACTCAAATGACCTCCAAATTGAGGGGCTAAAATTGTGGAGCTTGTATTTTATCATTTTACATCTATTTATACTTTAGTTGTGAATTTTGAAATCTAAAACCCTCTACTATGCATAAAGGATAAAGTTTCCATGTAAATGAAAAACAAATCATGAAAATAGGGCACGATGAAAAATACACACCCTAGGAAAAAAAATCCATGTATGGTGTTGATAATTATAATTTACAAGTTACATGACTGCATATTTGTTGTAAACCCTAAAGACTGTATACTAGGGTGATTTCTACCTAGAATTTAGTAAAGGGTTCAAATATACATGAATATTTGGAAATTCTGCACATACAGTAACTAAAGTGGAAAAATGAATACTAACTACCTGTGTCCATGAGCTCTATGAGGCAAGATATTTTACAACCAAATCACACATAGGCTAATTTTTAGTTTCATTTCCATTGCAAAGACCAAGATAAATCATCGGAGAATAAAATTTTATACGACTGAATAATAATTAATTAAATAAAGAAACATATCAACATGTATGAGACTCTAGAAAGACTAAGTGGAATACCTGAATGCGATCCTCTTGGTTTCAAGAACAATATATTCTCTACTGAACATGGCCAACCATGTGAAGCTGGAATCTCATCACCCCCCCACATCACTTTCAATTCCCCATACCCAATCTATCTATTGGAAAATAATTGAAAGTGGCATAGTATAATTCATGCATAAAAAGAAGAAAAACACAATTTAAAGGTAAATGAAAGAAAGAATGTGTGTGCATATATGTGGTTTTGTACATACAAAACATATAAAAATCATACATAAGAAGATATAAACACATAGTATATATGTGATAAAAAACATTTTTAAAATATGGAACTTACCCCATATTGTTTTATATCTTCCATAAAAAATATGCATCTTTCTTTGTTCTCCTCTATTGGTTCACACCTACCCACCACCTTTTTCCTTTCTCACCACCTTTTTCATTGTCTCCCTTGGTTCCATGGATTCAAAAAATTCGTAATCGTTGTTATCACGGAAAAGTTGCTCACCACAAACATACACAATGGATGAAGAAATAATTAGCACAAGAACAACATACTCCCAATAATTATTGAAGGATTACACTCAGGTTGGAAAAATAAGCACAAAACTATACAAAAGTGGTTATGAAGTTGCACGCATATTAAGCACAATCATCAAACACACATATGTGTGGTCCAACATGGCATACACCGCACACAGTGTGCGGCCTATGTGACTGACAAACATAAAACCCACGCAGATGCGGACATGGCACATTGGTGATTTTGGTCGGGATCCAACCACTTTTTGGATGGAGTGGATCTTCCCCCATACCAAAAATTTCCCCCAATCTCTGCCTTGGGATCACTGAAATGGATGGGAGGTACCTAAAAAGGCCTCCCATTCACATTGTAAAATAGTTTGGAAAAATCTTTCCATCCTCCTATAAATAAAGGGCCATTGTATGCAAAGAAGAAGCAATATGAGTATTGTTATGTTGTTCAATTTGTCTTAGAGAAGCCATATTTCTCCTAGAAATATTTGAGCATTCATAGAAAGTGTTGCACCTCTCTCATCTTGAGAATTTCAACTATCAATTATTCACCATTATATTTTCATTTTCAGCCATTGTTAGAAGAGAGAAATCTTTGTATTTGGGGACTCAAGATCCTTCCCAAGGAGGAAGAGGGGACTCATAATTTCCCATATTTCTCCAAGGTTTTATCAATTCTAAGATCAATCTCATTTGGAAACTATTCCTTATGTCTCTTTCTTGAATCTATTTTGGTTGTTACATGATTATTTTATTTTATTTTCTTGTTTTTCATTTCTTGTTTTCTACTTAGTTGAGCCACTAATCAACTAAAAAACTATTGTGTTGTCTTGCTAGCCTAACTAGATAGTTAAGGGACCACCTTTTGCTCACCTAAGTGAAAAAAATAATCAAATATATTGGTGACGATACTGGGGATTTGGATCAAAATCCTCCCCAATCAGGCTATTAAAGTTTTCTTTCTCACTCATTTGTGTTTTTTAGGGGTTAAAACTGGCCTATTATCGCCTTCAGAGAGTAGGATTTGATCAGACATTGAGTGAAATTGTTCAATTTTTCTATCCCACCAGCTTATTTGTGTGCACGTGGGTTCGGGGAAAACATTCACTCGGTCTATGCACATTTGCACTTTGTCATGACTCTTCAAACACTCACTCTGTGCTTTGTGCACGATTGTTTCTGGGTTAGCTGCACAATGGTCTTGTTATTTCCAAATTTTAAGGCTTGAGCAGTTCACTTCCACCAAGTAGTTTAAATTTTATTTATGTGTTGTTGTAAAATCCATTAAAAGTAGGCTTGGATATCCACTCTTGCATACATAGCTTAAAACCACACATATAAATTTAGTGAGGATAAAAAAAACCTTTTCATATTTTACTTCCTTACTTGCCACATGGATGGCCTAAAGCTTAGCATGTGAATTTCATTATTTTCTCTTCTTTTACAAAGTCATCACATTAATTCAGGACTAGAAACTTATTTAAGTAACCTTGAAGTATGCTCTTTCCTCACACCATAGTGTGATCATGGAAATCAAAAAAGAGATTTCCTAAATAACACTTCATCTCCTTTAAATAAAAATCAACCAAATCTATAAGAGAGGCCAATACCTCTTAGTTTATTTTGAAACTTAAATATAAGATTTGTAAGGGCCCACACAAGCCCACATGCGCACAATCCTAGGATAGTTTCAAATTATAGAGTAACTCACTTAGGAATTTTAAAGCATTGGAAGGGCCCATACATGCCCATATGTTCACAATCTAGGGACAATTTTCAAGATTTATTATGTTACAAAACATCCTAGGGAGATAAAAGAGTCAAAGTAAGGATGTCCATATCCACCATCTTAGCTTAATATTATTTCATTTGCAAGGGTCATTTGAACAAATTTAGTAAGTTATCTAAACACTAAAAGTAAAGGACCAAACGATGTCCACCATGATAAAATATTGAATTTAACTTATTAAAAAATGGTTTCACCACCATCACTCCTTGCACACACTCTCACTCACTCAAAAACGTTTTGCTAGATACTTGAAACTATTTGTTGGGCTTCACTTGCTTAGCAAAGAGCCTTTTGAAACACCATCATAAAACACAGAGTTGGTCCATGATCCCAACTTATCAACCTACTCTCACATTCTAAAAATAATTCATAATCATCCCACTTTCTAACCTCCACAGGAGGAACACAAAATAATTTGGTAGTCTAAGTTACAATTTTGGGGATAGGAATCCTGCAAATAACTCCCCATCATCATTTCTCACTTGAAACTTAAAAAGTTGTGAATTAGGGTGCGAAAATCCTCTCACTCAAGCATTCCTACACCATAAGGAAGGGAGACACTAGTGAAGGGTTGAAAGATGAGGTCCAGTTATTCTGTTGGTACCTCCTTGGGTCACCCAACCCTTGGAAAGAATCCAACCTATGACCAATTTACGAGGCCAAAACTCTAAATTTCGTGCTTGATGGAGGTATCTTAGTAGCCCAATATAGGATTTATCTACCCAAGGTGGAGGTTGTGGGCTTCAATCACTCCTTAGTCATATTTTGAATGACTGTTGGAAAATATCACTAGTACTTTCGGGATATGCCCCCTTCACCCCTCATTATAACTAATTGTTCGTCCCTTCCCTAGATTATCCTCAAGTGGGTTATGGCCCCACTTTCAAGTGATTTTTTGGAGGTCTAGTGTTATTGGAGAGGAAGGTCATTATGTTGGATAGTACACGTGCACTTGTTATTTGATTCCCCCCTCCCCCAATGTGGAGTTACAAGATCCCAAACTACCTTTTACATTGTTTTTGATGTATGATTCTCACCACTTGATTACATGTAGTTTTATAAATACATTGTTTAAATTGATTTGAAAGAAATTTGTCCTATCATTCTTCACCACCATTTTCACACACCCACATCTAGGCTAGAATCATAGGGGAACCATAGTATCCTTGATGTTTTAGGCGCTTGAGAAATTTACCCCCAATTTTGGGTGGTTTTCCTAATTTTGTTGAGACATCAGTAGTACCATCACATACACCAGTTAGTTCTATTGTACTAGGATAATTATTTCTAGGGGCCACCTTGCCTGGAACCAATATCCAAAGAAACTCACAAACAAACCCTCCACCACAAGGAGATAGAGATCAAACTTTATCGCATAGTACAAGATCCCAAGGAACCACATCCTCTCATACCATGGCAGGACACACCCCCATCATGCCCTACTTGGATTCATTCAACATCCCAGATCTAACCAAACTAACAAATGATCCCATATTACATGACCCCACTTGGACGAATATGCTCAGAATGCTACCTTTAGACATTCCTAAGTTTGAAGGAAAATTCGGAGAGGACCCTACCAACCATGTCATGTCCTTCCACTTGTGGTTTTATTCAAATAACATAATGGAATATCCCATTCATTTACAGTTATTTCAAAGAACCCTCACTGGAACTATGACCAAATGGTATGTATATGAGAAGTTAGGTTTCCATTCAACCTTCGAGTCTATAGCCAAAGCATTCCTATAATTTTTTCAAATCCCTATCTGTTATGACATTGGTTTGGAGATTCTTTCAGAATGAAAAAAAATGATGACCATTCATATTTCTAAGCATATTCATGAGTGGCATAGACGTCAAAGCATATGCAAGGTGGATACCACCCCACAAAAAAGGATAGATTGGTTCCTCTGATCGATCATCCCTACCCTTGAAAAATAAGTGGCTTCAACCCTCCCCCAAACTGAAGATGAAGCCATCACTAAGGCACATCAATTTGACCTCATATACTCCCAATTAGGGTACATGTACACTATCCTTCTATATGCTCCTCATCCTTTTCTATTTGGTCAAGAAAAACTTGGAACATCGCATGTCGTTGATAGGTTGATTGGCTCCATGGCTCATATTCAACCACACACGTAGTCGGTAGTCGCACACGGGACCAATCCATACTTTCCACCATATGGGGGAGCTCCATATTACCCTCCCCCACCCCCCCTCCACCATTCATGGAACCTCCTCTTCCTACCATGGGTACACATCTACCCACACCCCTTCCCCAACCTATACATGTCCCACAACCTCTTCCCCCACCAACAGCTTCATATCCACCTAGTAATAATGGAACCACCTCCACTTCTCACAACCCATATGGACCCCCACAAGGTAACCCATATTACCCCTTTCCATTTCCTCGCCAGCTTATTGTATCCCCACATGGAAAACACCAGGCAGGGGTCAATTTCATCCAACCTTCCCCCCTTCAACATGTTCAATCTTTTGAATGGTTGAACATGACCAACCCAATAATAACTAGAAGAAAGGAAATAATAGGAACCAAGGATAAGGTGGGAACCCCCCCAAAACAAATACCCAAGCTAAGGGAAACCAATGCCAACCCAATCCAAACCCTCATGGGGGAAATAAAAATGGACAACTGCACCAAGGGAGAAATAAAACTCTTCAAACCAACTACCTTTGCACATTATGTGGAAAATATGGCCATTACACTCACAATTTCCCCCAAATTGTTGACTACAAACATATGAAGGACACCATGAACCCTCAGAGGGAACCTAATCCCCAAGAACCACCACAAGGACCTCACACTTATATACCACCACCACAACTAACAATATTACAAAACTTGATCCCACACTAAGGAGTCATTAACACTCAACCAGATATGGCCCAATGACCACACCCATAGGGGTAGTTCCCTCCACCTAACCAGTACCACTCAGGAAACACCATCGACCGTAGTATCATCCTCATCACTAAAGAGGAAATCCTATTATGAACTCATAGTCACCAGTATGTTAAACCCCTTGATCCCTTACCCACCACTTTGGAAGTTTCCTAACCCCCAATCTGACAACCTTTGATGATCACTCTCCCTAACATTGAATCCATCGCCTACATGCCTCACACACCATTGCATAGGAATTGCATAATCCCCATGCCTGGGATGCCCATAGCTACAGTCTTGTTGATGATATCACACTATCACTCACTTCCATGCTAGTTATGGAAGTTATACAAACATGCCCCTCCCAACGAAAGGAATTACTCTCACAATTGGTGGTAGTAGATCCTGCAAACACCCGTCTAATCACGTTTGACTTAGATAGATAAGACCCATGACTCCCATCCTTAGTCGCATTCCAGATCCCAATAAAAATATGGAATATCATCGTTCACCACTGCATAATTGATGAAGGAGAATATACTTACATCATGTACTCCAAAACCATATGGAATAAACTCGGTTCACCCGAGTTGATCCCTTCCTCCATCACCCTTTGTGCTTATGATAGTATACCCTCCCAACGAGAAGGTCTATATTAGAATGTTCTAGTGGAATTAGGTGGAAAGAAAATCCGAATAGACCTAGAAGTCATAGACGCCCCATTGGATTACAACATCCTTTTCAGCCAAAGCTACATGTACGCCATGTAGGATGTAGCTTCCTTAGTCTTTTGTACCATGCTATTCCCTCATAATGGGATAATTGTAACCATTGACCAACTGAGCCACTATGAACCTAACCAATCAAGACACATTGATAACGTATTTCATATCATCTTCTCAAGCGTTGACCTCGTACCAATGGTATATGTTGGACCAGGACTATTTCATGACTCATTCTTACTAGGGTCATTTCTAGGATACCCTGGTCCCACCCTTGATACCAACAACATCTCCATAGTTACCTCAGATGGGGTGGATATTCCTAGTGCCCATCCTACTGAAGACTCATTGAACCATCCTCCTACACTTCCTCTTATGCAAGAGGAACTTCTTGAGGGAAAATCCTTAGGAGAACCAATCGACAAAACACCACCCATGGGTCACATCCCTCTTTCGAAAATGGTCCCATAAGCCATTACCCAAATACCCTTATTTTATCCTCCCCCAGGAGTAACAACATATCAAGTTGATGATACCCTCACATTACCAAATATGGTCATATCCATCCTTGTATGATATCTATAACCACCATCTATGGTATTGGGTTTATCTCTGCCTCCTCAACCCGCGGTCCCATTGCCACAATCAGTGGCTCATCCACCCACTCACCCAACCAGTCACAGAGTTGGGGGAAATATTCCCACTATAGGAGACACTAGTTTTGGAAAAGAGGGAACCTCTACAAACCAATGATGCACACGAATAAAGAAGGAACCTTCACTCCCTTCCCCACCACACATACCACCCCCATGTGCATTATGAAACATCGTTGGACATCCTACCAATCTCTGCCCTACTTTACCCAAGTTTTAGAATCTCATTCCAAAACCCATAAGTGCACTGCTACTATGCACACCAGTATCTCCACTAGCCTCCCAGGAACCTTCTTCCTCCAAACCACCTAGTTTGATAACTAAGCATGCTTTCACGATATGCTCTCAGCATTACCATTACACACACCACTTCCCAACCCTCCCTCAATTTAGGAACACCCTAGAAGTAGTACGCCAAACCATATTTCCCACATCCTCCCCACCCATCTCCTTTGTATCAACAATTACTAACATTCACTATACTTCTATGTCAGTAAACAAGTGCATGTGATTCCCTTGCACACTATGTTACTAGATGGATCATTACACATATTGATTCCCACTCATCATTGAGGGATGGACATGTTGGAGGGCATCCATCCCCCCCATTACACCACCCGTACACAACCAGATGGACCACATTGTACACAATAATCATCCCAACAATTATGGCATCCCCCCTCCATGAACAAACCTCTGTCCTTCAAACCCACTTACCATATCTATGCCAACACGAGGCACAAAATTCCCACCAAACCCTCCAAACTCTCTTGTAAAGCCAATTTACGAGATTCCCCCTCCCCCATACCATTATACATCCAATTCATATATGGATATTTGGTTCATGACATCTACTGACAGTCCTCATCCCACCCTTGTAGGTCCATTTGCCTCATAATCAAATGAAGAGACCCAATATTTGACCTTACCTTCATCCATAGATTCCTCACCTATTACCCCCATGAGTCTCTACACCCCCTCTCGCCTATTATGGAATCCCTATACTCCATCACCTTTCAATCCAATGAAGACATTCTATAGGTTTTGTGTGCACCATATTACCCATGATATGCCTTTCATCATCAATCTTTATTTTTGGCCCACAACACCTTTCGATCACCCACAAATGTCCTTGTATGTACGATTGAAGCCAAGGATTTCACCCCCTTGGGCCATGTAGACTAGTTGAAAAATACAATACTCGCACTTGAAATATTTAAGGAAGGTAACATGGAAAGTATTTCACCCACCATCAAGATCGACATCTTGATCAAACCTAATGTCGTGGAAGAAATCACCCTAGTTTTTCATGCTCCCCCAAGGAAATTTCGACATAAAAATCCCTCTTCTAGGAATACTAAGATGTTTTGTCCTGGTCATACATAGAAATGCTCGAGTTGGACCCAACCATTATTGAAAATTACATTGAAACTTGGAATGATGTTGCCCATGTTCGCCAAAATAAATGCCCCCTTCACCCTTCCAAATCCATGGAAATCAAAGCCGATATCAACAAATTCTATACAACTGGCTTCATATACCCCATCACATACACATCCTAGGTGTCTAATCCCATCCGCGTCAATAAGAAACAAGGTCCCATTTAGGTTTTCACATACTTCCATGACCTCAACCAAGCTTCTCCCAAATACAACATACCCACTCCCTTCATCGACCAAGTCACTAATGCTTGTGTCAATCATGAAATCCTCTCCCTTATGGATGGATTTTCTGGCTATAACCAAATCCAAATACGACATGCAGATCGGTACAAAATCGCCTTCACAACCCCTTGGGGAACCTTTGAATATCATGTCATTCCCTTCATACTAAAAAACATAGGAGAGACATTCCAATGCGTCATGATGTATGCCTTCCATGATATCTCTCACATCATTCTTTCCTACTTGGATGACCTCACAGATCGCTCCAAGAAACGTTCCCACCACATAGAGGATAGAAGGATAATCTTTGAACGATGTCGAAGATACAACATTTGGATAAACCCACTTAAATGTGTCTTATGCGTCACTACAGGCCACCTGTTTGGCTTCATCGTATCCCAGCAAGGCATTACCATATACCCCCTTAAATTTCAGGAAATCAATGAAATCCCCCCTCCCAAGAACTTATGCCAATTGCAAAGCCTGCAAGGAAAATCCAATTTCTTGTGACGTTTCGTCCTCGACTATGCCATTCATTCAAAATGTCTTCTTACTATTACAATGACACAATGTTCCCTTTCATTGGGACCAACATTCCCAAGCCACCTTTGATTCCCTCAAAGAGGCACTCAACAAATCCCCCTTAATCAGTCCCCACAACTATGATAAGAATGAATACTCCACCTATATTCCTTTGAGATCTCTGTCATTGGAGTCCTCATTCAGGTTGACGATTATCAACGTGAACATATCATATACTACATCAACACGAACCTCTCAGGGTCACCACTCAAATACAACCATGAGGAGAAGCTAACTCTAGCTGTCATCCTCGTAGTTCAAACAATGCTCCACTACATCTTTTTTCCCACTACCAAATTCATCGCAGATTCCAACCCCATGCATTACCTCTTGAGTTGTCACCATATCAAGGAAAAATTCTCTCATTGTATCATCATTCTTCAAGAATACGACTGAGAGTTCACCCTCCCAAAGAGAAAAAAATCCCTTGTCCTTGCCGAGCTCCTCGTAGACTTACCATCAAAATTCTCTGACCCCTCGGTCAATGAGGATTTTACCAATGAGCATCTATTCCTCATATCTTGCACAAACCCATGGTATGATGATATTTTGGTCTATCTTTGAACTAAAAAATTCATTCCTCACCTTTCTCAGGATGACCACTATTGTATCTGACACCAAGCCTCATGCTATCTCCTCATAGGATATGTTCTTTATCGTATAGGCATTGAATATATCCTTCAATGATGCCTCACCCTTGAAAAGGTTGAGATCGTTCTCAATGATTTCCACAGAGGCACATGTGGAGGTCACTTATCTGGTATGTCCAGTGCAGAAAATATCATTCGAACGGGTTATGTTTAGCCCATATTGTTTCACGATTGCATCCACACAGTTAAGCACTATGAAAAATGTCAGTTATACACACATAAGGCTCATGCACCCCCTACCCTCTTTCACCTAGTCAACATAGCTGGCCCCTTCTTCAAATGGGGCATTGATTTCATGACACGTAACCCTCCATCCAATAATGGACAAAATTACATTGTAGTTTTTGTTGACTACTTCATCAAATGGGTCAAATCCATTCCCACATTCAACAATACGACCGACATAATGACACAGGTTTTCTTTAACCGTGTCAACCCTCGCTTCATGGTTCCTCTATAACTAGTCTCAGACCATGGTAAGCACTTTGAAAACTAAGTCTTTTCAGAGATATCTGCCAAATTGGGATTCACCCATAAGTTCACCTCACCCTAATACCCATAGTCTAATGGGAAATTTGAAGTAGTCAACAAAGTTCTAAAAACCATGCTTCAATGCATGGTGGACAAACACAAGACCAATTTGCATCAAATTCTTTTCTCGGCCTTATGAGCATATCAGACAACTATTAAAACATCTATCAGTTTCACACCATTTCACTTAGTCCAAGGCATCGAGTCCATACTCCCTATTGAGTGTGAAATCCCAACGTTGCGCACTTCGATCGAGCTCATGACCAACACACAACTGCTTGAGAAATGACTGTTCACCCTTGAATCTCTCGATGAAGATCGGCATGCCTCATTACAAAACAAAACAACAGCTAAAAATGGGTCCAAAGCTACTTTTGACTTTCAAGTCAACCTTCTATCTTTGATCAAAGGTGACCTTGTGTTGGCCTATAACATCACCCACGATACTCTCATCCATGGAAAATTTGAGTCCCTTTCGCAAGGACCCTATGTCATCCGTGATTGCATTTATAAGGGAGCATACATTCTAGCTCACCCTTAAGGGGCTACCTTGAAGGAACCAGTCAATGGGTGATACTTGAAGAAATTTTACCACTGAGCATAACCACCTTACCTTAGTTTTTTTTTCTTTCCTAGTTGTTTTTAGCCTTTGTTTTATGGATTTAGTTCTCTCACTATACAAGCCTAATCCTATGTCCTTGTTTTCAACAGATGAATCCTCCATTCACTTATCACATCGGTTATGTGGAAAGAACCAACTAATGGACCTAGAATCTCGCTTCGGCATCCTGGTCCATTTACACCCCTGACCATGTGATGCTCCATTCGAGCGGCATAGGCCTCATCCCTACCACCAACAACCAAGCTGAATATGTTGTCATCATCAGTTGCCTCTCCGAGGCTTGTCACCTTCATATTCATCACCTCAACATTCTCTTCTCATCTCATACTCCACCATCTCAACTACGTGTATCATGTCTTTGATCCATTTCTTTATCGCAAGTACCTGCAAGTCAAACTTCTGTTACAAAATTTTGAATCTATCGCATTTACTCATATTTCTAGAAACCTCAATCATATGGAAGATCAGATGGAAAATCAAGTACTAGATTGGTATTTATCACATTAAACATACATATCACATTCATCCATCATCAAATAAAATCAATTACACACCATATCGTCAAAACATCAGACACACAACATATCCAAATGGTCTACTCATATATAGATCATCAATGTCAAATATGTGTTTGATACAAAAGTACAACATTCCTTAGCTCCACTGGCTAGGCTCTCTCAATCAAAATCTCATTCTATACAAAATGGGAGTTCATAAGACTCCTATACATCATATAAAATTAGGCCCTTCTTGTGACATGTCTCCCTATCAACTAGGGTGACTCTAACTAGGGTACATCCCCACTAGCTGGGGGTCCCCCTAAGGGGGCATATCTCTCACAGGGATCTGCCCCATCATAGCTTCCCATGCTATCATTTCCCGTTAAATCAAGGACATCCAATGTGGATTCCCACCAATGCATTGCTCCAGGACTCCCTCATCCTGAATCCACGGTCACAGATCCTCTGGCACCCTGTCCAACAAGACCTCAAATTGTCGCCTCAAATCCTCCATCTCCCGATCACATGCCCCCTCCTGATATCTACCCTTCCACGTTGTAGGGCCCACCATCATTGCTTGCGATGGACCTACCCTGGGATCATCGTATCGATGATGCCTCCTCACTCTTCCCTATGCAACTTTCTCTTCCTCCAAGCCCTGTGCTACATCTACCTCTTAGCCGCTTGGTCCCAGATATACATATCCATAACATAATGGAGTATCAATACTCATTATATAAAAAAATATCAATCAAATCACATAAAAAGATGTGAAAGTACAACATGCTCACCTCTATCATGCCACTCTTCACCTGGTGGAAACCGTAGGTCCAAGTGGAATTTGAAATCAATATTGTGGTACGTGAATTCATAGAAAACTTGTGGATTCTTCCAATAGACCCTCTTAAATAGAATCTTAAAGTGCTGCCCCACACCACCCTCACCTTGACGTGGAAAAAATTGTCCCCACCTCACTAACCTAGGATCTCTCATCCTAGGTGAATCCAGAATCGCCTTAGGGTGTAGCAACACCACCCTCTCAAAAAACAAACACACATATGGTAGAACCAAAGGAAAACTCACCAGCTCTCATCGCCATGCACCTATCCAATTCTAGCACTAGGCACCCACACATCACTCGAGTGTAGGAAAACATACGACTCCCCATCACCTACTCTGCGATCACCATTTAGATTCCCAAGATGCGTTGGGTTCCCAGTGACCCATAAATCTATACCACCATGGCACATAAAACATGCATCTCTAGAGACTCAATAGCATCTATATTGACTAAGATGCTACTCATCACCATTGTCTCTGAGCAATAGCGGTCGACCAATGCCCCCACACTCACCCTTGCATGGATCTTAGGCTGCATCGCTAGCTCAGCTCCCCAAAAAGGGATCCTAGTTAGGAAATAAATGGAAATCTCCACTGAGATTCATATCTCACACCCCCACACCTAGAAAACATGTCGATCATGATACCACATCCACACAATGAAATCTAGTAGCCCCTCCTGCGACCAGATCATGCACAGTCAAAGAATGTGAATAATCTGGCATGGGAGAGATGATTCTAGATGTGGGAATCCTCCCCCACCATCCTTCACAAATAATTCCAGTCTCTCTCATTCCACTAAACTAGAATCCTCTCACAATGATGAGTAACGTGCATCCAATCCAACATGTTTTTGTTAGTCTTCAACATCTAGAAAAACTCCCCCAAAAACCCAAAGAGCCACATTTTTTCTATGCAATTATCCCCTGAACAAATGTGCACATCAGGGAAAATGTTTCCTTAACAATCACGAACATCAACATGATTGTTCGATTAAGAGTGGCACACATCAACATGACTATTCGATTAACAATGGCGCACATCAAGGCAACTGTTCGCTTAGCAATCGCGTGAAAGTTGCCAACCTGAAACCTTAACATCCATGCACATCTGCATGACATTTCATATAAAATACATGCATCTGTGTGTGGATTTCCTTCAAACAATCATTGACATCTATGTGACTGTTATTACCATAACCGTTCCCAACCCCCACCTCAAACCGCGTGACATAAATTTTGATTCTTGTGAACATGCGCACACACACAATTGATACAGTCACACACTATGTGAATCTATATTAATCACATTCGTGCACATATGTGCACGAATCCTAACCTCCCCCATGTGGTCCTACCTCCCTAACCTTAAAAATGACCATACGACCATTCGTATGACCCCTACCCCCCCCACCCACCCAAACACACCTAATCTATGCAGGAGGTTTTGTCGGCTTTCCTATATCTCTCTCCACCTGAATCTGGGCTCATCTTCTCTCACACACATCACCAAAGTACAATCTCATAGCTTCCATATCCACACATCAACAAGTACAAATGAGGTGGCAATGTGGGGCCTAGGCCCATATATACACCCTTTTCCCAAACTTCCTCACTTTCATTTTAGAGAATTTGAGCTCTATTTCTCACACATTTTCACCTACGGGATCCAAAATCCCTCAACTTCACAATCATACTCTCGAATACTCATTTCATTCTGGAGCCCTGGGGACCCCTTTTGGCACCCTGGGCATAGGTACGTATCACCTTTCTAGATTTCATTATCAAACAAATGTTATATATGTTTTATCATCAGATATTGTTCACTTCGGGTATTTGATGTTTTTATGTGTAGGTACTTGGTACAAAAATATACAACCCACCCATTCGTGGCCACCCTATGGCCCCCTCAAGTATATGTTCAAAATTGGCATGCACTCACACCCTCTGCAAACATTTGCATATCCCAGTTACACCCCTTCAAATTTATCCTTAGGATTCCCACACCCGATGTTGTGGTACCATCACCTCCATTGCATTATGGTACTCTCAACTGGTATCATTCTCACCTCCATGAGTTGTCCCACATATATTTATCCCTTGACATATTGACACTCATGTTGTTCTATCCATTAGGATCAAGAGTCCTGGTAGTGTTACACCCCAGAGTAAGAACCTAATAATTCTTCCTCGTCATCATGCTAACCACCCCATTATGGATTCCCACATCATGTTCTTAGTTACATTAAATGCACCTCTACATTATCATTTAACCACCATTTCATCCATCAATACTTTCTCATCTGCAAGTTTATCCTCCATTCATCTACTCAGTACATAAACTAACCAATGAGGCCTCCACCCTCCACCAGTCTCTACTTGTTCCTTTATCAATCAAGACATAGTTCATTGTGGCACCTGTTTCTGTCCATGTATATTCAACCCTGTTATTTATTCATTTGGTAATTGCATAAAGAATATTCCAATTCCATCAAATTCAATAGATTTTGGTTGTCGCAACCGACAACATTTTCCTTGGAACACAACAACCCATGTTTCCCTTGGCTGGGGAATTTCACTTTCATCTCCACCTCTGCAATATATTTTTACCATGGAAAAAATCCTTCTTATTATAGACATCCATACCCTATATTGGAACTTATATTACATCTCCTTGTAGTCTCACCCATTTAGCATAGTTTTACCCCATATTTGGTCATCCCCATGATGCCAGATCGTGTTTTACGGTCAAAGACATCCATCAAAACCCCCAAACCACGAGAATTTCTTTATTTCCCTATATTCCATACATCATTCATGATTATTATCCCATCCACCTTTACCAATACAGTTTATGACACCATATTGATCAATTGATGTCAATAATCTCCTTTCTTCTTAAAGTCCTTCCCTCTTCCCTGTCAACATAAACACAAGGTTCTAGGAAGGTGGCAGTATCTGGGCTCTCATCCTGACATTCATGAATAGTCTCGAATGAAATAGAATGAGGCCTTATTGTTTATTGATGCCCTTGACCCCCCATAACACTCAACTCCAACAAGTTTCATGTTATGGTGGGTCTTAATATGCGACCATTGCAGTTTTTCAGTCACAGTCGAAGACCTCTAAATTTGATAGGCCATCAATTCCTATGAGTTCTTCATACCTTTATTCAGAGCTAGTTTAGTCATAAGAACCGTCATCTGTTGTTTTCAATGCTCCCAAGGGAACTGCAGATATCTACTTCATCAAGAAGTTTTAGTTATTGTTATCCCCTTATGGTTTCATAACATGATCATGGGGCATGCCCACCTCGTTTGTACAAAAAAAATATTTCTTGGAGAATACCTATAGACAGTTTGGTCCCATCTCCTTCCACATGATTTCTCTCATTGTTCCTCACTACAAAGTTTTGTCACGCTTTTATACAATGACATCATCACCAAAAGAAACGATGATGTATTTCGGCTATATGTATGCTCCTAACCTCACACATTGGGGGGGTGGGGAATTTTTTACCACTGAAAAATTGGTCATCACAAACACAAAAAATGATGAATAAATAATCAACACAAGCACAACATACTCCCAATAATTATGGATGAATAAATAATCAACACAAGAACAACATACTCCCACATTGTTAACTTCAATTGCCAACAACTACATATATCAACAAAAAAACAAGTTAATTCAATTATAAAAACAATAATAGAGGTTGGTTGAAGTTATTGTGTCAACATTCGTGTTATACAATGTATCGACATCCATTTTAATTCATATTCATATGAAAACCATTCGTATGTGCATAATTTGTCTATTGACATACCTTTGTTGAAAAAACGCATCTATACCATATTTTCATCAAAGAAAAAAATGTCATTGTTTGTTCCATTTTAAACATCCTAATATGCCATTCTTTATTATGTAAATTCTCTGTACTCCATTATAATTATGAACCATGAATCCAAGAAAAACAAGTGATGATGAAATGCTTAACAATTGAATATTTGTTTTTAAAACCAAGTCATTATTTGCATTTCCCTTATTGAACATAGTACAAGCATGTATAGAACATAATATAGAACATAGTACATGCATGTATAGAATATAGTATACAACACAATACATTTTGTACAATTTCCAAACAAGGTATGAACTTGGATAGTTCCAATAATTTTTTTGTCAGGCTGTAACCATTTTTCAGGAAGCTATATCACGCTCTGTATATCTATCATATGATGGAATATTAGGAAATAAATTTTTGATTTTCCATAATAAATGAAAACCATCTATTAATTTGCAGAAAATAGTTTGACATTTCAAAACACCATCATATATTGAAATTGAGTTATATCATCCCTTGCTTTTATTAGCATATATTTATATGATTTGTATTGAATAAAATTTCCATTTTTATCCCAACATGGGGGTAGTCCCATTTTGACTAATTCCTTGTATCTTTTTATGAAGGTTTCAATACTTCTTTGAATTGAATTAGATTTATTTTGAGGTTGTTGAACCAAAATCTTCTTTGTTAATACCTTTGTAGCATCTATAAGTAGAGAAGTACGATCATTGTCACCCAAAGTGTTTAACTGATTCCAAGTCTTAGAGTTATGATTTTGGGGAAGAGATAACATTTTTTTAATAGACTCAACATTGATATAGAAAATAATGGACCCATTTTCAAATACTACAACCTTTTTGTTATAAAGATAGTTCTTTTCACACTCGGAGACAAACTGAGCAAAATAATAGGTTTGGGGAATTATGAATTTACCCAAGTTTGGATCCCAGATATAGAAATAATCATGAAAATCCCTAAATATATCATAGGATAACTTTCTTAACTCTTAAGGATCAAATTGTGACATAACGGTTTCAAAATTTTCACAATCATGGTCAATTAAGAATTTTTCATCAGAGGTTAATGGTTGACTAGACTGACTACCTTTCTTCATATATCCTTATTTTAAACAATAATAACAGATTTTAAATAAGGAAATGAGAACACTACCCAAACTTATTTGTCAAAAGAGAATTTTGAGTGCTTTTACTGGAGTCTATTGTACTTGTAATGGTGTTTACCACGTGTAGTTACCTTCGGGGTTTATTGTTTTAAATTTTCTTGTTAAATCCTTTGGATTACATCGATGCGATGCCTTTTTTATTTTTCTTACTTCATTATGCCACTTGTCATCCATTAATGAATTTTAGGGGTGAGCTAAAGTGGTTTCATAACACCATCCCTGTGTACCAAAATGAATGAGGTTATGACACATTATCATCCGTTAATACAATGGTTTATAATTTAGGCCTTCGACCCATTTTTATTTATCATGCACTTTCACTGGCTGAAATAAATTGAGACCATTGATATCAGATCTATATTTTTGGTTCAGTCTTGTCTGTTGAATTTTCATTTCAAACATTGTTTGTTCTCTATTGCGTGTACAAAAATATGACAAAGAGATGTAGTATACATGGTGTCGAACCTAAAGTAAGGAGTGAATTTCAGTGAAAAACTTGAAGTGAATGAAACTCAAACAGATCCATTGTAAACCATTTCATATTGAACAAATATATACAAGATCTACATTCTCTATCAACATCAACAACAATGATACATACAAAAAACATTGTGGGGTATATCTTATTGGATAGTTGGTTATCATTGATGTCAACCCTAGTCAACCTTAGAAGAATCATCTAAAAGTGACAGGTGTATTTGGAGAAGTCTCCAAAGTGGTCCCCTTATGGCGTAGCTCTAATAATGGCCCTCACAGGAAGACACCCTGAATAATTCTACAATAATCCCTGGAAATATGGTTAAGTGGTTAAGAATCCCTAGAGGTGTGGTCATGAATCCCAAATTTGTTTGAGGGAAACGAGCATAAAGGACATGAAACATGCATGGAAAACCATCATATATGGATACTCCTCATCATGATATTTCCAACTATAGGTGGTACACCATGTGGTTCCTCACTGTTGAGGAGACATGCCCTCTTAAATATGGAATCCATGAAGTATGGTTAAGAACCCATAAATAGTTGTAACAAGAAGTGACAAGTTAGCCCCATTCCAATGAATATTAAAATAAATTCTAAGGATATTGTTGGTAAAGTTTTCCCCAATGGAATAATCATTCAAAATTATTTTGAATTATATTTGGGTCAAGTCGGCCCTAAAAAGAGGGTTCCACATCTAGTATTAATAAGGCACCTAGTAGTTCATTTGTTACATCAACTCAAGTTATTTTTATCTGAGGTAACCAAGGAGATATGAGGTGAATTTCATAGGGAATACGAAGTGAAGAAGGGAGAAATTCCAAGGGAGGATGAAGTCGTGTGATGATTTTTTCTAAGGTATGTTATTTAAAGTTCATCTTACCATTTGCACTATAATTTTTTTTGTATAATGATTCAGATAGAGAAACTAAGAGGTTGTTGACAATACATATCAAGGTAACTGTGGTACAAATTTCGGCTTTTGGGTCATTGTGTTTTTGGAGATACACTCTGAGGAATATAGGGTGTTTGACTTGTCCTAGAATTAGTCTCAAATAGGTGGTCTGAGAAAAAAAATCATAACGTCTTCATAGAGGTTCCAAATTAAGTGAGACCAATTGAATTGGAAACATAACATTATGTATTATGTTTTGTGAGATTTTCATAACCAGATATTAAATATTTAGTGTGTGATATGCTCTACAATTTCTCTCTCCAAAAAAGGACAAAATTCAGCAAGGTCTGCCATTTTTTCTATAACTTGTTTTTAGGAATGATTCAAAGAGTGAAACGTGGAGGAATTTTAGATAAGATACTGAATAATATTGGATACAAGTTTCATACCTTTTTTCATTATAGTTACAAAGTTATTCTTTTTGAATTTTAGGGTTTGTGACTAATCCAAAAACTAGTCTCGCGAGACTTAGGTAAAGTTTGATGAAGATGTTATTCTCTTTCTTATAAAGATGAAAAAGGTATGGGGTTTTGTGATGGTATGCACCAATTTTCTCACATGTTGAAAGGTATGGTTCTCTATGTGTTTTTGAGGTTTGTATCTTGGTGATTTGGCACATGATTAAGGCATGTATTGACATATTGTTTGAGGAAATCCAATGATGCATGGGCCATGTTTGAGGTATATGGTTGGATGCATATATTGGATGTTTTGGCACATGGTTTCAAGTGTATGGTTGAGTTACATCATTTCTGTTATGGTATTTTCTATATCTTATGGTACATGGTTTATGGCATGATTGAGACATATCATGAATGATATGGTATATGGTTGAAGTACATCTTATGGTACATGGCTTATTTCATGGTTGAGACATATCATGAATGATATGGTATATGGTTGAGCAGGGATGATTTTAAGGATGGAAATTTATTTTAAAATATAGAAACCTTGGCGAATCTTACTAATCCTTTATATGCCAACTATAAATGTTTGGTGATATTTTTGTAAAAATATTCAAATTTATAAGGATTTTATATAGTTTTTACAAAATTTTGGCGATTTTTAAGGTAAAATAATTTTATCCTATAGAATTTGGGCGAATAATTTTTAAAATAGCGAATCTTGTTTTTGGAAAAACCATGGAAAATTAGCCCACGAGGGAAATTTAGCCCCTAAAATCATCTATGTGGTTGAGGTACATCTTATGGTACATGGTTTATGGCATGATTGAGATATATCATGAATGATATGGTATATGGTTGAGGTACATCATTTGGTACATGATTCATGGATATTATGGGACTTGTTTGAGGCATATCTTGGAACATGGTTTATGGATATGGACTATCATTGTTACATCGATGGTATAGGTATCAGTGGTAGTATAAATGACATGTTTTGAGGATAATGTTGATGATGAGGTATCAATATCAGTGACAAGGACAATGAAATATTGGATCTAGTTTGAGATATCAATATCAGTGACAGGGACAGTGACATGTTGGATGACGATGATAGTGACAGGTTGATTATTAGTGACAAGTTGATTATTAGTAACATATTGATTATTAGTGATAGTTTGTTTGTGAGGGACAATGTCAGTGACAAGTTAAGTCTACACTTATGTTCTAGGTGGAAGGAAGGGGAAGGGAAAGGAGGTTGTAGAATCCTTCTAGTTGGAGCCAGAGAATATAGGGAGTTGGAGCTTCCTTTAGGTTGGATTTTGTTACTCAAAGGGTTGTAGCCTCCTTCTAGTTGGAGTTGGATAATTCAGGGAGTTGTAGCTTCCTTCAGGTTGGATCCTGTAAACAGGGGGTTGGATCCTCCTTTTAGTTGAAGCTGAATAATTTGAGTTGTAAGTTACTTCAAGTTGGATCTTGTAAACAAGGGGTTGGATCCTCCTTCTAGTTTGTGCCAAAGAATTTGGAAGTTGGTGCTTCCTATGAATGCAATATTTGATATATAATAAAGAATTTTTTGGTTTTTTTCCATTTGGGTTTCCATGTAAAATTTTGGTGTATTGTGTATATGTTTATACGATGTTATGTATTATTATATATTCATGATATATTAAATGCAATAATAAGTGATAATTGATTGATAAATTGACGATTACATTTTCGGATTAAAAGTGGTAAAAAGTAGTAAAAGTTCTCAATACTGATTCACCTTCCCTCTCAATATTGGTGAATATTCTGACAATTGGTATCATAAAAAGTCCTTCATGAATCATTCTAACCGATGGAAGGAAGATCGTGGATAACAGATACACACATAATGGAATACCATTATTTTATGGTCAGGATGGTCAGAATTATGAGATGTGGAATATAAGGATGAAAACGTTTTTACAGACACAAGGATTTTATGTTTGACAATCAGTTTTTACAAGATACATTGCTTCAAAGAAACTAGAGATTTCAACCAAGAAGGAATTGAAAAGAAAAAATTAAATAACAATGGATTTCATCCTGGAAGGATTACCTAATTCAGTAAAATATAAAGTGGGACAATGTTCATCAACCTGTTGAGCACTCAACACACCCTAAAAAAAAAAAAAAATCCTTATCAAATTTTGTCACTTTCTGAGTACCACTTGTTTGTTGCACTGTTTGACTCGATTTAATTTTGGGAAATGTTTTGTCTTTGTTTATTTTCATGAATCTCATCACCTATTCATGTTTGTTTGAACTTATGAAACCCCATGACTAAAATACCTTAACACCTAAATTAAGAATCGACAGCCAAACATTGTACCTAACACGCTTACGTTCGACATCAGAAAGAATTCAAGTAAGTAAAAGAACCACTCGGAAAACAACAGTCACCAAGTGCCGATATTCATCGTCATCGACATAAGGAAGTTTTGGTTTCTGTAAGTGTTAACACTAGAAGTCACCTTCAGATTGCATTGAAGGTAAGACCATTACCCATCAGGGTATAATGTCACAATAAAGGATTTTAAAGAGGTCAAATGGGTACAAAATCAATATAATATCGTTTTAACTTAGAAAAATGGACCAAAATGCATAGGCAATTGAAGTCTTGATCAAATTCAGCAAATAAGTTGTAGTAAAGGTGAATAGGAGGAAGAATTGGTGAGGAGAATGTAGAGGACTATTATGGACATCAGGTCTTCCGATAGCGTAAGGAGGAAAAACTTCAAATACAAGATCCTCTTAGATTCAAAGTTTCAGGAGACTGAAGAACGTTAAAACATGACTGTAATCAAACATACATCACAATACAGTTAAAACAATCCATGTGAATCCTTCAATCATGGATACTTCATTATCAGAGGCAAAGAAGATGGAAGAGGAAGATGACTTAGATTAAACAAGAAGTCTCAAATCAAAACACATAACCAGAGAAGTAGTGCTTCATAAAAAAATTATGATACAAGAGCCTTTCTTAACCATCGACCTTAACAAAATATCAAAAATATGCATTTATAATTAGGAGTGAATACCACCACCAGAGGAGTGATAGACTCACTGTGTTAGCACTAGAGGTCACTCCTGGATTGTGGCATGAGTAAGCCTGATACCCATCAGTTTTGTATGTCACAAATGAATAAATTAGAGTGGTTGAAGGAGTGTAGGCCTAGGAGAATATCATTTTAACTCAGAAAACTAGGCCATACATGCACGAGCAAGGGAGGTCTTGATCTAAATTCAGTCAAGAAGTTGAGCTTAAAATGAGTAGAAGGAAGACTTGATGAGAATGGTGGATGAGACTGCTATGAGCATCCGACCCTCGAGCAGTCCATAGAAGAAAAACATGACATTGAAATGTGCCTAAGTGACACAGATACAACAACACAGTGGTCAAACATACATCAAAATGCTACTGTAACAACTTGACTGGATCTTTCAATTCCGAATCGATCAGAGTAAGAGAAAAAGATTAACACAGAGAATTGTTTCAAGACTAGTAAAAAATACTGCTATGATCAATCATACACCAAAACAACATAATAAACCTCGACTAGATCCTCCAATTATGAGTGTCTTAACACAGTATTCACAGAGGTGGAAAGAAGATGACTTTCATTAAACAGGAAGTCTCAGATGCCAATACATAACCAGAGAACCAATGCTTCATCAAAATTTACAATCGGGAGCCTAGCTCAACCATCGACACTAACAAAATGGAAAAAATGCCTGCATATACTCCAAGAAAAACCACAACATTGAGTTCGAGTCAATGCATTGAAGGCATTGCGTCTGCATGCTTCCTGACAGACTGTGCATGCAGTATCTAGTCAATCGTGAACTTCATTTAGACGCAATCATGTTCCAGAATGGGCCTGCACATGAGTTGACAAGATTGCAGTCCTTTTCTGGAATTTCTATTTATGGTGGAAATGATGTCCAACCACCATAAACTACTTCAATAACTGCTTCATTGGGATCGGGATAGCTTGGGTCAACTCTATATCTAAAGGACGCAGGGGCCTCCTCATTCTTCCATCTGGAACTGCTTAGGGAGTTCATGGCGAGGCCAACAAGAAGATGTGGATGATGGCATGATGACCATAACACATTACACGAAGTGATGAATGGACAGTGACCAAGCAGAGGTGATTTTTCATTCTTGGTGTAGAGATGAGATGAGGAGAGGCCATGTGGACGGATGTGGTAGAGGGAAAGTGATTGGGAAAATGCGGGTGACAGAACTCGTGGGCTCTGATATGTGAGAGCTAGGTGGAAGAGACACGGGGCTGAGAAGAAGTTGTTTGGGTACGCGATTTACTAGGGGGGGGGGAACACGTCGCTAGGATGGGTGACCTAGATGAGGAGAGACAGGTGGCCAAAGATGAGGGGGACAAAGAGAAAAGGAACATGATACAGGGGTGAGTGGAGGACAGGTGCACGATTGTGAATGGTGGGAGGAGAGAGGAGATGTGACAGGAAGAGAAGAGAGGCAGAGTGGGAGACAGATGACACCAGGAGATGGGAGTAGTAAGTGGTAAGAGGTTTTAGGGGGGGTCCATATTGAAAGCCGCCAATATCGAACCCCCCCCCCTATTAAAGGTAGAATGGCAAGGGGTGTTTGGGATGGAATCTGCACCATAGATCTAAGTGTGCAAATCTTAGCCACTCAGACCTACACACTCTCATATCGGACCCCCCCTCCCCCATTAAAGGCATAAAGGCAGGGGGGATGGGTTCTGAGATTGAACCTCAACCGTAGATCTGAGCGTGCAAACTATAGCCACCTAGATCATCCTGTACTTTAGAATTGCACGCCTTCAACCAAAACTTAGGATAAGTGGGTATTTTAACCTGCTCCTTGTCATTCTTTTTCACCAAAGAGGGTCTCTTCTTAGGAAAAGACCCCCTTAAATATATATGTGATAACATTATGCTCCATGGGGGATAGAGTCCTCCCTGTGAGGATCTAAGAACTTTTTTGCAGCTCGAGTGCCTTGTTGTTGGTCTATGAAGTCATTTATTGAAACCAAAAACAAACAGGAAAACAATATTTACAAAATTAGAGGAGCCACTTAAGGCTTAAATAAGGAACTTCTTCAGAAAATGCCCATTTATGGAGCCACCAAAAATTTCATTTCCCTCCAAATCCTGCAACCTATAGGTATTGTTTGAAAACACTTCAGATATTTTGAATGGCCCAATCCAGAGGGATTCAAACTTGCTATGTTTTCCTTTGTCCTTCTTGAGTGAATCCCACTTAAGCACTAGATCTCCCAGCATGAATTCCTATTTTTCGACCTTCCTTTCAAAGGCCTGCTTGATCTTCTACTGATGATCATGAGCTTTGTCCATCACCTACTCTCTAGTCTATTGGACCTCCACCAGTTGATGAATTCTCCTGATCATATCATCAAGCTCTCCTTGACACTCCTGAAAGAATTTTTCTGCAGGTAGAGCTAGTTGAGAGGGAAAAACAACTTTTGTCCCATAAATAAGTTGGAAAGGGGAGTTTCCTAGGGACCTCTTTGTTGTCACTCGATCAACCCACAAAGAGAATTTGAGTTTTGAATCCTAGGCCTTCTTATTGTCTTCCAACAATATTTTAATGAGATTGATTAGAATTTTGTTAGAAGACTCTGCCAGTCCATTTCCTCGAGGATAATAAGGAGTGGAGTGAATAAGTGAAATCCCAAACTGCTCATAGAACTTGATCAAGGGCTTAGACTTGAAGGAAGCAACATTATCAATGATGATTCTGCTAGGACAATTGAACCTTTCTATGATGTCCCCCAGGAAACTGATGATTACCTTGTGTGAAGCACTCCTGGTGGGGATAGATTCTATCCATTTGGTGAAATAATCCATTGTAATTAGGATCCACCTGTGTTGGCCACTTGAATACGGATGAATCTCCCTAATGAAGTCCAATCCCCATTGTTGAAAGGGTGTTGAGTCTACTACAAGTTTTAGTAGAAAGGATTTGAGTTGCTTCTTTCCTGATAATTTTTGACATTTGATGCAGGATCTAATCTCTCTACAGACATCAACAAATAAAGTGGGCCAGTAGTACCCAGCCCTAAGAATTTTGTAGGTTGTGGTCTTCCAGAAATGATGTCCCCCACATAGGCTGCTGCGAAAATCAAACATAACTCCTAGGGCCTCCTGTGGGTTCAGACATCTCAGAAGCATCCCTAGAGGGTCCTTCCAATATAAGACCTGGTCAATAAGGCAATATCTAATCTCTTTGAGATTTAAATCTCTTTCCTTTCTCTTCCCCATTCCATCAGGAGGCTTTAACTTTTGTAGAAAATATATAATGTTTCCATAACATGTGCATTTTGCTAATGGTAAGTTGTCCTGAGAACTTTTCTTGGAAAACTCAGCTTGCTGATTTTCTAAGAAATCATTGACGAAGTTGACCCCCATGGATTTACAATTAGATTCAACCAACAACTTGGATAAACCTTGACCTTTAACTAGCTTGCTAGGTTTTATTTCCAGATCAAACTCAAGGATTTTGGCAATCCATTTGCTCCTCTTTCCATCTATGTCAGGTTGAATAAGAATGTCCTTCACAGAAGTTGAAGGAACATATGCAATGACCTTTGAGTGTAAGACATAGACTCTGAAAGATTTGAGAGCTTTCACCAAAGCATAGGCCTACTTTTCCATAGTGTCATACTTGATCTGAGCATCCCTCAATGTTCTACTGAAAAAGGAAATAGGTTGCTCCAACCTTGCATCATTCTTTTGTAGTAGGACAATGACCATTGTATCAAAGGAAGAAAAATAAAAGATCAGGAATTCCTTGGAATAATCAGGAATGATAAGCACAGGTGTCTCAGAAAATGCCTTTTTTATTTGGTCAAAGGCTTCCCTGGGTTCAATAGTCCACTTTATTTCATTCCCTTTCCTGAGCATGGTTGTAATATGCTTCACCAACTCAGCAAAATTTGAAACAAACCTCCTTAGAAATTTAATCTTTCCTAGAAAAGATTGGACTTCTTTCCTGGACCTTGGGAGTGATAAGGCTTGGATCCTCTCCACCCTGCTGGGATCAATCCTCACTCCCTCAACAGATACTATATGCCCCAACAACTTTCCCTCTTTTATGAAAAACTAATATTTTTTGGGATTTAAGGAAATACCAAACCTCCTACATTTCAAGAAGACTTTCCTCGGATGAAAACAATGTTCTTTATCATATATGGAAAAGACTGTTATGTCATCTAGATAGATCACCACAAACTGATCCTTATCCCTAATGAAATCTATGTCCATGGATCACTGAAATGCTGCCCCTACATTCATCAATCCAAAGGGAATTTTGGCATACATGAATGTGCCCCGAGGAGTAGTGAAGTCTATTTTCTCCTTGTCCTCAGGCAGGAATGATATCTGATTGTAGCCAGAAAAGCCATCAATCATGGATATCATTGATGCACTAGTTACCCTTTGTAATATATGCTCCATTTTTAGTAAGGGGCAATTGTCCTTCTTTGAGCTCCTATTAAGATTTTTGAAATCAACACAAAGTTTGATTTCTCCACTTTTATTTCTCACTGGGACCATATTTTCCACCCATTCAGAATATCTCAAAGGGACTATGATTTGGGAATTCAACAACTTCTTTACTTCTTTCTCCATGACAGGTAGCAACATAGGATTGATTTGTCTTAGCTTCTGCCTAAATGTCTTAGCCTCCTCTTTCAGTGGGATCTTATGCTCAATGACATTTGTGCCATAAGTTTTGAGGTCTTCATAGGTCCAAGAAAAAACATCAACAAATTCCCTCAATAACTCAGCATACTCGGTCCTCTGCTCTCTTGTCAAGCTGCTTGACAATTTGATAAATCTTGGCTTCTTTTCTGTGCCAATGTTGCACTCAGTTGTATCAACACTATCATTTGGGATTTTACCCTTTACTTCCACATCATTGTTTTCAAATAACCTTTCTAGAGGAACCAGTTCCTTTGGAATGTGATTTCTAGGTAGCTGAACAATATGATGATCAACAATCTTGTTTAGAAAAATACCAGCATCAGGATCATATTCAAAAGTAGGGTCTTGATCAATGTGCAATGCTGAAAACTCCTCAACAATCTCTAGGAACCTTTTGATTTCAATATCATCCTCAAAAAAATTCCAATGCCTAACATTGTCAGGTATGGAGGGCCTGTACCTTACTTATGTATCGTTCCTGAGCTTAGGTGGTAGAGGGAATCTAAAATTAGTCGCCGAAGTAGCCAGGGAATCAACCACTGTATTCTCCTATGTGGGAATGAATTAAATGTTGAAAGCCAGGAGAAATCTATCTATTAAATCCCACACTTCATTCCTATAAGATCTGAGCCTTGGATGCTTGGTTTGGTAAAGATTTATGACTTGTCTTACAACCAACTTGGCATCCCCAAAGACAACCATTTCCTTGATTCCCATGTCCTTTGCAGACATCAAACCCAAAGTAAGAGCTTCATACTCTACCACATTGTTGGTAGCTTCAAACTCTAGTTTGTATGACAGAGATATGGTTTCCAGAGCAGGGGAAACAAAAACTATTCCAGCACCAACACCATCTCTAGAAGAAGCTCCATCAAAGAACATTTTCCAAACTAAAGTGATTGAGGGAGAAAATTCATCAGGGGGGATTGGTTTCTTTCTCATTTGAAGAGGGGTCTCAGGGGTATGGGTGAGCTGCAATAATCCAGATCCCAAATCAGTGTCCAGGGAAAAGATGGGATGATTGGTGGGGTTTGCCTCATCACTGACAATGTAGGACAACTAAGCTTCTCTGTACAGTATTTGATGCTCCTCTCCAAAGAATGGAATGGTATAATATGTGAGGTCCATATCCAATGTTCCCCCAAGCCTTTTTATCCAAGTTTTTGACAAAAGCATGCCAAACTTGGGAGGAACATCAACCACCACAATGTCCATGACCACACTCTTCATGGGCAACTGAAATAAGGTTACCACCAGGTCTGTGATGACTCCAAGACATTGTACCCTTCTTGAATCGAAGGAGTAAAAATCATGATAGGCATTTGTTACTTCCATCCTGAGCTCTTCCATAACTATTTTAGGAATGAGGTTATGGGAAGCTCTTGAATCCATCAGGAAATTATGCAACACCTTATCATGTATGTTCAGGGATGTGTAGAAGGGAGAAGATGAATCATCTATATCTTATACCATAGGGCCTAAGGTGACTACTGGATTTTCATCTTGGAGGTTCATTGAGTCTATGGAAAGGTAGGGTGACTCAGACTGCAACAGTTTAGAGAGGGACGTTTTGAAATCTTCATGCTTGACTAGTTCTGAAAGGGACACAAGAATCCTGTTTTTTTGGATTTCATGCTCAAAGTTAAAAGAGGAAGGGGGCTTCATAATTTCTCTCACCTCTAGGACAGGGTCTTTGGCTATCGGCGAGAGATTCTGAGTTTTCTTTTCCTTGGTAGTGTTTGTTGCAGGCTTAGCAGAATTTTTTGTTGTGAGACGCTGATCAGGGATATCGGGCTTCCCTTTTTTCTTGTTTGATCTGAGGTTATGTTTATTGGGACTACTACTGGATTTCCCCCCTTTATTCAACTCATTTATTTGACTGTTCATGAGGGATTCTTCATATGCAGATTGAGTCAAATGGGGAAAGGGGAGGTGTCTTCAATACAATGAATTTTAGGGTCTAGATCCTCTTCCTCCTTCTCTTCATCATCAATCAGGTTATTTTGGAGAGGGGTTTGAATCCTCTGATCATCCCTATCTTTGTTCCTTTGTTCCCTTGGCATAATATGAGGAGCATGGTTATTCGGCCTTCTGAAGTTTCCTCTTTTATCAATGTTTTGGGGATTTCCATATGTCTGTTTTCCCTCCATTTTAATTTTCTCCATCTCTGCAGTCAGAGACTTTACCATCTTGGTCAATTCATCAACTTGAGGGTGATCTATAGAAGAACTAGAGGTCAAGGCCTCAGATATCCCTCTTCCCTTATCTCTGCCAAATTTTCTTCTGAGTCTATTAACTTCCAACACATTGGATTCTACTTCCAAGGCTACATCTTGCATGTTAGCCAAGGAAGTGGATCTTCTTTCTCTCAGTAGAAGGCATAAATCAGGGTCAAAAGCACTAGCATAAGAGATTTTGGCAGAGGCTTCTGATGGTTTTATCTTAGCAGGGATCTTGTTGTACACCTTATTGAATATTTTGGAGAAGTTAGAGACAAACTCTCCTTCCTTTCTTTTCAAGGACCCAAACTCTGTCATATAATACATAAGGTATTTCTTGTCTCCCCACTGTCTCAAGAAGGCATTATCTAGAGCTTCAATCTCAACAATAGATCCAGGGATCAATTCTCTAAACCATTTCCTCGCCTCTCCATCAAGACTTTGGATGAAAACTCTCATCCAAACATCATCATTTTCAATGTTCAGGTTGTCTGCATATCTATAGAAGGCAACAAGGTGTTGTTCAACAGTTATGTCCTCCTCCCCCATGAATTTAGGCATATACTTCAAGTAATCTCAGACAGGGAGAGGATTCATGGGTTGAGGTAGGACTAGAAGGGCATACCTTGAAGCCACTATGGAATCCATTCTATTTACAGGGGGATGAACACCTGCCATAGGGATATTAGGTGGAGGAGAACTAGGAGGAGAAGGAGTTCGAACAAGAGAAACTAGAACTGAGCTTGCAGGAAGAAAAGGAAACGATAAAGGATTTGAAGAGAAGGTTACTGGGCTAGAGGGAACAAAGGTTGGTGTGGGAACAATAGTAGAAATAGTAAGAGAAGGAGGGATGGTAAAGCCTGTGGTAGGGAAATCTTCTGAATTCCTAGGTCTAGAACAGGCTGCAACATCAAGGGAAATAGGAGTGAAAAATCTCTCTCCCTCTAATCCAAGAACAGGAGGATAAAATTCAATAGGAACACTCCCAAAATTTAACAAACGAGCAACTCCAACAAGAGGTCTGATAGGAAAATGAGAAGCATATATCGGAGTTTCTAACAGAGGGAAATGAGAACTATCAGAAATACCTAGTTTAGTAGTTGAAGCTCCTTCTCTGGGAGCCTTTCCCTTTCTGATAAGCTTATCTGGATTTTATTTAGGTGTTGTCAATAGCAACTGAGGGGTTGACCTCATATGCCTACCTCTAGAAGCCACAACTGAAATAGTAGGTTCACCCCAGTGGAGTTGTCACAATGGAGTTGCTAGGTGCATAGGAGAAATCTTGTAGGACTCTAATGCCTGATGCACCTTTAGAATCAGAGGCTTAATGTCATTCAATCCCAGGGAAAATCTTCAACTTTGTCCACGAAAACAGTGCCAGAAAATGTTAGCACCAGATGTCACTCTTGGATTGCGACAGGAGTATGCATGATACCCATCAGTTTTATATGTCACAAATGAATAAATCATAGTGGTCGAAGGAGTGCAGGCCCAGGAGAATATCGTTTTAACTCGGAAAAATAGGCCAGGCATGCACAGGAAAGGGAGGTCTTGATCTAACTTCAGTCAGGACATTGCGGTTAAAATGAGTTGAAGTAAGACTTGATGAGAATGGTGGATGAGACTTCTATGAGCATCCGACCCTTGAGCAATTCATAAAAGAAAAAAAGGGCACTGAAATGTGCCTAAGTGACATAGATACAACAACACAGTGGTCAAACCTACATCACAATGCTATTGTAACAACTCGATTGGATCTTCCAATTCCGAGTCGCTCAGAGTAAGAGAGAAAGAATAACACATAGAATTGTTTCAAGACTAGTAAACAATACTGCTATGATCAATCATACACCACAATAATATAATAACCCTCGAGTGGATCTTCCAATTCAGAGTGTCTTAAAACAATATTTACAGAGGTGGAAAGAAGATGACTTTCATTAAACAAGAAGTCTCATATGCCAATACATAACTAGGGAACCAACGCTTCATCAAACTTTACAACCGGGAGCCTAGCTCAACCATCGACACTAACAAAATGGAAAAAATGCCTGTATATACTCAAAGAAAAACCACAACAGCAAGTTCGAGTCAATGCATTGAAGTCATTACGTCTACATGCTTCCTGATAGACTATGCATGCAGTCTCTGGTCAATCGTGAACTTTGGTTAGACACAATCGAGTTCCAGAACGGGCCTGCACATGAGTTGACAAGCTTGCAGTCCTTTTCTAGACTCTCTCTTTATAGTGGAAATGATGTCCAACCACCATCAACTGCTTTAATAACTTCTTCATTGGGATCGGGTAAGGCCTGGGTCAACTCTGTATCTGAAGGACATGGAGGCCTCCTCATTCTGCCATTTGGAATTGCTTAGGGAGTTCATGGTGAGGCCAACAAGAAGATGTGGAAGCTGACATGATGACCATAACACATGGAAAAAAGTGATGAATGGACAGTGACCAGGCATAGGCGATTTTTCATGCTTGGTGTAGAGATGAGATGAGGAGTGGCCATGTGGACGGATGTGGCAGAGGGAAAGTGATTGGGAAAATGTGGGTTACAGAACTCATGGGATCTGAGATGTGAGATTCAGGTGGAGGAGACACAGGGCTGAGAAGAAGTTGTGGGGGTAAGCAATTGACTAGGGGGGGGAACACATCTCTAGGAAGGGTGACCTAGAGGAGGAGAGACAGGTGGCAGAAGATGAGGGGGATGAAGAGAAAAGGAACATGATACAAGGGTGAGCGGAGGACAGGTGCACGGTTGTTGATGGTGGGAGGAGAGTGGGGATGTGACAGATAGACAAGAGAGGTGGAGTGGTAGACAGATGGCACCAATATATGTTAGCAGTAAGTGGTAAGAGGTTTTAGGAGGGGGGCATATTCAAAACCGCCCATATCGGACCCCCCCCTATTAAAGGAAGAATGACAAGGGGGGTCCGGGATGGAACCTGTGCCGTAGATCTAAGCACACAAATATCATCCACTCAGACCTACATGCTCTCATATTGGACCCCCCCTCCCCCATTAAAGGCAAAAAGTCAGGAGGGGGGGGGGGGGTCNCTGGGATTGAATCTCGACCATAGATCTGAACGCGCAGACTCTAGCCGCCCAAATCAACCTGTACTTTAGAATGGCACACCTTCACACCAAACTTGGGATAAGTGGGTCTTTTAACCTACTCCTTGTCATTCTTTTTCACCAAAGAGGGTCGCTTCTTAGGAAAAGACCCCCTTAAATATTTGTGTGATAACACACTGCATTCAAGGATTTAAGTTTGAGTCTTCTTGACAGACTGTGCATGCAGTCCCCTGTCAGACACGAGCTCTTACGTTTGAACCTTCTCTATCAGAATGCGCATGCAGTTACCTGTCATACGCGAGCTCAGATCTATCAATCCTTTCTGGCTTTCCATTTATGAGGGAAGACGATGTTTCAACCATCTCCTCCTACATCATTAACTGTCTTTATTGGGATTAGGACGGGGCCTAAGTCAACTCTGCACCTGGAAAACGTGTTGGTTGTACTCTAAAACTCTCCCACTTGGATCTTCTCTTGGACGTTTGCAGGGAACACTGGCAGGAGGACATGGATGTTGAAGATGGGGAGATGGCGAGATGATTGGTGCAAACCGGCACAAAACATCGAGTGATCGACGACCATGTGGAATGATGTAGTCAACAGAGCGATGACTGGGAATGTGTGGGCGCCATTATGCGAGAGCTGAGGTGTAAAGGCGTAGGGGTGATGTGGTGAAGGGAAAGGAAATGGGGGCAGAGGGGTGTTATTGGTCATGGGGTACATGAAAACATAGTGGATGTGACATGGAGCGGGAGTGGGGGGACACATGTCAGGAGGTGAGAGGGGGAGATGTGACAATGGGAGTGGGAATGTGAGTAGAAGACAGGTGTCAGCGGGAGAGAGGGCGGTACGGGAAGGTGGTAAGGAGGCTGAATTAGAGGGGGGGTAGCTGGTAAGCAGTAAAGCGTGGNGGGAGGGGGGGAGGGGTTTCGAGTTGTTGTAGAGGAAAAACGTCGTGGGGGGCCCACACTGGAAAACCACAAACTCGGACACCCCCCCCCATTAAAGGAAGAAGGTCGAAGGGGGTCCGATATGGAATACAGGCCATAGATATGAGTGCATATATATCAACCATTGAGATTTGTGCGATCCTTATAACAACGCACCAAGGATGCCCAACCATAAAAAACTTAGGATAAGAGCCGAAAGTGGATCGCGCTATGACCCTTTTCTTCATTTTTTTTGCCAAGGCATTACTTCCTAAGGGAAAAACACCTTTCCAGAAAACATATGTGCTAATAGTAAGTTTTTCGCATAAAGGTTCGATAGATAGCCGATCCCCTTCACCATCGGTAAATATGAGGAGGACAAACATTAATAAAGGAAAAAAGGAAATCGTCGATAGCCGATGCCCGACACACTTTATCAAAATCGTGTAAAATCCAGAAGGATCACAAAAAATACTTTGACCATGATAAATTTATCCCCGATCATCGATCCTTGATGAACTTGGGTAGGTTTATCACCGATCCAAAGGAGCCAATCCGAGAGCACTTCGGTAGGTTTGTCACCGATGGTTGATCCTTGACACTTTTCAACACTGACAAGCTAGGATTTGGGTTTAGAATGAATAGCTTAAGGAAAGTCCCAACTCTGATTAATATGAGAGAATTAAGTCATTGGTATCGATCGCCACGTGTCCTTACCGGGTAAGAGGGTCATATTTTCTAGTTCTATCCCAAGTCATTCTTGGTTCCCTAGGTCCTAGTCACACCTCTGAGTCAACTTTTCCATGTCAGCATTGTATGGTAAGATCGATCAGCATTAGATCTTGTGTAGGAGGATATCAATGAAAATGTTCACAGTGCAATCCCGACCCCTGGTCCACTAGTTGAAAGAGAAGAACGATGGGACATTTGCGACATTAGATACGATTGTATTTTGGACATTTAAGGAACTAGTTAATGCCCAACCCCACATTAGTTGCTACCTCATGCGCTGATTAGACAACAAAATTTTGAAATTGTCTATATACCACATTACCACCCATGCCTCCATCGTCAACCCATGATGAATTCAAGTTCAAACTCTAAATATTCAACGAAAGTTTTGTTGAAATTTCACTCAAAACCCGAATTGAATGGCTGATGCGACATGGCAAGATATTCCCTATTTAAATCTCTTAAACTATTGTGAACAAATTAATTTCGTGCGTAAGATAATTCCAAAGTGTCCGAAGGATAAAAATGAGCAACTTGAAGAATATACTGACCCTCGTGATTATAAAAAAACCAGGTTGAAAAAGCTTGAGAGGTATGTATCCAAGTCTGTCAATTATTTGGTTATAATTTATATGTGTTTGTCCAGTTTCCTACACAGTATCTAAACTATGATCAAGTTGCAGGAACAATGTCTTCGAGAAATCCAACCACCAAACACTCACCGAGAGCACCAAAGATGAAAGAACCAAAGATAGGCAAAGGTTCTTCTCCAGGGACCATGAGTCAATTGAAGTACGCCCCTAGGGCAGAGCCTGTCGTCAAGACAACAAAAAAGAAAGTTTTCATCTAGCCTATGGCCTTTGGCGATACAGAGGCAAGCACCAGATCCAAGATATCACTCCCATAGTGGGGGGATCTCTTCAACAGGATTAGCAGAGAAGAATACCTAGAGTATATCCCACACAGTGACCCAGACGTAAGGGCTCTCGATGACCAGGTGTTCCCCAACATCCAACAATCGTATTTACACATGGTGGCGAGAAGAATCCCCGTTTTCCCTTGCATAGAGGTCCTGAAGTGGCTCATCGACCACACAGATGGGCATAAATGTTTGATCAATGATGAGAATGGTGGGTGTGTCGGGGTTTTCCTCCCGACATAGGTCTAGAAATACTAGAAGCTCAGGGACCTAGAGGAGTGGCTCAACATGGACTTCATGGTAAATTTCTATGAATTCCATGACACTAGCTGGTTGATGGCTTCAAGGTGGAGGGAAGACAAGAAATTCACCAATTCGAGCAATGGATGGTACCAGATGATCAGCCTGAGGGAGCCATACATCTATCTGATGGCTCTCATCTGCCAGCTATACAAAGAGAAGGATTTCTCCAAGTTTTTGAAAGCATGGATTCCTTTGGTATACACAGTTGCAATCGTCAAGAGCAGCTTCAACTGGGGAGCAATAATATCCAAACAATTAAGCATCTGTGTGCAACAAGATCAGACGTCGAAGGAAGGAGGGGCATCGATGTTCTACATGGCCTCATACGTACTTGATGTCATCTGCGTTAGGAGCGTCTTCGTCGGCATGAATCTAAGATGGCATGTTGCAGATCTCCCGATCCACATCTACTTCAGCGTGCTATGGGAAAACAGGTACAAAAAATCTTATGCCCTCATCTGTGATGAATTCATCGAACGCATTTATTTTATTGTTTTTAAGAAGGAATGCCCAAGGCTATCAACGGTAGCCAAGAAAGTGATATCCAAGGTAGGACATTGGTACTTGGATGAGCACACAACCTACATCAGGGTGTTCGGAGCCATCAGAGCACCACATCTCCGACCATCTCATGTCCCAGACCGGCTTGTCATGGGAGAAATTTGTTATCAGACTATCCTACAGGGCTACAACACCACACTGGTCAAAGAAAGGAAACGAGCTTTCATACCCTATGGTTTCCATGTAGGGTTCTATCTGGTAAAGGATACTGCTCAAGCCAAACAAGGAGGGTTGAGCCAACTCGAATTTAGGTTCCAGAAAGGCCAATTCCACAAGCATGATCCAAAAGGCTTGGTCCTGCAACATGCTTCACAGGTGTCATCCTGCTGGCCATATGCTCATGATAATTTTGAAGGCGAATTCTTCACAGAGAAAACCCAAGATTGGGATGAGGTGGTGCAGAGGATGGCCAACCCAAACATGACCAGGTTCAAGGCCATGAGTTTGGATGAACAGGTGGAAACAATAGAGTAGTTGGCTCAAGAGGTCCTCAGGGCCAGGGAAGAAATTAGAGCGCTAGAGGCAAAAAAGGCACAGAGAAGGGGTTTGTTCTTGAGACCAGAGGCATAGACAAGGGGATTTCTCTTGATGGCCGAGGAACAAAGAGTCATTCATGAGTTGCAAAACAACCCATACCTTGTAGAGATGATGAGGGTTCCTGTCGACAACCCGATCGAATGCTGAGGAGGACCAAGTGACCCAGATCTGATACAGATTGAAGAAACCACCGGGTCAGATAACCTTGAAGCTTCAACACCACAGGTCGGATCATCGGGGGAAGTTTTGGCCCAACCCGAGATAGAGAGGACATTAGGGAGAACAAGTACACCAAATCCCCTATTCGATTTGATAACCATCTATGATGATGAGGAGAGTTCAGATGTGTCCCTAGTCACTCTAGTGAAAATCACAAAGGAAACAGAACCTAAGAAGGCATCCACCCCAGGTCCCGATGCTCCAATTCAGAGCAGTTCACAGAACGAGCATGAAGAAGAAAGTGCCTTGGATGCTGAGCCACTCGACACACCAAGAACCCCAATGGACAACTCAAGGAATGATCTAGGATCATGCAAATAAAGGGAAGAAGTTCCATAACAAGAAATTGACATCTCAATAGCCGATTACCAAGTAAGTACTGAGCCTGCCCCTGATTCATCAATTTTTTCCAGTACTTTACCCCCTGATGAGAAATAACCAGAGGCTGAGTCTTTGGGACATTCACAAGAGATTCAAGAACCCAACGTTGAATAGATATACAACGTCGGGAGTCTGGGAGACACTCTTACTTGGGGAGAGAAAAATATCCCCGAACCCATGGATGAGGTCGCCGATGTACAAGCCATCTCCTATGACCAAAAGAGGAAATCCATTGTGAAGAGAACCACTAAGAAGAGGACAATTACTTTGGATAGTTCCATCCTCATCACCACATAGGAGAAATTGATCAACACAGAGAATGCCAAGACGTCTGAGCTTATTGGTGCAGGGATGGAAATCACAGATGCCACCCTGGATAGAGAAAGGAAAGATGAAGAGGAGTTGGTCGCTGTGCTAAAGGAGTTGGACCAGTTGCACCATTTGGAGAAATACTATCAGGACTCCACACATGCCATAGTATTCTTGAGAAGGGAATTCCAAGATGCCTACAACAAATTCACGAGTGAGCAACACCTTTTCACTGCAGGGGTAGTCAACTTCTAGGAAGACACCCTTATGGCTCTAGAAATGTGCAAATACATGGAAAGATGGTATGGGAAGGAACACCAAGCGGTGGAAAGAATTGATTACATAAATGCGGTTCAAAAGGGATGAGACTCCAAAGAGCATGGTATTGAGGTGCTAAGGGACAACAACATCGACCGTATAAGGAAGTCATTCGAATACTGGGTGAATATGGAACAAGAACCTCAGCGGGAGATCCAAGAGAAATGGGTCGATTGCGAAAGGAGTTGGACCAAGATCAATCAGGTGATGAGAGACATCGGTCTCCCAGAATTTTACGCACTCGAGGAATTTGTCAACTTTCATGACATAGTCAAACTGCACATATAAAAAGACTCCTCATGGAATGTGGAGATAGAAAAGGTGGTGAACATGGCACCAGGACAAGTACAACCGTTCATGGAGCACCCAATCAAGGCTCAGACAATGTTACAATAGTTAAGTGTTAAATTAGTCAAGTATCGGGCACTGACAGTGGAGATAAAGGAGATCCTTTCGGCCCCAATGGACCAACACAAATTCCCATATGCCAGCACATGCGAGGAACTCTTCGTCAAATGGTCAGAGTATGAGAAGATTCATCCACTAAAGTGAAACCATTTGATAACTCTTACAAGACTGAGAATTGAAAGCGCCATGTGGCGATATTTTGTTTTACTTAGCTTGCAATTTTGATAGTTATTCTTAGTTAATAATTTGTTATAAATAAGAGAATCAACCTGTTAGAGGAGGTCGATGCTTTTTGCAAAGACCCTCATTTTTGGAATTGTAAAGAACTATTTCTGAACTACCTTAATTGAGAAGTCTTGTTTAGGACCAGAGACAAACTTATGTTTTTCATCAAAGGTGTGTGTGATTAGATCTAAGGAGGAATTACTTATGACTTTATCTCATGAATGGATGTTGTAACGAGTAAGATTTTATGAATCTATTGATAAGTTAGTTGATTCAATATTTTATAGTTCTTGTCTCTAATGATGGAAAGAAAATTGTTGTGTTAATGTGTGATTTATGATTAGAGATAAGGAAACTATTTTTCCTGCCATCATTTATTGCATGTATGTTTTCTTTCAATAATTGTATCTTAGTCAATAGTTGAAATACCAACAAGTCAATGTATTAATACTAGGCTTGTCATAGGTGTGAAAATATTTATCTGCATGCTTGAGCACAAGGGTTATCCCGAGCTCAGCCTTCCCCAATAGTTAAATTGTTCTCTTTTACCAGCTGGTTTATACTAGCACACAACCTTTTATCAGACTCATCTAGTAAAAGAAAATAAAAAAAGAGAATGTTCAAACTAAAGGAGGAACCATCAAAAGAAGACATCCTGTCAATCACTACGTAAACCCCATCAATTAATTGACCGAATCTCAAGATCTAGAGAACCATTCCACCATCAAACGCTGCAGAGTCTAATTGGGCCTTGACGATGGGTTTGGTTTCTATTGTTGAGTTAAAGGGATCTAGGACCCCTCAACACAACCAATGAGCTTTGGGATAATATACATAATCTCTATTATAAGGAAACACCTATTGTCACAAATCCAGAGCATGTTGAATAATTTACTGAGATAGAACAAGAAAAACAATGCTCATCATGTCAGACCGATCAAGAAGAAGAAGATTGTGAAGAAGGCGTAGTGGATTTTGAGGTTGAACTAATCAACGTTGTAAGTGAGCTCCACACAACCAGTAATGAAATTTGAAGAGAAGTATTCCAAATTTTCGAAAAGGAAGAATGAAGAGAAGGCTAATAATTATGCAGAAAATCCCAAAGGAATGAATCATGGTCAACAAGAGTCAAATAAGAATGAATACACATAAGACGTATCTCAAGGAAGAACTTTTATACCCCGATATCAAAGAATATTCAATCATTGTGAAGGAAAAAATAGAAGAGTTCATGATTAGCTAAGGCATGAATTAATAAGAACTACATCACAAAGAATACCATTTACTCCTAGGAATCAAATTTTCTTTTATGGTCATTGTTTTACTTGTAATAACTTTGGACATAAATTTGTAGATTGTAGATCTCATGGAAGAAATGTTCAAGCAAGAAATGTTTATTTGGCTTCATGAAATATTGAATGTTACAAATTCTACAACCTTGGACACATAGCTCATAAATATAGAAGAATGATGGATACTTCCATGAAATAAAACACTGATATTAGGTACAACAAGGTTTGGAGAAGAAATAAAGAACAAAAAGAGCACGTGAATGAAGTACTCCCATAAATCATACTCTCGGGATTTGCAATAGTACAAAATGATGATGAATCTATAGGTAAATAGGAAGATGACAATGATGACTTTGCATCATAGCGACTTCATCCATCATTCTAAGCCATCCAACTTGGAGACTCCCAACAATGTGAACATTGAAAAGGGGGAGTCTAAGAAACAACAATGTGTGCAATTGTGTAGCAAAGTCATGGAAAATGTTTATGACAAATTGTTGGTGCAATTATATGCATAATATATTACCAAACATAAATTATCAACCAGGATTCGTAATCAGTAGAGTTGATGCACTATATGTGTCGATAACAGATAGGTTCCTATGTCTGTTTAGTATATCTTGGATAAGAAAACCATTTAGAAACCAACACACTCTTAAAAAAACAATCTTCACTCAATTTGAAAGATGGAAAGAAAAGCTCCTAAAAAAACAAAAGATCTTGCTCAGGTGATGGACATGTTCATTGATCGCTCATGAAAAAAAAAGATGAACTTTGATTCTATCTCCTGAAACAATTAAACTAACATGTAGGATTCTCCATTAAATCTCATGTATGGTGAAATATGGAGATCCAACTGTTCCTGCATTAGCACACTTTGCAACAAATTCAAATAGTGAAATCAAACAAAATAACATGAAATCAAAATAACAAATACATGAAATGAAAATCTACACTAACAATTTACAATAAGCTTTCCAAGTTGGATCGGTGGTCCTTGTCGATGCCAACATGGAAGCTTTTAGATCAACAGATGATAACTTCTAAGAGAGACAAAATCACTGAATCCAAACTTGCATTAATCTTCAACAGGTAGGTTTACAAAAGGAGTCTCTTCATGAATCCAATCTACATCATAACAATTCTCCTCAAGAACCTATCTCATAACAATTCCCTTAATCTACATAATAATGAATCCTCCTCTCAATCTACATAATAAAGATTCTCCCCCTTTTCCCTCATGAAGAGAGGGCACTATCTTTTATACATGAGATCTTTGAAAAGAAGATAAACATCTCATAATTACAGATCCACTTTTATCTCAACCCATTTCCCATTATTACAAAATATAATCCCTTCAAATCCTCACACATATCTCTCATATATCTTGGATAAGATATGGCAACCAAATCTCCATGATCTTCTCCTTGGAATAGGCTTGAATTATCTCCTCAAATCTTGAAATGGTGGAGGAAGTATTTGATAAGTCTTTTGAATTAATCCTTCATATATTCCTAGACATGATAAATCTCACACATTTTTGAGATATACATGAAAACATGTCAATTTTCTAATATTTAATCACAAATTCTCTTTTAATACTAAAATAAATGATTTGGAAAATAATAAGGTTTAACCCATATTTAATTATGAAAACGGTATCATGAAAGGTTAATGGGGCGATGAAATGTGAAGACTGATGAAGGGAAAGGTGGATGGAAATACGACATTTCTGAGTCCCAACATACCCCCCAACTGAACTTGTTGCATGTCCTCATGCAACTGTGCATGGATCTTCTCAAGAAATTTTGGCATCTGAATTTTGGCTTTGAGTGATGATAATGAATACTTCCAGGATGGGATTTACATGAGTGACAACTGACATTTTCTTATGGTTGGTTCTTGTGTGACAACCATGAATTTAGAGAATGTTGGTTCTTGTGTAAGCAACATTCATTTCGTTATTTGTTCTCTTGTTGTTATGATAATAAAGTGTTGGTTCTTGTGTAAACAACATTCATTTTGTTATTTGTTCTCTTGTTGTTATGATAATAATTTACCCATTTAATTGTTGGAACATCACCGAGTATAAGAAATCCCTTTTTTCATATTTGTGAATCATGCCAATATGTATATCAATGCTTATGAAGCAAAGTGCAACAAAGTATTGTTGGAAGAGAAACAAAATGTTGGTAAATGGTAAATGAGACGAAAAAATGGAACGATAGTGGAAAAATGGAGTGATGATAGAGAATATAGTTCCCCCCCCCAACTAAATTGGTTGCATATCCTTATGTAACATGGCATGAGTCATATAAGTGAAAAGGAAAGGGAGCATGGTGAGGGATTTTTTCAAATTATTCATTCTAGCATGTAAGGAATTGCATGATTAAAGAGTAGAAAACATCATACCTCCACTTACCCAATATGTTGATGAACTATGCAATAGGAATATGGTTGATGCGACTATTGGAGCATGGAAGATGTCACTAATGCAGGATCATGTGAAAGGTGACTGCTACTATAGTTGCGTCTGCTGTCACTACTGGATCAGAGAATGTGAAGTGGAGGAATTTGAACTGCTGCTGAGGAATCATGGAAGAATGGAAGTAAGGAAGTGGAACTGTAGTACTCTCATATAGTTTAAGTCATGCTGCTGTAATTGCTGAGGAGTCATGGAAAAGTATATAGTCTTCACCCGCTGCGAAACCCGATGGTACAATTCTAGTCATGCAAATGAATGTGTCAATGTCAAGCATGAAGAGAAGTCATTGGATTACCGACCATTGATGAATGTCGTTAACCAATGCGAGGCAACTCATCATTGATGTCAATGAGTGCCAAGGTACCCGAGTACATCTTGTGAAGTGCGAATGAATGAGATGATGTCGAGCCACTTGCAATATCTGACGATCAAGAGAAATTGATGTATTCCCATGATTGTCAGTGAGAGAACTTGCCATTAAGGCATGCAAGCCTCTAGGTACTCAAATGGACTCTAGTCTATATCCAAGATAAGGTGCTGAGGTCGATGGGGCAAGACTTGTTGAAAGGTGGAACTTAAGGAATCCCACATCAGTCAACGTGAGTTTTTACAAAAACATTGGTAGGACTATAAATGAAAAGATCTTAGTAGCAACAGTGTTTAGGGATAGGAAATAGAGTCAGGGAAAGGGAGATGGATGGTTTTATTAACAAGGAAAAATGAACTGCAAAAGATAAAGAGATGTATGCGACTCAAAAATATAGGCACATGCGAAGTCATGAAGGATAAGGCGATGGAAAGTGGACTTCACGACATGGATGACAAATAAGCTTGGAAGGAGAAAGGTAAATGATCATGTCATGGCATAATTGGTTTTCTGAAATATGGTGGTGTAGTGACAAACATCATGACATGTGCGATGAAAAATTTAGCTCCTTCAAGCTTTTAATAAACCATGCTTTTCTGAAGAGTTTTGCGATTCTTGAGAATCGCTATGGCATGGAATGTGAGCATCTTCATTACTGCAATCAAACTTAGTACTAATGCTGCAATCAAATTTGTGAGATCATCGTAAAACAAAAAATGCGAGATTTAAGTACGAATGCGACAAATTAAAAGAAATAAAATGCGTTCTTATACTTGTTGTCGTGGTCGTTGCACGTGCGCTTGTTTCATCCTTGATTAGTTGCTAAAGTGACTCCAAGAAACCACTTAACATAAAATCGTAAGGTATAAAAACATTATTGTTTTCAAGAATGATGAAAACATCCATTTGCAATTTTATTTGTTGTTGTTGTTTTTATAATTTGTTTTCAATTTTTTTTATGGTTTTCTTATTATTATATATATTTTTATAATAAAATAAAACCAATAAAATAAAATTCCTAAGTATATATATTTTTTAATAAACAAAAACAAAAAATAAAAAAATTATTGCTTTAAGTTTTATTTTCGCTATTTTATATATATATTAAGTTTATTATGTTTTGTTTTTGTTTTTTTTATTTGTTTTTTTTTAATTTTTATTAAAATTGTTTTGTTAAAAAAATAAATAAAAAATAAACAACTATTAAACGTCTATACAACAAAAATAAATAAAAAGAATAAACAATCCAATCCATAAAATCCAAAACACGTCCCTGTAGATGCATATTTTTGAAATCTCAAGAGCGTGAGATCTGCAACATAAGGTTGCTAGCTGGCTTTCCGTTTAAGCCTTTTTCCCATGCTTCTATCCTCGTCTAAATGAAGAATGCAGTGGCCACTTTCTCAGCACGAGATCTCAATTTCTTGAAACCGAAACCGATCTTGGCGTGATCACCCCCAAGCCTCGAGCCTACGTCAAGGCATTGCATGACACATTGGTTATTGGACACAAATATTGGAAGGTGTAAAACGGACGTCAAGTGCCAACATAACACCTCTCCAAAATACCAAGAGTCCAGATCAGGGCTGGAATTTCAAATTTATCTTACCTGTCAAGTGAAATTTTGATGACGGTCATTTGTTTTTCATACCGGTCATTTTAGTTTTACCCCAAATTCATGAGTGTCAAATTCTCTATCAATGAATGGATATTCAATTAACTATTAACAATTTATGTGAACTAAGATTATGGACTAATTAAATTGCAAGAATTGGGAGTCTAAAACTAATTAAATTTTGTTTATTGTTATATTAAATTTTCCAACAAACCTTTTCCCAACCCATGTTCACTAAGGCCTAAGTAGATGACACACTATAGTAAACTAAGCACCTAAAATTTGTGACGGGTTGAGACTTTTTATACCGGTAAATTTTGACGTGTGGATTTTGTATCCACGTGTCAAATACGTCTAAAAACCAAAAAAACATACTGTAGAATGTCAAATTCCAGGCCTGGTCCAGATTCATAATAAATCTCTTGCACTGCATGTCCAGTTCCATAATAGTGAATTCGTGGTATCATTATATCGTGGATGGAGGAAGAACTCAAGTGAAGAAGAAATAAAGTCCTTCTGGTTTAGGTGCACTAGCATTTACATGAGCCTGCGTTGTTCACTTCACTCGCAGGGTTTAGGTGAGTCTATGGTAGCCTCCACCATGATGAGAATGCTGCAAGATATTCTTGTCGATTTTCAACTGCCCTCTATCTTTCCTTCTCTAATGAGCGAGCTAGTTGTGCTTGATCAGCCCTATGACAGGAAACCTGAGATTCTAAAACTTCGATTTGAGATAATGTTTGATATAGACGTTCATTCATAGCTCTTTCTCTTTCTTCTGCTGATGCATCTTTTGCCTCTGCCTCCTGAATTTGCGAATTAAGGGCCCTCTCAACACCAGACCATGCTTCATCTCACATTGTTGCACTTTCCTGCATTGCTTCAATTTTCCGTAGTAGTGGTCTTGTGGACTCAGGTACTCTCATTACTAACTCTTCATATCGCATTTCAGTTGCCTGGCAACGCTTCTGATGATGATCGATCTCACTTCGCAACTTGTTTTCACGAGAGGCTGCCTAATGCTAAGACTCTCCCTTAACTCTTCACGTGTTTGTATAAGTGCTGCCTCACGTTCTCCAGCTTCACGTAAACGATGCTCAAGCTCTGTTTTAGCTTCGCTATTTGCACATGCCTCTGCAAGTGCCTGTGCATCCTTTGCTTCATTTGGTGCATTTGTGTAGAATTTCTTTTGTGCAGCCAGTTTTGATTGACTACTTTCAACAGCTTCTTGCAAAGCCTTTTTCTGTTGTTGCCTTATCCTGCACTGATAGCACGGTCAATTTTCATTTCGGAAGCTTTGAAGCAATTTCCTCAAACTCATTTCCGCAGTGTGGCCAAAGAAGATACAGGTCGTGTAGAGCATAGTGGGGAAGTTGACCAGCCTCCCATTCCAGCAATGCAAGCACAACATGTCCACAGTTGATTGTCAGCCTTCATGCCTCACTGGCGGTATGCTTGTCTTTGTCAGCGGCAGCCTGCAATTGCCCGGGGAACAACATCCTCATATCCGGATCAAAGAAACTCCGGTCGTGAATGTTCGATTCAGATGTAAGCTTACACTGGATACATTTGATGCAATGGCTCCCTCTTCGGCAGCGGATTTCACTCCAACAACAGTCTCCTCACCTCGGTAGCAATGTGACTCACATTTTCCAAGCAGTGATATCAGATGTTCTATGCATGCCCATCAGAGATAGCGAGCTGACTAAGCCTTAGGTATTTCGTATTAGGCTCCGGCTTGACAACTTTAGCGCATACCAAGAAGAGGTAGTTGATAGAGGAGAACACTTTCTTTAGGTGTTGATGGTTATGTCTCAGATGACCTCGTTCATTCCTCCAACAATGCCCATGAGAGGAAGAGGGCAATGCCATGTATAGAGGAAGAACACCGGGTGTTTCTTGTTGGCCTGTAGAAAGTCCGTAAGGGAGATTGGCGGGGCATTTCCAAAAAATTGTTTTGTTTCTCTAGCATTCAATGGAAATTGTATTAATCACTGTTTGTTGGACATTTTTATCGTGAAAGAATGCAATGCATGAGGGGAGAATAAAAAAATTATTTTATTTTATTTTATATATATATATATATATATATTTTTAAATGTTTTACTTTTTTAATGTTATATATATATAAAAATGTTTTATTCCTACAAAGTTATAAAATCAAAACATAAACACAAAGCTATTTTAATTTTTATTACAAAAAGTTACATATATATAATTTAATTATTTTTATTTTTGTAAAGATATTGTTTTAATTTGCATTCCTAAATAGAAAACTTAAAT
>ML783953.1:426924-461063 GCA_009831015.1 Picea engelmannii | reverse complement strand
TTTAATTTTGTATTATTCCTAGATTTAAAAGAGAAATTGAAACAATTTAAAGAAAGAAATTTGTTTAGCAAATGGAGATATAAAATTTGAAATTCAGCATAACAATTGGATTGGGATTTTTTTTTTTTTTCATTGTTCTAAAAACTAAAACTGATATGTTTTATTCCTTTGAACCTACCTACTTTACTCTAATTAAAACTTATAGATTTGTTACGTGTAGTCAAACTTCCAATGTAACCATAAACACAATAGTAATAAGAATATGTTCAGTATGAATTTTGCAAATGATAATCTAAAATATACGTAAACCTGTTGAAATTGTAAATTAACAAAATAAAAATAAAAAATGAATGGATCTAACCTGGTACCTGCTTGAAACCATCGTTCGATAATGCTTTCATAGGCATAGTTTTCACTCCTCAATTCGTGTCGCAACTCCTCCTTATCCTCCTCAATATCCTGCTCGCATAATTGTTCATCATTGAATATGCAGGCTTCTTCATATGTTGATTAATCATTTGTTGTTGGAGGAGTAATTAAACCCTTGGCTGCTATCAAGATATCCTCTTTGTGAGAAGAGGAGATCCCGACTTTTGCATGAGAAGAGGAGATCCCGACTTTTGCAAGGATCTGAGTGAGTTGTTCCAAGCTTACACTCATAGTTAAACCATATCGAAAAAGGAGATTGATTTATCATCAAATATTTGAATTTTACAACTAAGAAATTAAAACTATTTGTAAAGATAAAACACGTCAAACTTGAACTCCTTGCATTACTGGGACCATGTTGTCACCAAGTTATCGGTTAGCACAAGTTAGCCTATCATAAATAAAAACTAAATTTGCATAAATAAAAGCACACTTTTGCATAAAATAAGTAGAAACACACTTCTGCATAAAAGGAAGAGGAAAAGCTAACTTTGGAGCAACCCCACCAAAGTGGATGTGTAGGCTCTTCCCGCACGTATTACAGTCTTCTCTCCGCCCTTAGGTCATCCATAAAACCAATCCAAAACCATTAAAGAAGTCTAATTCAAATTCTACCTATTACTGTTTACAACTCCCCGGCAACAACACCAAAATGTTGGTGCAATTATATGCATAATATATTACCAAACATAAATTATCAACCAGAATTCGTAATCAGTAGAGTTGATGGACTATATGTGTCGATAACAGATAGGTTCCTATGTCTGTTTAGTATAGCTTAGATAAGAAAACCATTTAGAAACCAACATGCTCTTAAAAATAACAATCTTCACTCAGTTCGAAAGATGGAAAGAAAAACTCATAAACAAACAAAAGCTCTTGCCTCGGTGATGGACATGTTCATTGATGGCTCATGAAAAGAAAATATGAACTTTGATTCTATCTCCTGAAACAATTAAACTAACATGTAGGATGCTCCATTAAAGCTCATGTATGGTGAAATATGGAGATCCAACTGTTCCTGCATTAGCACACTTTGCAACAAATTCGAATAGTGAAATCAAACAAAATAACATGAAATCAAAATAACAAATACATGAAATGAAAATCTACACTAACAATTTATAATAAGCTTACCAAGTTGGATCGGTGGCCCTTGTCGATGCCAACATTGAAGCCTTTAGATTAATGGATGATAACTTCTAAGAGAGACAAAATCACAGAATCCAAACTTGCATTAATCTTCAACATGTAGGTTTACAAAAGGAGTCTCTTCATGAATCCAATCTACATCATAACAATTCTCCTCAAGAACCTATCTCATAAAAATTCCCTTTATCTACATAATAATGAATCCTCCTCTCAATCTACATAATAATGATTCTCCCCCTTTTCCTTCATGAAGAGAGGGCACTCTCTTTTATACATGAGATCTTTGAAAAGAAGATAAACATTTCATAATTATAGATCCACTTTTCTCTCAACCCATTTCCCATTATTACAAAATATAATCCCTTCAAATCCTCACACATATCTCTCATATATCTTGGATAAGATATGACAACCAAATCTCCATGATTTTCTCCTTGGAATAGGCTTGAATTATCTCCTCAAATCTTGAAATGGTGGAGGAAGTATTTGAGAAGTATTTTGAATCAATCCTTCACATATTCCTACACATGATAAAGCTCACACATTTTTGAGATATATATGAAAACATGTAAATTTTCTAATATTTAATCACAAATTCCCTTTTAATACTAAAATAAATTATTTGAAAAATAATAAGGTTTAACCCATATTTAATTATGAAAATGGTATCATGAAAGGTTAATGGGGCGATGAAATGTGAAGACTGATGAAGGGAAAGGTGGATGGAAATACGAAATTTCTGAGTCTCAACACAGATGGAAAAAGATATTTGGCATGTCCAGAAGATAATACTTGACATGAATCAGAGAGGATACATGACAGTGGATGAATGCATGATCTTAGAAGAAATTACAAAAAGGAAGATGGACCCATTGTAAATCATATGACTCAGAAGTAAAGAAGCTGAAACCGGCTAGTTACAAGAAGGAATCAATGAAAGGCATAACAAGAGAGAGAGAAACTATCAGGAAAAGATATATTGTCAAGAGAGTATTGTTGGTTGATTATGTCATTGATGTCATTTCAATGAATATGAAAATCCTTGAAGACTTGAATTCAAATAGAGAATTAATATTAACATGAATTCTTTTCATATACATCACTAGATTACAGTAACATGAAACACCAATGGAAAAAGAGAATCAGAAGATAGGAAAGAAAGCATATACAAGAAGCCCGATATTCAACCACATGGATTCTTGAAAAAGAAGACACAGGGAAATAAATCATCAGAGGCAATTACCCTTAATGTCAAAGGAGAAGAGAAAGAAGAAAACAAGAACAAAAGTATTAGTGACATGAAGATAGGTGAAGCACATGAAGACATGGAGAGATTGTTCAGAGAAGGTATACTAACGGGGGGAGTCACTCTTTGCTTTGATATCAAAAGGGAAGAGAAATATCAGAAGCATGAAGATAGGGGGAGAAACCCCAAAGAGAGTCAAGTTTTGTCATCGATGTCAAAGGGCGAGAGAACATGAGGAGAGAAATATCAGGAGTATTGGTCACAGGTGGAGTAAGGGTGGTGCCATCAATGCCAAAGGGGGAAATTGTTGGATAATTGGTTGTCATTGATTTCAACCCTAGTCAACCCTAGAAGAAGCATCTAGAAGTGATGGTTATATTTGGAGAAGTCTCTAAAGTGGCCCCCTTATGGCATAGATCTAAACATGACCCTCATGGAAAGTTCCTTTGAAGAAGTCTACAAGAGGCCTTGGAAATATGGTTAAGTGGTTAATAAGTCCCAAAGTTGTGGTCATGAAGCTCAAATTTGTTTGAGCAAACAATGATGAACAACATGAAACAGGCATTCAAAACCCTCATATATGGATAGTCATCATCACATTGTTTCCGATGGTAGGTGGTACACCACTTGGTTCCTCACGGTTGAGGAGATATGCTCTCTTGAATATGGAAGCCCCAAAGTATGGTTAAGAATCCCTAAACAATTGTAACAAGAAGTGACAAGTCAACCCCAAATTAATTAAAAGAAGAAAATTTGTTACAAACAATAAGTTACAAGTCGGCCCCATTGCAATGAATATTAAAATAAATATTAAGGATATTGTTGGTAAAGTCATCCCTAATGGAATAATCATTAAAAAGTATTTTGAATTTTATTTGGGTCAAGTCGACCCTAAAAAGAGGGTGTCATATCTAGTATAAATAAGGCACCTAGGACTTCATTTATTACATCAAATAAAGTTATTTTTATCTAAGGTAACCAAGGAGATCCAAGGCGAATTTAAGAGGGAATATGAGGTGAAGAAGGGAGGAAATCCAAGGGAGGATGAAGTCTTGTGATAATGTGTTCTAAAGTATGTTAATTAAAGGTCATCTTACCATTTTTGCTATAACTTTTTTTCTAGAGTGATTCAAATAGAAAAACTAGGAGGATTTTGAGAAGATATATCATGGTACATGTGGTAAACATTTCAACTTGTGGTTCATTGTATTTTTGGAGATACACTATGTGGAAGAGAGGGTTTTTGACTAGTCCTAAAACTAGTCTCAAACAAGTGCTATTATAGAAACATTCATAACTTATTCATAGAGGATTCAAAGTACATGAGACCAATTGCATTGGAAAGATTACAATACTTAGTATGTTGTGTGAGAGTGTCAGAACCAGATATCAAATATTCAGTGTGTGACATGCTCTACAAGTTTGTTCTCCGGAATAGACCAAAATTCAAGAAGGTCTGCCATTTTCTCTATAACTCCTTTTCAGGGATACTTCAAGGAATGAAACTTCAGGGAATTTTAGAGACAATATTGAAAAATATTTGTGACAATACTCATTCCTTTATTCATTATAGGTACAAAGTTATCCTTGTTGAAAGTTAGGGTTTGTGACTAATCCAAAAACTAGTCTCGCGAGACTGAGGTAAAGTTTGATGAAGATGCTATTTTCTTTCTATTGAAGATGAATAAGGTATTAGGGTCTATGATGGTATGCACCAAGTTGCTCACATATTGAAAGGTATGGTTCTCTTTGTGTTTTTTAGGTTTGTTTCTTGGTGATTTGGCACATGCTTAAAGAATGTATTGGCATATTTTTTGAGGAATTTCAATGATGCTTGGCCCATGCTTGAGGTATGTTGTTGGATGCAGATCTTGGATGTTTTGGAACATGGTTTGAGGTGTATTGTTGATGTAGATCATTGATTTTATGGAATTTTCTATATCTTATAGTACATGGTTTATGGCATGGTTGACACATATCATGAATCATAAGGTATATGGTTGAAGTACATCGTATGGTACATGGTTTATGGCATGGTGGAGATATATCATGAATGATACAATATATGGTTGAGGTACATATTATGGTACATGTTTTATGGCATGGTTGAGACATATCATGAATGATATTGTATACAGTTGAGGTACATCTTTTGGTACATGATTCATAAATATTATGTGACTTGTTTGAGGCATATCTTGGCACATGGTTTATGGATATGGCACATGTGTGTTACATGGATGGTATCAGTATCAATGGAAATAGCAGTGATAGGTTTTGATGATGATGTTGATGATGAGGTATCAGTATCAGTGATAGGTACAGTGATAGGTTGGATCTAGTTTGAGATATCAATATCAGTGATAGGGACATTCACAAGTTGGATGATGATGCTAGTGACAAGTTGATTATCAGCGACAAATTTATTATTAGTGACAGGTTGATTGTGAGGGAAAGTGTTGGTGATAGGTTGAGTATACACTTATATTCCAAGGAAAAATGAAGGGTTAAGGAAAGGGCGATGTATCCTCCTTTCAGTTGGATCTGGAGAATACAAGAAATTGGAGCTTCCTTTTGGTTGAAGCCTATGAATCAAGGGGTTGTAGCTCTAGAATTTAGGGAGTTGTAGCTTCCTTCAGGTTGGATCTTTTAAAAAATGGGTTGGAGAATCCTTCTAGTTGGAGCTGGAGAATTTGGGGAGTTGTAGGTTCCTTCAGCTTGGAGGTTGTAAATAGGGGGTTGGTGACTCCTTCCAGTTGGTGATGGAGAATTTGGAAGTTGGTGCTTCGTATGAATGTAATGTTTGATATATAAGAAAGCATTCTGTGGTTTTCTCCCATTTGGGTTTCCACGTAAAATTTTGGTGTACTGTGTATTTGTTGATATGATGTGATGTATTGTTATATATTCATGATATATTGAATGCAATCATAAGTTATAACTAATTGATAAAGTGATGATTACATGTTTTGATTAAATGTGGTAAACAATAGTAAAAGTGCTCAATATTGATTCACTCCCCCCCCCTCAGTATTGGTGAATATTCCAAAAGATCCCTTATTGGACACATAGGTTGGCTCGGTCTCCCCTTGTACGAGTCTTCTTATTTTCACACTCTCTTTACTGGCAAGTGGGATTGATCCAATGCAAATGTCAATGGGATACTCCTATACACACTCTCCGTATTGGTACAGGGGGTTGATCCAATGAAAATATAAGTGGTTTGATCCTCTACACACTATCCTCACTAGAAGGTGGGGTAGGTGTTATAGCCCTAAATTGCCATACTCATGCATACATGGCCTTGGCCCTGTTGCTTGCATATTTTTCCAAGGCACTGTTGAGAATCTCTTCTTAAAAAAACATTTTTTAGAAGATGTACACGCCCTGCACCATTATTTCCCACGTACATACACTTGTTGCACCACTATATCTCGCGTACATACGCATGTTGCACCATTACAACCCGCATATTCTTGCAAAAGTCACAAAAAGTAAAATGTTGCAAGGAATTCATTGAAATTCACGAGCTATTGGAGGTTTCCCAACTAATCCACTTGCTATAGGCCGTCACGCAACTGAAAAACCATCCTTTTGGAATACAAAAGGAGGTGTTGGGGTCTCATTTCCAATCTAAGCATAAGAACAGTGAAACTATGCCCAATTTCACTTCCCCTCCTTGCACAAGATATTGCTGCCTTTTGTGAGATATTGCCTCAACATACCCTCATTAGCCCCTTCTTCCTCCATAAAGCCCATTTCCTTCCATTGAGGTGATAAAAAGGTTGAGAGAAGAATTTCATTCAAGGTGAACTTGGAGCATGGTAAAGAGGAGCCTAGACCAGGTTCGTGGAACGGTGGTCGACTCAGATTGTAAGGTATAATCTTTGTATTATGAATAAAAGAATCACATTTTCATGTCCCAAATGATGGTGTCTTGAGTACTTTTATTGATTTATACTTGAAATTTTACATCTAATCCTAACTTATATATAGAATAGCATGCTTGTAGTTCTTTGTTTGCCTATCTTTGGATGCAGGTCAACACTAGGAGGAGACGTGCATTTAGTGGAACTTCTAAGAGTGATGATATCATCACCAAATGTGGGATTAAAGGTATAGTTACCCGATCTCTTCTCTCTTTGATTTCTTTATATTAGTTTTGGTATGTTTGGGGTGGTATAGAGAATTGATTATCTTTTAGATGGTTATTTGCCTCTAGGATTTTTTAGGGGATTTTGGGTTGTTTGATTGGTTTGTTTGGCTTTCAAGTTTCTTTTGATTTTTCTGATTCTGTCAAGGGATTTTGGTCACCTTCAGATGTAATACTAGTTGTCTGTTCCCCGTAAGACTGTCTGATCTTTTCTTTTTTTTGGAAATATACAAAGGTGTATGCGCCCTATCTTGAGTCATCCCACGTACATACACACTTTGCTTAGTAAACATCCTACGTACATACAAAGACTATTGATGCAACAACCCGCGTCTCTTTTTCAAGAATTTTTTTTGAAAAAGAGGGAGTTTCCCTCTTTCCTGATTGAAGTTCACACTTCTTAGGGTTTTCTTGGATCATCCTAGAGTATTTGTTTATATCCATAGCTTGGTTGTAGAGTTCAGTTTACTTGTTTTTATTGATCTTCTTGTGTTTTATCTTTTACAAAGGTTTTAAGCAAGTTGTTGAGTTGTAGATCTTCCTTCTTGTTTTCTTGATTGAATCCCTGTGATCCACAGTGGGATAAAGGTATTTTCTTGTCTTGTTTTACTTTTATTTTATCCTTTTACTTGCTTTGAAAAAATAAAAATATTTATTTCAGTTTTTCTTTGTAAAGCATTTAAAAAAAAAAAAAAAAATTCCTTTTCAGTTTGGTAAAGTAGTTAGAGTTGGTTATTTGTAAAAAGGAAAAATAGTATTTCTTTCAAGTTCTTTCTTGATTTATTGAAACATAAGTAGCTTGTAGTCAAGCGAAAGTAGGTTTTAATTTTTCTTTACAAGATATTGAAGAGTTAGTTAAGAAAACTTGAGTAACAAAGAGTTAGTTATAAAGCTTTTCTCTCAATTTGAAGTATTTTTTCTTTCAAGTAATTTAATTTTATCTTCTTTTCATCTCTTTATAACATAATTAGTTTCACCACCATAACTTGTGATTAAATCAAGCCTTTAAAAAGAACGCTTAATCTAAAATAAACTAGACTTTTTTTTTGTAGGGTCAACACACTAGTTTAGGGTTTTAGGGCCTTGAATTAGGTTGGAGAGGAAACTCTTCAAGGATGTTAAATCAAACATTGGAGTCTGATTTAGGGAGTGTCTAAGTCCATTGTTGTAAAATTTATCTGGGACCCCCCTATAACACAAGGTATAAACATGAGGTCGTGTGAGGAAAGGCATCGAAGATAACCCCTCCAAATCTAAACTTAACGTAGTGGGGAACACATATTGAGGATCTGTCTTGTGAGTAATATTGACTTCATTTGTTTACATATCTTTGTGTACCTTGAATATGTTCGACATCCTCTATTTTATTCCAGATACTTTTCTCTCGATACCCTTGATAGTTTTAAGACCTGTTTTCCTGCTCATTGTGATCCGCCCGACTTTTGATTGTACCTGCCTTGTGACTAAATGTGATCTGGAAACTTAGTTTCCCATATTCAAGGGACTTACATGGGTGACTGTGGGGGTATACCGCGGTACCTGGGGTAGACATCGAATCATGTTTCACAGAGTATACCCGAAGGGTGCTTCTGTGTTCGCGTTTCAATTACACCGGTTAGTTTCTCTAGTGTTGAATGGCGTAACTATCCTTCCTACTAGATTGTTAGCTTCTTGATTTGTCTATAGGAAATTTTTAGTGTGTGCTTGGTGTTTAAATGCTAGTTAAGCCTTACTTTATTAGATGATCATTTCAAAAGGTGGAATATCAAGATCTATGTCGGTCGCAAAGGCTTCAAGGCCCATCATCGGTTCCATTGGAGCCACCTCCACCACCGTTACGATGAATACTTGACCAACAAGGGTCGTTCGAAGCGACTAGGCCGCATGAATCTATTCTCGAGCACGCTCCGTGAGGAGACTATTCGACTCTAGAGGAACCTACCATTTTTTACCTTGAGGAAGAATCTCTCAGGATATCCAACCCTATGATCACTGACTTGTCGGTGCCGATATTGGTACAATTTGTCCCTCCTAAGGTGACACCTTCCGAGCACTAGTTAGTTTTACAAGCGGCAATGGAAGAAAATGTTGTTACTTAATCTAGGATTCCTCATGCTCTTGTTACATATACAACCACAAGGGGCATCCTACCTCCTCTCCCACCTTCGCCATTCTATAACACAGTGATCTCGACTCCCTCTACTTTGGGAAATGGTCCAATACCGTTATCGACATCGACCACTACTCCGTTTACTCAGAGCGCAATGGGCCCTCCATTCTCATATGGGATTCCTAGATTCGATTCGAACTTGGTTCTTACCTACTCCACCTTGTAGACCATGGGTCTGGGGGAATGGATCTCAATGCTCATGTGAAAGTGTCAACCGGGGGCACTTCAGTCCCTTTCAATGCTCAACAGTGCTTTCCAACATCCAATCGGGCCCAACACTAGTTACATTTTGTTTGGAGTAGGCAGTTTAGAACATTCATCTTACACAACAATGGTGGGATCTATGTCATTCTCTTTGTTCTACATGTTTTGGAACAACACTTTTTCTTCAGCTGTTGTCTCGACTGGGGAAAACCCTGGTGCAGGGTACTATTCCTACACAGGAAGAAACAATTGAATTTTTCTCCACTCAAGGTCTTTGGAATCCTTACCAGGGATCAGTTCCCTTGCAAGGGATGTTGGTCAGGGGAAACCCCTTCCATGCTCAATGGAACCCCGGGAAACGCTCCGTACCCATGCTCGTTGGATCGGTTGGGGGCATCCCCTTCCAAAATACTTGGAACAAAACACAGGGAGAAATCCCTGCACAATCTATGTCATCCAATTATGGGAGTCAATCGATGATATCCCAACAGACGCAATTTCCATATGCTCTTCAAGGCCACAGTTTCTACCAAAACCCTGGCCAACAATCCAACTTTTCCCAGCAACCTAGTGCCAGTCAAACTCCTTGACCCTCTTTTCCTGTACATAGTACTCAACCTAAACTACCATTTCTGGCAATGCTGCATCTTCCAGACTTGTCGAGATTATTAAATGACCCAATTTTTTATGATCCACATTGGCCCCCCATGCCGACTAAGTTTCCCTAAGATATTCTAAAATTAGAAGGCAAGCCTGGCGAGGATCCAGGTGATCATGTGACAACTTTACATCTATGGTGCTCGTCAAAATTACTAATGTATGACTCCGTCCAGTTGCGCCTTTTTCAACGCACTCTTATCGGGGGTGCCACAAAATGGTATATTGAGCTCGACTGCTCAAGGTATTATGACTTCAATGAGTTGGCGATGGTCTTCTTGAACCATTTCCAGTTACCCATGAGATACAGTTCCATCACTAAATTGTTGGACAAATTTGAGAAGACAAAGGTTGACCACATCTCAGATCATATTCGAGAATGGTGGCATCGCAAGAGCTTAATTAAGGTCCAGGTCCCTTCGGCCTTCTTGTTGGAGTGGTTCCTGAAGTATTTGGTGCCCGTTGTCTCCAAGGACGTAGAGACTTCTGGAGTGTTTTCAGAGGAGGAGGCGATAATGAGAGCACAACAACTTGAACTGATCTACTCTCAGTATGACATGCTCTATGATATTTTTCCAAATGCGCCACGGTCTATTCTCAATAAGGCCAAGCAAAATTTTGGACCCCATGTTGATGGTATTGTGGGATCAGTGCAACGAAATTCCACTGATTTGTTGTCAAATCAATTGCAACAATTTTTGATACCACAGAATGTTCCCCCTACCCAAGTTTCGGACGTACACAATGTGTAGTCGACAAAATCGAAGGCCAACCAATAGCCTGAGGAAAATAAGAAACAATGAAACAAAATGGTAAAGGGGACAAAATGTCTACTAACAATGTTGGCGAGGGAAAAATGAAGAAGAGAATGTCGAAGTATCTATGTAAACTCTGCACAGAAGACCACCTAAATCATCAGTGCCCTCGACTTGCGGAAGCTCAGAAGCTATTGGCACAACAACAAATCGTTGTGCTAAAAAACCTATTTCCACATGGGAAAACAATGGCTCAAGCTTCAACATCTTTGAGCGTGGAAGGGGGCAGTCAGGGACCCCCCACGACTACAAACCCGACTGCAAATGTTTACATGATGAAAGTTGAAACTAATACAGAAACTAGGGCCCGATATTATGGAATGTTGGAATCTATCGAAAAGGAAAAATAATACACGAACCCATCGAATCCTCTCTAGATTGAGAAGACGGTGGGAGAAATGATGAATCACATCCCAAAAGGTGCGTTCAAGAAGGCTTTGCATAATTTGAACGTGAGGGCTACCTAGAACTACTCAGTTGTGGAAGATTTGGCATAGACCCCTTGCACGATGTTAGCTTTGGAAGTCCTCCAGATTTTCCCTTCACAAAGAAGAGATCTGTTATCTGCCTTGGGATTGGCAGGGAAATGTAACTTGGGAGTGATTATTCTTGATCCAACTGACTTGAAACCCCATTTTCCTTACCACATTGCATTTTAGATAGTAGTGGATTATACCACGAAATATTTTACTCGAAACATGTTTCATACAGTGGTTGACAAGGATGCCTCGATTTGCGTGATGTCATTGGCACATTGCAAGGGCATTGGCCAACCCATTTTGTCTTCATTGCCTATGTTGCTTACGGCATACCACGGTCAGTCGTTCAGACCACATGGAATCATTCCTTCTTTCCTTGTTCAGTTAGGAGGAAAAACTATGTGTGTTGAAGTTGAAGTGGTCAATGCGCCTCTTGACTACAACTTGTTGCTAGGAAGGAGTTGGACTTATGCAATGCATGCAGTGTTTGCTACAATTTTTTGAGTCTTTTGTTTTTCGGATGAGGGACGGATTGTGACCATTGACCAGTTGTCCTTCTCTTGTCTTGACCCTTCATCGGGGACTTCCACGTTCCCAATGATTGATAATCTGCAGCCCAACGTTGTCAAATTAGGTGTTAGTTTGTGCCCGTCATTGATGGGAAATTTTGACTACCCACCGCCCGTTGGTGATGTTAATCTTATATCGGTTGTTCCTGACCATCCTACGGATGCAATTTTTCAAGTATCATCATTTTGAATGACTTACTTTGATGATCCATGGAATCTACTTCCCCATCATCCTCAATGGAAGGGACATGGAATCCTAGCATGGCCATGCCCTTTTCCGTGGCTTAGGTTGTATACAACATTGTCCAAAAACATTCGGCCAACCCCGATCCAACTCCCCCACAAGAGTTAGATCCATTCCTCAAGCCTATTTGGGCTCAATGTTCTCTTACCACTGAAGAGCCTTTACACTTGCTCTTTCCCTCCGACGAGGCGATTCTTGAGGCATTGACTGGTCTAGGAAGACCTTTGGATGATCTTCATCATAGATCTTATTTCCTTCCCTAGTTAAGGAGAATAGAGGTGGGAGAATTTGTTTCGACTGTGAATGGAGATAGGTCTTGTCCTATTAATCCTCTGGCTATGCACACAATTTATGCCAAGGGTAATATGGCGATTATCTCTACTATGATTCCAATAGATATCTCTAGAACCCCTGGCATTGTGGAGAATGTTTTCTTCGGAGCGGACTACTCCCTCGAAGATATTCGAACTTATCCTAAGTTATTTAAGGAGTTCTACGACATTTTTGCCTGTTCTTATGAGGAAAATCTAGGCATTGACCCAAGAACTATCGAGCATGAAATAACGACTTATCCCGACTCCAAGCTGGTCCAATAGAAGCTTCATCTGGAGAATCCTCGAAAAGTGACAACAATTAGGGAAGAAGTATAAAAACTACTCAAAGTCATTTTATCTACCCCATATAGTTGATAGAATGGGTGTCAAAACTAGTTCCGGTTAACAAGAAATAAGGTACAATTCGTGTGTGCATGGAATTCCATGATTTGAATAACGTCTGTCTAAAAGATAATTTTCCCACCCTTTTCATCGATCAAATTGTTGACGAATGCACTAGTTGCGAGGTCTTTTCATTCATGGATGGTTTCTTGAGATATAACGAGATTCATATCAAACCCAAAGACCAGCATAAGACATCTTTTATTTTTCCTTGGGGCACATTCGCATATCGTAAGATGCCTTTTGGCATGAAGAATGATGGAGCCACCTTTTAGTGGGCCATGCCATTTTATTTTCACGACCTTATACATATAGTCAAGGCATATCTTGATGATCTAGCATCATGCTCTTGCAAGAGATCAGATCATCCTGTTCGTTTTTGACTAATATTTGAGTAATGTCGCTACTATCGGATTCGCTTGAATCCTAACAAGTGTAGTTTCTACATGACGTCAGTTCATCTCTTAGATTTTATTGTTTCAAAAATAAGGATCATGGTTGATCCTCTCAAGGTTGAGGCGATAGTTCAGTTGCCTCCCTAGTGCATGATACCCCTGCTTCACAGATTACAGCAGGAAAGATAACTTTCTTTGGCATTTTGTTGTGAATTACATCGAGATCACTAAAGGGTTTATGTGTCTCTTGAAAAAGGGAGTCCCATTCTATTGGGACGAAGTTGCTCAACACTCCTTTGAAGCATTGAAACATGCCTTGATGTCTTCCCCTTTGCTCCAGCCTCCCAATTATAACAGATATTTCTTGTTGTATTTGGTTGTTGTGGAGTCGACTGTTTGCATGGTCTTGGTTCAAGAGGATGATATTATCAAAGATAATGTTATATATTACCTTAGTCGAGGCCTGGTTGGGTCAGAACTCAACTATTCTTATGTTGAGAAGCTTGTTTTGGTAGCAGTGCATGATGTCCAATAGTTTCGTCAATAAAGTTTTCTTCGCAAGACCACCATCATTGTCATTGTGAACCCTTTCCAATATGTGCTAACATGAAGGGTCATTGGCAAAAAGATCAGTAGATGGATTGTAATCCTCCAAGAATTTGACTTGGATTTTGTTTCTACGAAATCCCAAAAGTCGTTGTTCTTTGCCAAACTTATTTTGGAACTTCCGGTCAAATATAGTGATATCATGTTCGAAGAATCACCTATCAAAGGAGATATTTTTCTAATCGGATCTTCAGACCCCTAGTATGGATATATACTAGTCTATCTCCATACTTTGAATTACCCCTCTTCTGCTTCCTGTGATTAGCATCGACAAATTCGCCATCAGGAACGAAACTATCTTATACTCGATGACACTTTGTATCGTTGAGGTGTAGATTGAATTCTTCATCGGTACCTTATCCATGAAGAATAAGAGCTAGTTTTGAACGACTGTCACACTGGAGCATGTGGCGATCATTTTTCTGGGTTGGAAACAACCCAAAATATTCTATGTGTAGGTTACTTCTGTCCCTCGTTAATAAAGGATTGTGTAGAGGTAGTCAAGAAGTGCCACCCATGTCAGATCTTCTCTCGAAAGATGTAGACACATCCTGCTCCTATATTTCTTGTCATTGTTGTTGGTCCTTTCACTAAGTGGGGGATTGATTTCACTACAGGTCTCCCTGGTTCATCCAGGGGGCATAGTTACATCATCATAACAATAGACTCATTCAAAAATTGGGTTGAAGCTATGCCAATGTTTAACAATGATGGTGAAACAATGATTCTTTTCATTTTTAATCATATAGTATCAAGGTTCGACATCCCGAAGGAGATTGTCACTGACCATGGCAGTCACTTCCAAAACAAAATGATGATCGAGTTAACATCAAATCCTGGGTTGAGGCAAAAAAAATCATCACCCTATTACCTGCAAGCGAATGGTTAGGTTGAAGTTGTGAATAAGTCTCTCAATACTATTCTTCAATGGATGATCAATTCTGACAAGTCAAATTGGCATTTGATGTTGTACTCAACATTGTGAGACTAGAGAATGTCTGTGAAGACTACCACCAGTTTCTCACCTTTTCAAATCGCATACGGGCTAGAAGCAGTCTTACCCATTGAGTGTCAGATTCCTTCTTTAAAGTTGGTAGTGGAATTATTTCCAGACACTTCACTTCTTGAGGAATGCCTACTATATCTCGAGCAGCTCGATGAGCAACGTCATGATGAAGCCTCAGCTAATGAGGCTCATAAGAAACGATTCAAGTGTTAGTATGATTGGTTCGTTCATTCTCAGATTTTCTCTGAAGGTGATCTTGTCCTAGTCTACGATCAAGACAAAGATCCCCTGGGGGCAGGCAAGTTCAAACCCATGTGCTTCATACCGTTCATTGTGAAAGAGGTCTTGAAGAAGGGTGCTTACCGTCTGGTTGAATTTGAAGGAAATTTCTTCGTGGAGCCTAGAAATGGGCTCTACCTCAAGAAGTATTACTCTTAGGTTGGTCACCTAGGTGACTCGTACATATGTATAGTTCTTATACAATTTTTGTCTTTTTTGTTTTGTGGACGTGTAGATATGTATGTCCTCATTTTCACTATGGAAGATGTCAAGTGAATCGGAGGTGTATTTTGGGTTCATGGATGGTGCTAGCCAAGACACTCAGAGGCTTGCTTCCACAACTTGGGTGATTTTCACACCTAGATACCAATTTCTATCTTCCATAGGTATTTGTCTAGGTGACTCTACAAACAATGTCAGCGAGTACATCACAGTGATAAAGTTTCTTTGTGACCCCTTGTCGCATGGCATTTCTCGCCTCTGGGTCTACCTAGATGCTCAACTGGTTGTGTCCCAGTTAAATGGAGTTTACTTCATTTATGATACTACTTTGCACCGACGTTTCCTTAGGGTATGTCTCTTACAACATTACTTTGATTGTATTACGTATATCCATGTTCCTAGGATATTTAATCATATCAAATATACTCTAGCTAATCAAATATTAGATTGGCATGTTGCACACACATACACATGTACATACATTTGTAAAAAATGTGATCCATAAGAAAAATAATATGTATATATATAATGTTTCACGAGTACATAGGTGGGCGCGAACACCTCAAAAATAAGGTTTAATATACATCGTTGGGCTTATTCCCTCAAAAAATACATGTACAATGGTGCCCTCAGCACATAAAAAGTCTATCCTATCTAAGATTAGGGCCTATTGGCCCTTCCATAATGAACGACGACATTGGCTAAACATCAAAAGAGTTGGACCCACATCCATGGCACCTCCACTACATGAGGTTGCATGGAGGGCAGGATATCCTTGATCTCGGCCATGAGTACTATGCAAGTGACCGTAGTGAGGTTAAGCTTCACTCATCTCAAAAACCTCTTATCCTCTCCAGTTGGAGGTCCCCCTATGGTTGATGGTCCTGCCTCTGGTCGAGGTCATCACTGATTCCTCGTGAAGTCTGTTGGGCACATTGGTCCCACATCTGTAAATAGAAGATACACGAAATTCAGTACTCTATACACATATAAAAATGATATATATATAAAAGAAATTAAAAATTAAATAACATTAAAAACAAGTTACCTATCTCTCCTCACTCCTCTCTGGGAGGCATGGACATGTCTGGGTCCCTGGAAAAGTTGATTATGGCATAGGGGTAGTCCTCATTCACTGGAATATACCATGACCTCCAGTAAAAACTGTGTCATCGAAGGCCTCTATGGTCCTCCCTCCCCCCTGTCGTGGAAACAATGTCGACGATCTACATATCACTGGAAAGGAGGCCACATGCCCCCATATAGTCTCTCTGGGGCTAATATTGGGAACCCTCTCGAAGAAGAAGGAACATAGAATAATGTTGAACCCAAATTTATTATTGGAACATTGTCGACACTCTGTCAGTTGTCTCTTCATGCATGTAAGCATGGTCGTGCTCTAGTAAACAATATGTGCCTCCTGGAACTGAATCACATAGTGCATGTGTGCCTGGGAAGCCTGGTGTAGGTCCGCCGATCTATTAATCCGCCCAATTAGTAGTAAGATGACTCTCAGAGTCAAACTCTTGATCTTATGAATAGGCACCTGAGAACATACCTTCTCAGTGTCTATCTCACAATGCATCCAGATGTCGTCCTCTATGTTATAAGGCCTAGTGGGAAAGGTCTGCAGATTGATTGGTTCCCCTCTCCTCAAGAGGAAAATCAAAAAGTAAATATCCTCATTCATTGGATTCAATGACTGCCCTCTATCATGAATGCCTCTGCATGTGGGTGCCAATAGTCAACAAGGGCGTTCAGTAATCTGGGTTGTTCCCTCATGAAAGGACACTGTAAGAACTTCCATAACCCACACTATTTAATTGCGGAGATGGTTCCAGGTTCCTCTTTGACCAGTATATTTATATCCTCATGTTCCCTCTCCCTCTAGTGGACATATATCCTGTTCCATGGAAAATTGAAGTTAGCTCTTGCTATTTATTTTTTTCAAGGTTTTAAGGGTGTACATAGGTTGTATTGGCCACAATCATGTATGTACATGAGAAGAGTGTTTTCTGCCTGAGTACATATGCGAGCTATCCTTGGATAGTCTGCGTACAAGCAGGGCCTCTCTTTTTAGGAGAGCGTGCCCCCTCAAAAACCAAATTAAATGCATAAAGAAAGTATTGAATTGAAAGAGGGATAAAATTGTACTTACTTGGTCCAAGCAAAAGTTTGTTTTGTCCACTGAAGCTCTCAGAATCAACTCCTTTAGAAAAGGTTTTTTTTATCGTTTGGGTTAATTTTCAAACTGCAATGGTGAAAATGAGCTGTCAACTTCTATTTATAGAATTTTTTGGCCCTTTTCCCCACTTTTTTGACCCCCTTTGTCTTTTTTCCTGGCTTGGGAATCATTTGATTTTGACTCTGAGTTTCTTATTGGATGTTATGGTATCCTTTTGGTTTGGTAATTTCTTTGGGGATGGGCCACTTTTTGGTATCCTTTGGTAAAAGTCATTTTTTCCAACTTTTTGCATATAAGTTAGGATTTCATCTCCAATTTTTGCATCTCGTTGTCTTTTCCACTTTGCTATAAGATCGACCCCACCGAAGTGTGACATAGAACCTTCATTGTTTCTCTAGAAGTGTCATAATTAGGTGGTAGAGGCTACCTTTACATGGATTCCCTAGGTATATCCTTGTTGCATTTTGGCATCCATGATGTTAGTAATGACTATAGGCTCAAGAGTCCTTGTTAGTCTTGTGATGATTACGATATTAAGACGCATTCGTTTGATGTACCATCATTCTTGGCCTTACCCTCGGGACTCCCAAATGAGCATGCTATGTTGTATTTCAAGCTCGCTTTAAAATTCAAAAGCAACATCTGACGAGACTGTATTTATGCTTTTCGATCTTGTCTGTATTAACTAAGAAAAGTAGCCCCCTAGCGTATTCTTTAAGCCCTTTTCAGACTCTCTAAACATGAAAAGATTGTCGAGTGATATTGTTTTCCTTCACACTTTCCAAACTAAAATTTGAAGGCACGTCTGTCCGGCTATAGTTTACCCCTTTTTCGGTATGAACGATCAATTTCACGAACAAAAGTATTCTCTAGGAAATTTTATTCTCTAGAAGATTATTCTCAGGCATAAGTTTAACCCTTTTTCGAGCCTGAGGGACTAAATATTTGAAAAAGGAACAATCTCCTTGGTTTTGGTTTATCACATTTTTCGGACCTTGGAGATTACTTACGAAAAAGTAACCCCCACGGAATCCATAGTTAAGCTCTTTTCAGACTCCCTAAAATTGAAAAGATCATCGAGTGACCTTTTTCCTTCACACTCATTAAATTGGTTCAGAAGAACATATACTAGCATGAGTTTAACCTTTTTTCCAACCTGTAGATTATAGCAGAAAAAGGTACACCTCAGGAGATTCGTCTCACCGAGAGATTTCTCCTCAGTAACTTTTATACTTTTTTGGGATAAGGAGACTAAACTCATAAAAACACTGTGAGTCCATAGTTAATCTCTTTTCAGACTCCTTAAAATTGAAAAGATTGTTGAGTGATCTTGTCTTTATCACACTCGTTAAAATGGTTTTGAATATACGTCTTTTCGGTGCAATTTTAACCCTTTTTCAAACCGACTAGACTATCTATGAAAAAGGTACTCCCTAGAGTCTTCTTTTATGTTTTTTCAGACTCTCTAAATGTGAAAAGACTATAGATCTTACCTTCTATGGGCTCGTAAATACTGCATTGAAGGGGTCTCATTGTGTCTTTCTTAATCACATTTGCATCTCTGTGTCTTTGGCCTAATGCTAGCTCCATGTTGCTCTCAACTGAACCTTTGAAGCATGCCTTATATGCAAGCCTAGTATCACTTCTTGCCTCTGTGACCTGACACCTTGACCCATGGAGGAATTTTCCCCGAGTGTCCTTTTCCTACACATGTCTCCTTGCTCTGAGCATTTGTATGTTCCTGGCGCTTGGAACTAGTATGCTTTCTTATGACACTCGTTCCTCCTTCGTAACATATCATTCTTTTATTCTTTTTCAAGCTCTTAAATATTTGAAAAAGAAAAAAAAATCAAATATTCCAGAAAGAGGGGTCGAGGAATATGTATTCTTTTTTCAGAATCCCAAAGAGTCACCCTTGGACAAAGCACATTCTTCTGTTTGTTTTCCAAGCATTGGGATCTAGTATGACCTTAGTAAGCTATTCTCGCTACATAGATTTGTGTCCTCCTCCATTTGGTTACTCTTCCAAACACATAGAGAGTTTGTGTTGCCTCCTGCATCCTGAACTTATGTCAATCTCATGATGCCTGATTTCATGATTTTTTCCAAGGGAAGTTTCACCTATCCTGAGTCAGCCTTTCTATAGTTTGTCTCTTGACTTCATGAGTCAACCATCCCGAGAGTCTAATCAAGTCCATATTCAAAATCGACGAAATTCTCTGCCTCATCATCAAGATCCTCATGTATTTTCCCGATGAACCATCGAAGACCTCAGGGTAGTGAGTTATACACTCCCATTATACTCCTACCTAATTTTTGAATATCTTGAAGTTTTTGCTTGAGCTCTGAAGGCCACATCTCCACCCATCGGGCATCACTAGCTTCTTGAAGATGGATACTCTACTTGTATATATTCGACTAATTTTGAGATGTATATTTGTTGTGTATTGATCACATCTACACTTTATATAGTTATATGACATGGATCTACAATGTATTTGATTGGAAACCATGATTTACTTCATCCCGAGCATGGGTATGCCCGCCTCAGAGAGACAATTGTTGTTTTGCGGAAGGAACCTCCTGAACTCTGGTCTCGAGCTCACTCAATATCATGCATTGGTGAAGATATTGTAATGTATTTCAGCCATAAATTTCTCTTCTAGCCTCACACATTAGGGGGCATCTGTTATATCCCTAAATTTCCCTACTCATGCATACATGGCCTTGGCCCTCTTACTTGCATATTTTTCCAAAGCATTACTGAGAAGCTCTTCTTAAAAATCCATATTTTAGAATATGTATGTTCCCTGCACCATTACTTCCCATGTACATACACTTGTTTCACTAATACAACTCATGTACATACACATGTTGCACCATTACAACAAGTGTATGCCTGCAAAAGTTGCAAAAAATAAAAATGTGAAAGGAATTCACTGAGATTCATGGGATATTGGAGGTTTCCCAACTAATCCACCTGTTATAGCCCATCACACAACTGAATAACCATCCTTTTGGCATATAAAAGGAGTGTTGGGGTATCATTTCCAATATAAGCATAAGAACAATGAAACTCTACCCAATTTCACTTCCCCTCCTTGCCCAAGATATTGCTCCCTTTTGTGAGATATTGCCTCAGCATACCCTCATTAGCCCCTTCTTCCTCCATTCAACACATTTCCTTCCATTGAGGTGATCAAAAGGTTGAGAGAAGAAGTTAATTCAAGGTGCACTTGGATCATGGTAAAGACGAGTCTAGACCAAGTTTGCGGAACGGTGGACGACTCGGATTGTAAGGTATAATATTTGTATTATGAATAAAAGAATCACATTTTCCCATCCCAAATGATTTTGTCTTGAGTACTTTTATTGATTTATAATTGACATTTTACATCTAACCCTAACTTGTATATAGAATAGCTTGCTTGTAGTTCTGTGTTTGCCTATCTTTGGATACAATTCAGCCCTGGGAGGAGACGTGCAGTTAGTGGAACTTTCAAGCATGAGGAGATCATCACTAGACATGGGATTAGAAGTATTGTTACCCGATATCTTCTCTCTTTGCTTTCTTTATATCATTTTTGGTATGTTTGGGGTAGTATAGAGAATTGATTAGATTTTAGACGGCTATTCACTCTGTCTACATCTTGAAGCCTGGTGTGGTGAAAGGGGGGTTTTTCCGACTAGAAGGATGGAAACATAGGAGGATCAATCACTCAATACCCAGAGTTCTGGGGTAAAGGAGATGAGGATGTAGAATAACACTGGTTTTTATGTGAGGCCATATTGAGTTCTAGAGGGACCTTGGATGTGAACAAGTTAGTATAATTCGAGACTACCTTGAGGGTTCATGCCCTCAAATGGTACATGAAGGATATTGAGCCTGGGGTGCAAGGACATGCCTTTACCCTTGACCAGGTGCATCAGAAATTCATTGCCAAATTCTAGCTACATAATTCACAACAACAAACTCTCTCTGAGTTGTGTGAGATACAATAGAGAGAGGGGGAATCTGCATGGGAATACAGTAAAAAGTTTAAGGATGCTATTGGGATATTGGCACACCCAATTCATGAAGACCATCAAAGGGAATCGTACATACAAGGGTTTCTACCCTTGACGCAATAGAGAATAGCCACACTAACATAGGCTTTGGAATAATTAATGAAGATTGAATCCATGGTGGAATACCTACGGAGCCTAAGGATAACCATAACTCCAATATATTAATGCATGTCGAATCTCCAAGGATAGATATATGCACTCACAGAGAAGATACAAGAATTAACTCTACTAAATCCAGCGTGACCTCAAGTTTGGTGTACATGATCCTACACAAAGGGGCATCTAGAAACTGATTGTCTGCGGATAAGAGGAATGGGCCACCCCCCTATAGGACCAATGGGAGGAGTTGCATAGGTATCAAAAAATCCACCATTTCATGCATCACTTCAATACAACACTTTCCCAAGTGCCCAACCCACTCAGACAACCGAATACTTTGAAATCTGTCGGGCTCAGAGGCATGAACCAAGATACTTACCTATCCTACAAAAGTACTCACCTATGCACAATACAATACATTATGAATTATGTGGGTCCACAATGCATGATACAAACCCATGTAGGGAATTAGATGCACTTGTTGATATACTATATCAGACTGCATTTAGGATAAACGAAACACCCCAAGGGTTGAAAAGAGTAGGGGAAGTGGCAGTGCAGGAGGATTTAGAGGGGGGAGGAATGCAGGATGAGGAACAGGTCGATGTTACAATTTTTATGAACAAGGACATATGGACAGATTTTGTCCTCATAGAATATGGACATGGTGTTCACATTGTAGAGCTAATGCCCACACAATTGAAGAGTGCCCAGATATGATTGTAAAGTGGGAGAATCAGGCTCAGTACAAAGGATCTAACTTCATAGGCTTGGAAATTAGAAGAGAAATTGAAGAAAGGTTACCTAAAGTCGACATAATCACTCATGAAGGATAAAAACCTAGGGCATATTGAAACAATCGGCCTAAGATTCAGAAAGAATCTCCCAAGGATGACAGGTATGATCCTCTGAAACAAAAAAAATATTTTTCAAAGATGGACTAAAAATATTTAGAGGTGAATATTCTATAGAAATAAGGGAAATCCATCCTAAATTCACCCTTCAAACCAAGACTTCTCAATATCCTGCCTCACCTCCCACACCCCAAAACCCTGTAAACTCAAGAAGACTCTGAGAAGTGTGAAAATATAATCAGCCTCTAGTTTCAATTATTCTCTGAGATCCTAGGAGATCACTGACTTTCTGAGAAGTTTCATAACACCCTGTACTTAGTCCTGGGAGATGAGGGAACCCCAGAGACCAATATAACCACCAACCTCCCTGAGAAGAACACATAGAGAGTACAAATAAGGAAGGTGAGAATGGGAAAATAATTTAGGTTGGAATCCTAGTTAGACGACTTTGAAATTAAATATGCCATCTAGACTTGGGATTAGATGTCAACATCTTACCCAAAAAGACTTGGGAGGCTCTAGGGAAACCTTAGTTAGTCTATTCCCCCATCCAATTGAGAATGGAAAATCAATACTACATTTTTCTAGTGGGAAAGATGGAAGATGTGGAAGTAGATGTTGTAGGAGTTAAAACAATAGTTGATTTTGAAGTGACTGAAATCATGGGAGATGAGGACCCCTACCCTGCATTATTAGGAATTGAATGGGCTTATGACAATTGTGTTGTCATTGACTTAAAGAGGGACACTATGACATTTGAATCAAATGGTGTAAGAGTAGTCCAACCCTTAGATCCATACATGGGACCTAGATATATTGAGCTAGTGGATAATAACAAGGAATCATAAGTTCTCGACCAATTATACACCATAAAAGAAGGAATGAGGCTAGATTACCTCAAACCCACTACAAATGGATCTATAAGTTAAAGGAGTATACATTCAGTTGAGGAGTACTCAGAACTAGATTTTCATAGTTGGTAGTAGGGTTCATATGAAATATTTTCAAGACGTTGTGAAACTATTAGGGAAACAAGATGGATTGGGACCGAGATGAGAGATCACCCAAAATATGATGGTACTTCATATTTTAATATATTTCTCATTGTTATATATAGAAAGGTTGCACCAGAGAAAAGGATCTCGGTTCTGGACATAGCTTTGAAGGATACCCCAGTTGAGTGGTGTGCCACTCACAGAGCTTCACTTCTAGATAGGGAGGATACAAAAAGAGCTATTCGATATAGATTTCTCAGAACCGATCGAGTGACAATAGAGATGAACATGGATCTTCATGAAGTGAAATTGTTCAATGGGTAGTCTAACCCTATAATCCATGTTGATCATTGCATAAAGAAATGGAAAGTTGTGCAAGTACCATCTCAGTTATCGGTTTACTTATTTTTCCACTCATTCGGTGTGATTCAAAAAACTTGGTACATACATGAAGAGACCAGAAGAAAAATGAACCAACGGAAGACACTATAAGACCACTTTTGCAACGATTTTTCTTTTACTGATAAGACTCCTGAACTCCACCTAGTCCTTCAAAGAATTCATAAGATACTATTTATTGATGATTGTGAATCCAAATCAAGCCCAATGGTATGCTCTGATCATGCCCACTTGTTCCAGTCCAATCAAGACCACAACCCTATTAGAATATCGATATCCTGCTACGAAGTTGATACAGACCTGGAAGAACCTAATGAAGTAGAAGGACTTAGGAACCTCAATATTAATAAAACTGTAGGAACTAGGGAAATCCAGGATACCACACCCAATCAGACCAGTAGCACCTATACCCATCCTCTAGAATTGCAAAAAGTAAACATAGGGAGTGAAGAGGATCCTAAGATAACTTCTATAGGGGATTACTGGGATGACAATACCATGAATGAAATCCAAATTCTATTGTAGGAATACGAAGACCTATTCCAAAAAACCATTTCAGAATTGAAAGGCATAAAAGGAACCATGGGAGAGATGAATATTGAGATAAAAATTGACTCGAAACCATTGAAGCATGGACCATACCGTCTCAATCCCAAGGTAAAAGAAAAGGTCAAAAGAGAAATACTCAAAATCCTTATGGCAGGTCTAGTATTTTCAGTCGAAGAAGAAGAATGGGTTAGCCCCATAGAGTAATACAAAGAAAAAAGGGTACTGAGAACATTCAGGTCTGTGTTGAATATAGGATTTTGAATGCCACATGTGTACATGATCCATTTTTGACACCCTTCAGTGATGAGGTATTATATCAGGTTGCAAGGAAAGAAGCATATTCATTTACAGATGGATTCTCAGGGTATCACCAGGTCATAATTTCATAGGATGACAATACGAAGAACACTTTTATAACTGAATGGGGGTCATTCGCAAATAACTTAATGCCTTTTGTCCTAAAGAACATCCCTGCAGTATTCTCCATAATTTTTATTGTAGTAGTTCATGATTTCATACACAGGTTCCTAGAGGTATACCTGGATGGCCATACGACATACAGTTTGTTGAAGGAGCATGTAGGGATACTCCGGTTGATGTTTGATGGATTTCGAGAGTTACATATATCTCTAAACCTGAGGAAGTTTATTTTATGTGTACCAAACGACAACCAGCTAGGACACATTGTTTTCCAAGAAGGAGTCATGGTAAACCCATCTAAAGTTGTGGTTATCCTGAACATGCTGCCACCTACAAGTGAGAAAAAATTGCACAAGACACTTGTGCATAAGGTATACTACCATAGATTCATCAGAATATATACCAGTATTATAGCACCAGTGGAGAAATCAATGAAGAAGACTGAATCATTTCGGTGGTTGACCGAATGTGACAAGGCGTTTGATATATTCAAGGAAAATATCAGTACTGCACCAATCCTTATATACCCCAATTGGAAATTGAATTCCATATACACATGGATGCATAGGGTGTTGTGATGGGAGCCATATTAGTGCAACCAAGGGAAGGGAATATTGACTACCCTATATACTTTTCCAACATAAAGTTATCTCAAGATGAACACAACTACACAACAACCAAAAGGGAAGGTTTGGCTATGATTTATGCATTGGAATTTTTTTTAAACTACTTAGTAGGTTCTCATTTTAATTTTTCCACTTACCACTCTACATTGAAATACCTTGTAAATAATATTTTTCTTGAAGGAATGATTTGCAGCTGGATCTTACTCTTTCAAGAGTTTTCCTTTGAGGTAATTGTCAAACCCGGAAGATGTAACGTAGGAATGGATCACCTATCAAGACTGGAATGAAGGGAAAGTGGAAGATAAGTGGATGAACAACTCCCCAAAATAGACATGTTTCGGATTGAAGCCATTGCAGAATATCTCAAAGATATTGTTTCTTTCCTTAGTACAGGGACTTTCCTAGAGAATTATTCTGCAACCCAGAAGAGGCACCTGGTAGTCTACGCAACAGATTACCAATTGCTTGCAGGTCAACTCCATAACATGGGACTCGATAGCATTCTGAGATGGTGTATCCTAAGACATGAAAGACAATATATCCTATGGGAATTCCACAATGGAGTTGTGGGAGGGCACATTGGAGGGAAAGCTACAACATAGAAGGTTCTCCAAGTTGGATTATGGTGGGAAACATTATTCAAAGATGATACATTCTATGCTAGGTCTTACAATGTTTGTCAATGAGTAGGGAAAATATCATGCAAAGATGAATTACCTATTCATCCGGTTAGTTAATTTCAATGCTTTGATAAGTAGTTTTTTTACTTTATTGTACCAATTGACCTACCCACAATACATTCAAATGCCAGATATATCATTACCACAACATACTATCTTACGTGGTGGGATGAAGCAGAAGCGGTCCATGATTTTTCAACACATGCAACGACTAGATTTATATTTGAAAATATTATTTCTCGGTTTGGATGTCCTAGGATTCTGACTAGTGATCAAGGGAACCACTTCATTAGTATCACAATTGCAACATTGATGACATAATTACTTATTCAACACCATAAGAGTAGTCCTTATCATCCACAAGCTAATGGAACAATGTTGGGTATGCGTTATATTCTTTGCACGAGTAGCAGTGTCTACATTGAACAGGGCATGGAGAGGTTTGTAGGGGGTCTATAGCCCCCCGCATGGGGGTTCGGGGGAAATGCCCTCGAGAATTTTTTTTTTTCCTCAGGAAACGTGTCACATTTTTGGGCGGTTTTTCGACACATGGTTTTTTGTCAATGGTTTTCTATTTCCAGTTAAGGAATTAGGGTTGTTGACTAATCTAGGTCATTGGGTTAGGGTTTTGGACGTTCTTGGATCCTATATGTATATTGTATTGTAAAAAAATTATGACTATGAATGAATATAGAATATACTGGTTTTCCCGGTTTAGGTTTCCAGGGCAAAAATATCCGTGTAATGTTTGTATTTTCCATTGTATATTTTATGTTCTTTTACTGAAAATATTTTTGCAGTAAATATTTTACATGGTTAAAATCTACATTTGGTATCTAATATTTGTTGGCCTCAAGGGGATTCCTTTGTGGTCAAGGGTTTGGCTCAGGATTGTGATAAGATTTGTTACAATGGGAGATCTGTGGTATTGTTTTTTCAAGTGAAAAGAAATGGCAAGCAATTCGAAAATGGAGATCGAGAAATTTAATGGGAAATTTTTTTTGGTGTGGAAGCTTAAAATGGAAGATTGTTGGTGGACAAAGATAAGTGGATGGTGATAGATCTAGGTACTGCACCTACAGGAACTTCAACAAATGACTGGAAAAATTTGGATACGAAGGCAAAGAGCATAATCTGATTGTGTCTCTCAGATTCAGTATTACTGAATGTGTCAGAGGAAGCTATATCCAAGGATTTATGGGATAACTTGGGGAAGTTGTATTAGTCTAAGTTCCTAGTAAATAAACTATTCCTGAGAAAGAAGTTGTATAACATGAGGATGAGAGATGGAGACTTAGTGGAAGAACATTTGAATTCCTTCAATACTATGGTAAGTCAGTTAGTATTTGTTGAGATAAAAATTTCAGATGAAGATAAATGTATCAGTTTATTATCTTCTTTGCCAGACTCCTGGGATAGTTTGGTTGTGGCCATATGTAGTAATACAACTGCCTTGAATTTTGATGAAGTGGTCTCATCCTTGTTATCGGAGGAGATGAGATGGAAGAGTATGGAAGGATAGAGCACAGACGCATTATTTACAAGAGGACGTTCCCAAGAAAGAAATAGATCTAAGTTCTCAAGTGAGAGATATAAATATAAGGGTAGATCTAAATCTCCCATAATTTTTGTAAAGGTATGTTGGAGATGTGGAAAACAAGGGACCTATAAGAATCAATGTAGATCCAAAGTTGAAAAAAAGAAGGGATCTGAAGAATCTCCTTCTATAGAAGAAAATACCCCTAAGGAAGAAGGAGGGGATGTGTACTTGGATTCTTCAAGAACACATGCAGATCATGATGCATGGTTGGTTGAATCTGATGCATCCTTTCATATGACTCCCCACAGGGAGTGATTCTACAAATATGAAAGGTATGATGGAGGTGATGTTTTCTTTGGCAATGATTCGACAACCAGAATCATAGGAAGAGGAAACGTCGAGTTGAGGCTCATAGATGGAAGGATTAGAACACTTCTTGGTGTTCTTCACATAGAAGGTTTGGCCAGAAATTTGATTTATGTAAGAAAAATGGATTATGCAGGGGTAAAAACAATATTTGAAAAGGAAACCTGCATGATGGTTCGAGGAGAAATGGTGTTGTTGAAGGGAGTTTGGTTTGGAACTTTGTATAAGATGCAAGGAATAACTATTAGTGATGGGTGTAATAGTTCCATTGTTCTTGATATTGGAGTTGAAGAAGAAAGAACTCCTACAGTCTCTGGAGAAAAGGTTATGTTGTGGCATCAAAGACTGGGGCATATCAGAGAGAAGGGTATTCAACTACTACATGGTAAAGGTATGGTTGAAGGTATGTCTAACTGCTCTCTAGATTTTGATTTATGTGAACATTGTGTATATGGGAAGCAAAATCGGGTAAGATTCCATTCTGGTGCAACGAGGGCAGACAAAATTTTATAACTAGTCGATAGTGATGTTTTTGGACTTGTATCGGTCCCATCATTGGGAAAATCTGCGTACTATGTCTCATTTATAGATGACTTCTCGAGGAATACTTGGATATATTTCCTGAGGAATAAATCTGATGTCTTTCACAGGTTTAAATATTTTAAGGCTCTTGTTGAGAATCAAATAGAGAAAATAATTAACGTGTGATATACCAAGTTCTACGGGAATGAATTTGAAGAATTATGTAAGAAGTGTGATATACCAAGTCAGAAGACTACTCCATATACACCTCAACAAAATGGATTTACATAAAGTATGAACAGGACGATGATGGAAAAATCAAGGTGCATGCTTAATGGTTTTTGGTTAGGACAAGAATTATGAGAAGAGGCAGTAGATAATGCATGTTACCTGGTCAACATATCACTCTCATCAATGTTGGATGGAAATACCCCACAAGAGGTATGGATTGGTAAGAAACCTTCTCTCACACATCTCAAGGTATTTGGTTGTGATGTTCCAAAGAAAAACATGAGCAAGCTAGATACGAAGGCTGAAAAGTGTATCTTTATTAGATATAAATATGGTCTCAAAGGTTATATGCTTTTGAGCCCATAAAATAAGAAGGTAGTGTATAGACGAGAAGTGGTATTTAGAGAAATCAAGGATGTTGTTAAACATGAAGTCCTACCAAATAAGGAAGAACCAAAGAAAATAGAGTTTGATTTAAAGGATGATGAGTCAAAATTTATAGAAGAACAAGAATCAGAAGAAGAATATCCTCATACTCTAGTATTGAGGAGATCGGTTTGATAAATAAGGCTACTGAAAAGTATACTCCATCTGATTTTCGTTAAAATTTTGCTTTGTCTATTACTAATGATGATCCTAGAACTATTAGGGAGGAAATGTATTTAGAGGATAGAAATATATGGAAAAGGGCCATGGATGATGAAATGGAATCTTTAGATAAGAATGAGGCTTGGGATCTAGTGGAGTTTTCGATTGGAAGAATTCCCATTGGAAAAAAAAAGGGTATTTAAAAAGAAGTTGAATGCAGAAGGAAAAGTGGAGAAATACAAATCTTGGTTAGTAGCAAAGGGTTATTCCCAGGTTGAGGGAATTGATTTTGTTGATATTTTTTCTCTTGTTTCCAAGTTAACCTCTATAATATTTATTTTATCTGTTGTTGTTGCATTTGATTTTGATGTAGAACAGATGGATGTGAAGACAACATTCCTATATGGGGATCTAGAAGAAGAAATATATATGAAGAAACCAAAAGGTTATGTTATGAAGGGAAAGAAGGAGCTGGTATGCAAGCTGAAAAAGTCGTTGTATGGTTTAAAACAATCACCAAGGATGTGGTATCAAAAATTTGATACTTATATGATGGGAATTGGTTTCACAAGAAGCAAATAGGATCATTGTGTGTATTTTAAATTAATTGGTGATCATTTGATTTATTTGGTCTTGTATGTGGATAAATTGTTGCTGATAGGAAACAACAAGGAGATTATCCAGGATGTGAAAACTCAGTTGTCCTCTAAATTTGACATGAAGGATCTCAGTGCTTCAAATTTCATTTTTGGTATGTAAATTAAAAGAGATTGGAAAAAGAGGAGAATCTAGTTAAATAAAATAAAATATGTCGAGACAATATAGCAGAGGTTTAATATGAAGGAACTTAAATTGGTCAAGGTCCCTATTCTTGTTGGTGTAAATTTATCTGTGGATTAGTGTCCCAAGACACAGGAAGAGGAGCAAGACATGTGTAACGTTCCCCCGACCACCCGCAGGTAGGGGGATGCCACTCCAGGGAAATCTCTCATGCTTTGACACCAGTTGGTAACATCCCCAACCTTAAACAGGCCAGGCCATGCTACTCTAGGGAATGCTTTCTTTCTCTTACTACGAAACATATGGTAACTTACCCAATAATCAACTGATTTATGCCACATAAACTTTCTCTTAAAACTACATGAAACTTAAACATATACATACAACACTCTTGCTGAAGATTTACATATAAACATAAACAAACAATTACATTTTGTAATATACGACTTTGTACTGAAATAACAGTAACAATGGATATACAACATATACAGGAAAATACCCATAAACATACAGGCAATTATAATCACATATATGATAAACCGTAACATAAGCACGTAAATAACAATGCAACATATCATTTTATCATACGATTGGTACTTATCTTGGAAATATTGTCACCAACTACGTACAGACCGTCCACGAACCTCCCATCCTTAGACTACACTATTCATCACTCTCAACAATGAGTCACCCCCAAGTTGGGACTCAAATCCACCCAGGTAAATGGTTCCTAACCAGGCTAAGGCTCATGGACAACAGGAAAGACTTTGTCTTAGGTGCTCACTCAACTAATAGCCTACAATATCTCATTCCCCACATGCTAGTCCCACCCAAGGAAGTGTGCCCCTTCTCTGCTCAACAGTCCCTTGGCTGCCCTACTTCCCTTCCAAGGCTTCAGCAACATGCCAGACCAAAAGTCTCAGAGCATTGTAGCTACAGTTTATCACCTTCGGGAATCAATCCCCAACAATTCCCTCACTCGGATAATTGCTCACGGGCTTGAAAACCCGCTTCTTCAATCTCACTCCAAGCTAACCAAGTAAACCAATCGAAAAATGCTATGGGAACAGGCTCAGATATGGTGACATGGATGTATCAAGGATAACGGACTGCATGAGTGAAAATGGTCATGGAATCATTGACTGGATAACTGAGTGATGGAAGGAATCACCGTGAAACTCATTGTGAAAGTGATGGTGAGAATGATGGTCAAGCGCCGGTAAGAATCCCCGTGAAAAGTGACCAAATGAGATAAGTCCCTCCACGATATGAATGCATTTCCCCAACTTGACACTTTTCATATCGAAAGTTACTTTAGTCCACTTGTCCCCAACTTTAGAACTTAGGATAAAATAATTATCCATACTTTATGCTTTAGGAAATATTAACATAATATTCCCTTTTTGGTGTAAGCTCTCTATCTTATCCCTTTTCCCTTGACTTTTGGCCCTCCCTTTCCCTAACTGGTGAATTTAAGTCCCCCATCTCTTTTATCGTGTTCGGTCTGCGCACAACGATGTATTTTATATTATTCATGAGTCGTGTACAAAATAGGCGCATTGGCCTTTAACATCTAGGTGTTCCGGCCTATTACCAAAACATAAGCATCCCAGCTTATAATAAATGGCTCACCAGCCTATAACACATATCATACACATGAGGCTCGATGTCCTCCATACTTTGTGCACTTTAGTTACTATGCACGATATCTGGGAATGTGCATACTACATCCTTTTACCGCAAATGTTAATGCGCGCACTATGCCATGGAAAGAGAATTACAAAATGATGTAAAAACAACTCACCAGCTTATGTATACTTATATTATATTTACAATTGGGTTTGATTGAGGGATATTACAATCCCCTCCCCTTTTTTATGCCCTATCCTCAATGCATCATACACCCATATACAACAAAGTTTTCAAAAATCTTCAAAAAGATGCGGGTATTCTGTCTGCATTGCATCCTCATGCTCCCAAGTAGCGTCCTCAGGACCGTACCAGGTCCATTGAACCTTTATAATCCCTATGGCTCGGTTCCAAAACTTCTTGACTTTCCAGTCCAAAATGCGCACCGAATGCACTTGAAAAGCACCTTCTTGCTCCACCTAAATCACATTCCAATCAATAACATGATGAGCATCAGGTATATATTTCTTTAGCAATGATACTGTAAGGTAGCTAGGGAGGTAGTGGGGGGCCCCAGAGGGCCCATAGTGATTATAGTGGAGGTCATTCAATGTAGGGTGGACTAGCTCCACTATATTATTAAATAAGACCCACTATGGTAGTTAGATACAATAAATGGGTAATTAGATATAATAAATGTAAGAGGACTTCTTAGAAGGTTCTACTTCTAGAAGATTCCTCCTCTATACTGTTCTTAGGTGACGGTAGCACTATATAAAGGGGTTCAAGAAATGTAATGAGACATGAAGAGAAGTATTTTATTTGTGAGCAGTAGTTCAATAGGAGGATGCCCCCTCGAAAAGGCAAGTGAATAGGAGAGGATCCCTCCCATAATAGGATCCATTGTATGGTGTTTCCCTACCTCAAGGGTTTGGTAATCATAAAGTGTGGTTTCTTCTATCTTTCTCAATGGATCTATTTTGTATTCAGTATTTGTGGTGATTATAATTTTATATCTATTCAGGTTCTTAACAAGTGGTAACAGAGCACTTTCCTTGGTAGACATTGTGGGCAAATTTTCTTTATTTTTGCAGATTTTTTTTCGGAGAAGAAAAAAGAGGGCCACGAGATTCCAGAAATTATTGGTATATTTATGTGAAAACATTAAAGAAACAGGTTGTATATCTGAGTTCCTCTCAGAAAAAAACCCAATTTGAAAAAACAAATCGCCTGAAACGGAGTCCGGGAAGTCAAAATATTGAAGTTTCAAAATCTGCAATTTTCAGGGTTTTTTCCGTGGATGACGGAACGTTTTTTTTTTATTTATATAGAGAATGGAGGCCTAATTTTACTAAATAAATTATATATCTGAGTTCCTCTCACAATTTCACCGAATTTCAAAAAAACAATCAGCGGAAACAGAGTCTGGGAAGTGAAGTTATGAGCATTTTAAATTCAACAGTTTTTTAAGGTTTTTTCTGGAAAACGCCATGATTTTCTGCAGTAAGTTATTGTTCTATTTTTTGGGTTTTTTCATGACGGTTGTGGGAATGAAGAGTTCATAGGGTGATCATATTACTATTTCCTCTCAAACCCTCAAGGGAATTCTTGAATCATTCAAATCCAAATTGTATGACACATTGGATGCTAGATTGCATAACCTTGCAAATGGCCTCAATGATAGTTTCCGTAGTATTCAAGATTCATTGGATAACATGAAGCATATATTTCTTATGACGGACATCATGGATTAAAATAATCAATAAATATATGCTTGGTATGATTTTGAGGCTGATTGTGATGATTGGTATATGGATAGTTGTCATTTCTGGGATGACAACCACTTTCATATTTTATTTGATGACTCTAATCCACCTTCTGTAGAGAGCATCAATCTGACAAATCAAGAGCCAATGATTATTACCAGTGTCCATCCTGCATATTCTACAGTGGTATTATTCCTTCTAGATTCTACTACGACCCTTTTCCACTATGTGGATGGAACTTCTTATTTGGATCCACATGATAGGTGTCAGTCTTTGGAGCATCATTTTGAGTTGGTTATTGGGTTCCAAAATCTTCCACAGGGAGTTCACATGAGAACTTGGACATGGGACTTAGGCTTACAATGGTGGTTGGACTACTTCAACATGGTGGCTTTCCTTTCTACATGCGACCTTGGTTCTCCAGTCTTCTTCAGCATTATGGTCCATAATTATCCATGGGACCCTGGTATATGGTTGTACATCAAGCGTTGAGGACAAGG
>ML783953.1:409113-426874 GCA_009831015.1 Picea engelmannii | reverse complement strand
GTTAGATATAATAAATGAGTAATTAGATATAATAAATGTAAGAGGACTTCTTAGAAGGTTCTACTTCTAGAAGATTCCTCCTCTAGAATGTTCTTAGGTGATGGTAGCATTATATAAAGGGGTTCAAGCAATGTAATGAGACAAGAAAAGAAGTATTGTATTTGTGAGCACTAGCTCAATAAGAGGATTCCTTGTCGAAGAGGCAAGTGAACAGGAGAGGATCCCTTCCATAATAGGATCCATTGTACGGTGTTTCCCTACCTCAATGGTTTGGTAATCATAAAGTGTGGTTTCTCATATCTTTCTCTATGGATCTATTTTGTATTCAGTATTTGTGGTGATTATAATTGTAGGTCTATTCAAGTTCTTAATAGATACATGTAAGACATTATGAACAGACATAGATGTAGGCAATGCAATCATATAAGAAACTGGACCAATCCTCTCTAGGATTTCAAATGGCCCATAAAATCTAGCTGTCAACTTGGCACAACTTCCCAGCATCAGAGAACTCCTATTACCTTTCACTTTCAAGAAAACATGATCACCCACATTGAATTCTCTGTGGGTTTTGTTTTGATCGGCATAACCTTTTTGTTTGTCTTGGGCAGCTTTTAAATTCTGCTTAATTTTTATCGTTTTGTCCTCCATCTCCTTGAGAAACTCTGGCCCAACTACTTTCCTATCAGCTGGATTATCCCAACTCACTGAAGTATTGCACTTTCTTCTATAAAGTTCTTCAAATGGGCTCATCCTCAATGATGCATGATACCCATTGTTGTAAGAGAATTCTACCAAGTGTAGCTAGTCTTCCCATTTCGATGGTTTTTCCATCACATACATTCTTAGTATATCTCCTATCACTATGTTCACCCTCTCTGTCTATCCATTAGACTCGAGATGATAAGTTGTACTAAAGTTCAGATTCGTTCTGAATCCTTTGAACAATCCTTTCTATAAATTTGAGGTGAATTTCGGGTCTCTGTCGGACACAATTGTTTTAGGAATCCCATGAAATTGTTCCACTTCCTTCATGAAAATATCAACAACATCTATTTCCTTGTGCGTAGTTTTCAGTGGAATAAAATGAGGAGCTTTTGTAAGCTTGTCCACCACCACCATGATCGAATCATGCAGCTTGCTTGTTTTAGGGAATCCCGTAATAAAATCCATTGTCACCACTTCCCACTTTCATTCAGGAATGGTTAAAGGTTGTCGCAACCCTGTTGGGTGCATATTCTTAGCTTTAACTTTCTGACATTCCATACATCTAGACATGTACTCGATAGTCTCTCTCTTCATACATGGCCAAAAGTAATTGCTCTTGATCGCTACCACGTTTTTCTTATATCCAGGGTGAACTGCATAAGGAACATTATGCATTTCATGCAATATCATATGTTTCAAGTCCTGGACATTTGGAACAAAAAATTTGTTCTTGCGCAATAGTATTCCGTCTATTCCCAAATTAATATTATCTACCTTTTTTGGCATCTTACCCTATTGTAGCATTGCTACCAATTCTCTGTATTACAGATCTGAATTTGTAGCCTCCATAATTTTTCTTTTAATATCAGTTTGATACATGCTAATGGTTGTAGCATGTAATTCATTCACCTTCCTATTGAGTGCATCAACCACTTTATTCTCCTTCCCCTTGATATGCTTTATATCAAAGTCATATTCGCTTAGAAATTCTAACCATCTGCTTTGCCTAGAATTTATATTTGGTTGATCAAATAAATATTTTAGACCATTGTGGTATGTTCTTAGTTCAAACCTCTTTCCCATGAGGTAGTGTATCCATTTCCTCAAGGCATGCACTATGGCTATCAACTCCAAATCATGAGAGACATAGTTTCTTTCATGATCCTTCAACTTCCTTGATTCATAACATATGACAAACCCATTTTGAATGAGGACTCCACCAAGTCCTTCATTACATGCATCGATGCATATCATGAAGTCTTCATTTGGGTCTGTGATCCTTAATATTGGATCACTTGTAAATAATTGTTTCAAGTGTTGGAAACTCTTCTCACAATCCAGTACCCACTGAAACTTCACTCCCTTCCTTTGAAAGGAAGTGATTGGGTGTGCAATCTATGAGAATCCTTCAATAAATCTTATGTAATAGCCTACAAGACCCATGAATAATCTCACCTCTTTCACATTCTTTGGCGCTAACCATTCTCTAATGGCCTCTATCTTCTCAAGATCCACTACTGTCCCATCCTTTGAAATGACATGCCCCAAATAATGAATTTGTTTATGATAAAATAAACACTTGCTCAATTTGGCATACAACTGATGTTCCCTTAATACTTGCAACACCATCCTCAAATGATGTTCATGCTCTTCCTCTGACTTGGAATATATAAGAATTTCATCCAAAAATACAATGACAAAATTGTCCAAATACTCTCGGAAAACATCATTCATTAAGCACATGAAAACAACTAGTGCATTTAACAACCCAAATGGCACCATTGTGAACTCATAATGACCATACCTTGTCCTGAAGTTAGTCTTGATGATATCTTCTTCTTTAATCCTCACCTGATGGTTTCCCGATCTGAGATCTATCTTTGAAAATATCTTTGCATCCTTCAATTGATCAAGAGGTCATCAATCCTTGGCAGAGGATACTTGTTCTTAACAGTCACTTTATTTAACTGTCTGAAGTCAATGAACAACCTTAGTGCTCCATATTTATTTTTCACAAACAAGATTGGGGCACTCGAAGGTGACATGCTTGGGGTATATACCCCTTCTTTAGAAGTTCTTCAAGCTGCATTTGCAACTCCTTCAATTCTGGTGTACTCATTCTGTAAGGAGTCTTTGATACTGGTGCTACTCTAGGCATCAAATTTATAGAGAAATCAATGTCTCTCCTTGCGGGTAGTTTGGGTACCTCCTTGAACACATCTTCAAAATATTCTAGGACCGCATAATCCTCCAAATTTGGGACCTTATATCTAGGTGTCTCTGCCAAATGAGATGCAATTATTTGACACCCTTTTCTATAACATTTCTTCAGCTGCAATTCTGAAATTTCTCTAATGGTTACTTCCCTGTACTTTCCTTAGTTTCCCTTCCTCATCCAGGCAAGTAAATTCTTGATTGTGATAGTCTAAGAGAGTGTGATGTTGGTCCAACCAATCCATCCCAATTAGACAATCATAAGAACCTAAAGGCAAGATGTTTAAATATGGCTTGGTATTCAATCCATTCAAGTCTATGAGGCATGACTTAACCATCTCATTAACTTTTCTTCAGGCTCCAGTAGCCAGTTGCACCAACCAGGATTTCCCATGCTTGCTTCTTGGCAATTGTAAACTTTCCACCATATTAGGGTCTATATAAATATGACTAGCTCCTAAATCAATTAAAATAGCCATGGTTTGGTTGTTGATCATACCTTAAACTTCAATCATGTGGGACTGATACTCTGCTTGCTTCTTATCCATGGCTGCATAAATCCTTGGCACATATTTACCCATGTCCTCCACTATTTCAACTTGTTGTACATTATGAACAATACTTCCTTTTTCACCTATGTGAGGACAATCTCTGAACCTATGATCTCCTTTACAACCCCAACATTTCATAGGTGGCTGCCTTGGCCCTTGACACCCTGTGTCAATCGTTCTGGGTCCTTTAGGCATTTTCTTTCCTTGTGGATTATTTCTGAAGAATGGTGGCTTAGCTCCCTTCTTCCCTTGATCCATCTCGAATTGCTTATTGTCTTCCCAATCCTTTTGGAAAGTTGGCCTTGCTTTCTACTGATCATATAGGCATTTATATCACCTTATAGTCTCTTCTAATGTCTTGGGATTATCATACTATGTTTTTTCACTGATGAACGGTGGGAATCCACTCAAATACCTTTTAATTTTGACTGTCTCATCCCAGATGAAAGAGACATACTTTAGCAGTTCCAGAAACCTTCTCTCATATTCATCTATGGTCATACTTCCAAGCTCGAGTTCAAAGAACTCTTTCATTTTCTTATCATAGTATCTCTTAGTCAAGTACTTCTTCTCAAATTACTTCTTGAATTCCCTCCAAGTAACACTTTTCACTTAAATGTGTTGCACCTGGATAAGTTGATCCCACAACATGGAGTCTTTTCCTTTCAGTTGATAGATAGCAATTCTACCTTCTGCATGAGAAGAATAATTATGCAATTGAAAATACTTTCTCATGCCCAACAACCATGTTTCTGCATCTTCATCCTTATTGTGCTCACTATCAAATGTAGGAGGTTTGATTTTGTTCATTTCTCCTCGCAGCTCATCCACCCCAGACCTCTTATACCTTATGACAAGGGATAGACTTGACTTGTTTCCTACTCTCATATTGGAATGCCTTAAGGAATGATGGTGATGTATACTAACACTTTTTGTTTTTCTTTTCTCATCCAAAGGTTTGTGACTTCCAGATTTACTTGAGCCACTCTCCTTAACCAATTTATTTTCTATTCTATTCAAGCCTTCCAGTAACTTCATGTTGAATTCATCTTGCTTCTCTTTGGCTCTCATAATCCTTTCATTATCAACTTTATGGATTTGGAAATCCTTCTTTAAATTCTTAATGTTTTCAACCATATTCATGTTTTCATTCCTTTCTTCTCCATGTCCGTTGGAGTTCGTTCCTTCAATTCCCAAATGAGCATCCACCCCTCTACTCTCATCTTGCTGACTGTAATTCCCCTGTGCTTCTTCCATTCCTATGGACTCTACATTGATATGATCTAATCTAGTTTTTGTTAATTCAGCAAAACATGCATCCATCGAAACTTATCAAGCTAACAATTCAACAATTCATGAGAATATGCGCCATTTTGGTTCAATATATACATCAGAATTATCTCTCCCAATTTCCTGGTGTTATCACCATGACAATTATAGATAAGACCCAAGTCTTGAAAACAAATATGTGTAGTGCCTTTAGAGATCGATATTTGCAAGAACGTGGTTTTCTGAAACCACTTTTTTGAAGACGCGGTATCACATGTCTCAACATGTCAAATCCACCACTCGTGGAGCAGGCGATGGCTAGTCGATCACCCTGCTTCACTCGTTCGGTACTTCGTAGCCATGTAACATCATTTGAACACCGCCATGTAATGAACTCAAAAGCTAATCATTCGAAATGAATTAACCAAGCATGGCAACCCAACGCTCTTGTACATAATCCATCTGTTCTTCATAATTGGAATTCTATAACTACTAACCCTCAAGTATGAAGGTATCTTCGTATCCATAACTGAAGTAATCTCCAAACTGCTTGACTTTTTGCTCTCTGTAAAAGCATTTTGGTATCCACAACCTGAGATACATGGACAAGGCTAAATTGAGTGAGACTAGTTATTTGGGCAACGTGCTAGACTTTCCTGCAAATAAGGATGAAAGGGTCCTTGCGCACATTCTAACGACTAAATTCCACACAAAGCTGGCTATAGACTCATAGTTGGAAGTCAGGGTGAATCCCACAATGAAGGATTTATTCATCAACAGGCCAACTACTAAGAAGAAAAGGAGCAAGCGACAGAAGAAGGAGGAATCCACGACTAGAGCAGACGAAAGTGTTGGAGAGAATCAACCAGTCTGGTTAGATTCTTTAAAGGAGGAGATCGCTAAGCTGAAGTGAGTCTTCAACTAAAATTAAGCATGTTTCATCAAATTTTTGAACAACTAATAGAGGACGTAAGGAGCACCAGAGATGATAGGCATGTTCTTAAACGACCCTTTTTACAACAGGGTAATTGCTATCATCCCCCTTTTGTAATTTTGTGATTAATACGATTATATAAATACAGAAGTGGATTTTAGACTGTTTATTACAAAATTCTATCTAGTGGTGTTATGAATCTTGTTTTCTTTTATAGTATTCTTTTCTTGTAAGCTTATATTTCACTTTAATCTATTTGAATCGGAGGAATATAAAACTTGGAATTCTTTTTAATTAATGCTTCGATGCGGTTGTGTGTTTCTTTTTCTTTTAATATTATGCAATTTAAACTCAAACTCATCGCCTTCCAAGTGACTTCATGCGCACTAAAATTCAATATGTACATTTATATTTATCGTGCATAGAAACATCTCAAGGTAAAACGCTTTTCTACGCACCTATATCCACTATGCATTTCTTTTTCGTCGCGTCAACAACTTGCGCGCACTACTTTTACGTTGTGCACCAATATCCACTGCACACAGTTTTGGTATCACGCACCGATAATCCACATGCATTTCACCCTATGCATTGCACCATGTCAAATTTCAACATGTTCCATCGTGCACAATTATCTGCGTGCACTATTGAATACACTGTTGCGAGACAACTTATACTCATACTATGCGTGTACCAACAAAACTCCTCTGTGTTCAGCAATACTTGTGCACCCCATGTGCACATTACTATGTGTGTTCTCACCACGCAGGGATAAATTTAGCACGTGCATCTGCACATAATAATCTTCCACGGGGTGCTACAATTTACCGCGCACACTTGAACGCCAATGTTTTATGCAGGCTGCCAAAGTTTACCACGCACGCCAGCATGCCAACATTTTCCATTGACGCTCCGTGACTTGAATTTTGGTCACATCAAAGTTACTCTTCTATGAATATTCATGTCAACTAAAACCCTCTAGCCCATCCAGGCTCAGTGTTGAAACTAAAGCTATGATACCAATTTGTAACATTCCCCCGGCCACCCACAGGCTGGGGGATGCCACTCCAGAGAAATATCTCATGCTCTGACACCAGTTGGTAACATTCCCAACCTTAAATAGGCTGGGCCATGCTACTCTAGGGAACACTTTTTCTCTCTTACTGCAGAACATATGGTAACATACCCAGTAATCAACTGAGTTATGCCACATAAACTTTCTCTTAAAACTGCAAGCAACTTAAACTTATACATACAAAAATCTTGCGGAAGATTTACATATAAACATAAACAAACAATTACATTCTGTAATATATGAATTTGTACTGAAATAATAGTAACCATGGATATACATCATATACAGAAAAATACCCATAAACATATAGGCAATTATAATAACATATATGATAAACTGTAACATAAGCACGTAAATAACAATGCATCATATCATTTTATCATACGCTTGGTACTTATATTGGAAATATTGTCACCAACTGTGTACATACCATCCACAAACCTCCCAGCCTTAGACTACACTATTCATCACTCTCAACAGTAAGTCACCCCGGAGATGGGACTGAAATCCACCTTTGTAAAGGGTTCCTAGCTAGGCTAAGGCTCATGGACAACAGGAAAGATTCTGTCTCAGTTTCTCACTCAACTAACATCCTACAACCTCCCATTCCCCACATGCTTGTCCCACCCAAGGAAGTGTGCCCCTTCTCTGCTCAATAGTCCCTCGGCTGCCCCACTTCCCTTCCAAGGCTTCAACAACAAGCCGGAATGGAAGTCTCAGAGCACTGTAGTTGCAGTTTAGCACCTTCAGGAATCAATCCCCAACAATTCTCTTGCTCGGAGAATTTCTCATGGGCCTGACAACCCGCTTCTTCAATCCCACTCCAAGCTAACCAGGTACACCAACCGAAAAAGGCTATGGGAACAAGCTCATATATGGTGAAATGGATGTCTCAAGGATAATGGACTGCATGACTGAAAATGATCATGGAATCATTGACTGGATAACTGAGTGATGGAAGGAATCACCGTGAAACTCATCGTAAAAGTGATGGTGAGAATGATGGTCAAGTTGTCGGTAAGAATCCCCATGAAAAGTGACCAAATGAGCTAAGTCCCCCCACGATATGAATGCATGTCCCCAACTTGACACTTGTCATATCGGAAGTTACTTTGGTCCACTTGTCCCCAACTTTAAAACTTAGGATAAAATAATTATCCATACTTTATGCTTTAGGAAATATTAACATAATATTCCCTTTTTGGCTTAAGCTCTCTAGCTTAGCCCTTTTCCCTTGAATTTTGGCCCTCCCTTTCCCTAACTAGTGAAGCTCAGTCCCCCATATCTTTTATCATGGTCGGCCTATGCTCAACACTGTATTTTATATTAATCATGAGTCATGTACAAAATAGGTGCATTGGCCTTTAACATCTAGGTGTTCCGGCATATTACCAAAACATAAGCATCCAAACTTATAATAACTGGCTCACCAGCCTATAACACATATCATATACATGAGGCTCGCTATCCTCCATATTGCGTTCACTTTAGTTATTGTGCCCAATATCTGGGAATGTGCATACTACATCCTTTTACTGCACAGTTAATGCGCACACTATGCCATGGAACGTGCATTACAAAATGATGTCAAAACAACTCACCAGCTTATGTATACTTATATTATATTTACAATTGGGTTCGGCTAAGGGATATTACAACATGTCTCATGTTCCATATGCGAGTGTAGTTGGCGGTTTGATGTATGCAATGCTCTCTACTAGACCAGACATTGCACATGCAGCGGGAGTTTTGAGAAGGTTTATGTCAAAACTAGGGAAGGGGCATTGGACAACAATAAAAAGGGTTTTCAGGTATTTGTGTGGCACTCCTAGCTATGGATTGTGCTATGAAGGAAGATCGGGATCGGATAGAGTGGTGGATATACATGGCTTTGTGGATGCATACTAGGTTGGAGATCTGGATCATATGATATCTATAAGTGGGTATGTGTTTAACTTGTTTGGAGGAGCAAAGTTGGATGAGCAAAAGACAAGATGTAGTGGCACTTTCAACTATAGAAGCTTAATACATGGCAACCACTCATGCAAGTAAGGAAGCAGTATGGTTAGAAAGATTGTGTTAAGGTATTGGGTTGGTATAGCAAGATGTAAGAATAGATTGTGACAGTCAAAGTGCAATTTTTATGGTGAAGAACTTGGCTTATCATTCAAAGACAAAGCATATTGATATTCAATATCACCTTGTCAGAGACATGGTTGAAGAAAAGAAAGTATTGTTGATGAAGGTGGACACTTTGAAGAATTTTGCAGATTCATTAACGAAATTTGTGATAACTAAGAAGCTCTCTTGGTGTAGAGGATCCATGGGCATTGCTTCCCTAGATTGTTGATTAAATGTAACCTTGTAACTCTCTGTATGAAAATAAAACAACAAGTGGGAGAATGTTGGGTATGTGTTCTATTCTTTGCACGAGTAGTAGTGTATGCCTTGCACTGGGTGCACAATGGGGTTTAAGGGGGGGAGGGGGCGGGGGGGGGTTACTATGACCCATATTGGGGGTGCAGGGGGGTGATATCTCCCTGCACGGGGGTTCGGGAACAATGCCCTCGAGAATTTTTTTCCTTGGGAAACATGTCATATTTTTGGGTGATTTTTCAGCACATGGTTTTTTGCTAATGGTTTTCTATTTTCGGTCAAGGAATTAGGCTTGTTGACTAATCCAGGTCATTGGGTTAGGGTTTTTGATGTTGCTAGCTCGTATATGTATATTGTATTGTAAACAATGTATCACTATGAATGAATATAGAATATGTTGGTTCTCCTGATTTGGGTTTCGAGGGCAAAAATCTATGTGTAATGTTTGTATTTTCCATTGTATCTTTTTTGTTCTTCTACTGAAAATTTGTTTGCAGTAAATATTATACAAGATTAAAATCTACATTTTGTATCAGATATTTGTTGGATTTAGGGGGATGCCTTTGTGTTCAAGGGTTTGGCTCGGGACTGTGATAAGACTTGTTACAGTGGGAGATCTGTGGTATTGATTTTTCAGGTGAAACGGAATGGCGAGAAATTCGAAAATGGAGATCGAGAAGTTTAATGGGAAAAGTTTTGAGTTGTGGAAGATCAAGATGGAATATCTGTTGGTGGACAGAGATCAATGGATCGTGATATATAGAGGTACTACACCTACATGAAATTTAGCATAGGACTAGAAAAATTCATATCGAAATGCAAAGAGCATATTCCGACCGTGTCTCTCAGATTCAGTATTACTGAATGTGTTAGAGGAAGATACAACCAAGGATTTATGGGATAAGTTGGGGAAGTTGTATCAGTCTAAGTCCCTAGTAAATAAACTATTCCTGAGAAATAAGTTGTATAACTTGAGGATGAGAGATGGAGACTCAGTAGCAGAGCATTTGAATGCCTTCAATATCGTGGTAAGTCAGTTAGTATCTATTGAGATTAAAATTTCAGATGCAGATAAATGTATCAGTTTAATGTGTTCTTTACCAGACTCCTCGGATATTCTGGTTGTGGCCATAGGTAGTAATATAACTGCCTTGAAGTTTGAACAAATGGTCTCATCCTTGTTGTCGGAGGAGATGAGACGAAAGAATATGGAAGGAAAAAGCACATACACATTATTTGCAAGAGGACGTTCCCAGGAAAGAAATAGATATAAGTTATCAAGTGGGAGATCTAAGTCTAAGGGTAGATCTAAATCTCCTAGAAAGTTTGTAAAGGTATTTTGGAGATGTGGAAAATAAGGGCACTACAAGAATCAGTGTAGATCCAAAGTTGATAAAAAGAAGGGATCTGAAGAATCTCCTTCTACAAAAGAAAATTCCTCCAAGAAAGAAGGAGAGGATGTGTACTTGGTTTCTTCAAGCAGACATGCAGATCATAAGGTATGGTTGGTTGACTCTGGTGCATCCTTTCATATGACTCTCCACAAGGAGTAGTTCTGTGAATATGAAAGGTATGGTGGAGATAATGTTTTCTTAGGAGATGATTCAAAAAATAGAATCATAGGACGAGGGAAAGTTAAGTTGAGGCTCATATATGGAAGGATTAGAACACTACTTGGTGTTCTGCACATCTCAGGTTTGGCCAAAAATTTGATTTCTATAAGAAAAATGGATGATGTAGGGGTAAAAAAAATATTTGAAAATGAAACCCGCATGATGGTTCGAGTAGAAATGGTGTTGTTGAAGGGATTTCAGTTTGGAACTATGTACAATCTGCAAGGAATCACTATTAGTGATGGGTGTAATAGTTCCATGGTTCTTGATATTGGAGTTAAATAAGAAAGAACTCCTACAGTCTCTGGAGAAAAGGTTATGTTGTGGAATCAAAGACTAGGGCATATCGAAGAGAAGGGTCTTCAACTACTACAGGGTAAAGGTATGGTTGAAGGTATGTCTAACTAATCTCTGGATTTTGATTTCTGTGAACATTGTGTATATGGGAAGCAAAATCGGGTAAGATTCCATTCTGGTGCATTGAGGGAAGAAGGAATTTTCCAACTAGTTCATAGTGATGATTTTGGATCTGTATCGGTCCCATCATTCAGAAAATCTATGTACTATGTCTCATTTATAGATGACTTCTCAAGGAATACTTGGATATATTTCTTTAGGAATAAATCTAAACTCTTTGATAGGTTTAAAGAGTTTAAGGCTCTTGTTGAGAATCAAACAAAGAAAATAATTAAGGTGTCGAGGATAGATACTGGAGAGAGTTATACAAGAATGAATTTGAATAATTATGTAAGAAATGTGGTATAGAAAGGTAGAAGACTACTCCATATGCACCTTAGCGGAAAAGAGTTGCGGAAAGGATGAACAAGGCACTAATGGAAAATGCAAGGTGCATGCTTAGTGGTGTTGGGTTAGGATAATAATTATGGGTAGATGCAATAGGTATTGCATGTTACCTGGTCAACATATCACCCTTATCATCGTTGGATGACAAGACCTCACAAGAGGTATGGATTGGTAAGAAACCTTCTCTCATAGATCTCAAGGTATTTGGTTGTGATTCATATGTTTATGTTCCAAAGGAAAACGGGAGTAAGATAGATAATAAGGATGAAAAGTGTATCTTTATTGGATATAAATATGGTTTCAAAGGTTATAAGATTTGGAATCAAGAAACTAAGAAGGTAGTTTATAGCCGAGATGTGGTATTTAGAGAAATGAAGGATGTTTTTAAACAAGAAGTCTTATCAAGTAAGGAAGAACTAGAGAAAATAGAGTTTGATTTAAAGTATGATGAGTCAGACTCTACAGAAGAACACAAATCAGAAGAAGAAGATCCTCATACTCCAGTATTGAGGAGATCAATAAGAGAAAGAAGGCTACCCGAAAGGTATAATCCATCTGATTTCCATTCAAATTTTCCTTTGTCGATTACTGTTGATGATCTTAAAACTGTCAGGGAGGCAATGGATTCAGAGGATGGAAATATTTGGAAAAGGGCCATGGATGAAGAAATGGCATTTTGGATAAGAACGAGGCCTGGGATATAGTGGAGTTGTAGACTGGAAGAAATCCCATTGGTAGCAAATGGATATTTAAAAGGAAGCTGAATGCAGAAGGAAAAGTGGAGAAATACAAAGCTCGATTAGTAGAAAAGGGTTATTTCCAGGTTGAGGGAATTGATTTTGGTGAGATTTTTTCTCATGTTTCCAAGTTAACCTCTATAAGATTTTTGTTATATATTACTTGTGAATTTGATTTTGAAGTAGAATATATGGATGTGAAGACAACATTCCTACATGGGGATCTAGAAGAAGAAATACATATGAAGCATCCAAAAGATTATGCTATGAAGGGAAAGAAGGAGTTGGTATGCAAGCTGAAAAGGTCCCTGTATGGTTTAAAACAATCACCAAGGATGTGGTATAAAAAAAATTATACTTATATGCTGGGACTTGGATTCAAAAGAAGCAAAGAGGATCATTGTGTGTATTTTAAATTAATTGGTGATCATTTGATTTATTTGTTCTTGTATGTGGATGACATGTTGTTGATAGGAAACAACAAGGAGATTATCCAGGATGTGAAAACTCAATTATCCTATAAATTTGACATGAAGGATCTCGGTGCTTCAAAATTAATTTTGGGCATGAAAATTAAAAGAGTCGAGAAAAGAGGAAAGTCTGGTTAAATAAGAGAAAATATGTCGAGACAATATTGCATGGGTTTAATATGCAGGAGTGTAAATCAGTCAAGGTTATTATTCATGTTGGTGTAAAGTTATATGCGGATTAGTGTCCCAAGAAACAGGAAGAGGAGGAGAACATGTCTCATGTTCCATATGCGAGTGCAGTTGGCAGTTTGATGTATGCAATGGTTTGTACTATACTAGACATTGCACATGTAGTGGGAGTTTTGAATAGGTATATGCCAAAACTAGGGAAGGATCATTGGACTACAGTAAAAATGGTTTTCAGGTATTTGCGTGGCACTGCTAGCTATGGATTGTGCTACCAAGGGAGATTGATATTGGATAGAGTGGTGGATATACATGGATTTGTGGGTGCAGAATGGGCTGGAGATTTAGATCGTAGGATATGTAAAAGTGGGTATGTGTTTAACCTGTTTGGAGGAGAAATAAGTTGGATGAGAAAAAGACAGGTTGTAGTGGCACTTTCAATTACAGAAGTTGAATACATGGAACCCACTCATGAAAGTAAGGAATCCGTATGGTTACAAAGATTGTGTTTAGGTATTGGATTGTTACATCAAGATATAAGGATAGATTGTGACAATCAAAGTGCAATTTTTCTGGCAAAGAACCCGACTTATCATTCAAAGACAAAGCATATTGATATTCAATATCACTTTGTGAGAGACATGGTTGAAGAAAAGAAAGTATTGTTGATGAAGGTGGACACTTTGAATAATGTTGTAGATTCATTAAAAAAATATGTGAGTACTGAGAAGTTCTCTTGGTGTATAGGATCCATGGGCATTGCTTCCATGGATTGTTGACTACGTAACCTTGTAACCCCCTGTATGCAAAGAAAACAACAAGTGGGAGAATGTTGCGTATGTGTTATATTATTTGCACAAGTAGTAGTGTTTGCATTGCACCAGGCACGGAGGTGGGTGATATCCCCCCTCTCAGGGGTTCGTGGGAAATTCCCCCAAGATATAGTTTTGTTTTGCCTCGAGAAACGTGTCGCATTTTTGGTCAGTCTTTCGACACATGATGTTTTGTCGATGGTTTTCTATTTCTGGTTCAAGAATTAGGGTTGTTGATTAATCCAAGTCATTGGGTTAGGGTTTTGGATGCTGATGGATCCTATATGCATATTGCATTGTAAAAAATGTATCACTATGAATGAATATAGAATATGTTGGTTTTCCCGATTTGGGTTTCCAGGGGAAAATTCTCTGTTTAATGTTTATATTTTTCATTGTATCTTTTCTGTTATTTTATTAAAAATATGTTTGCTTTAAATATTGTACAAGGTTAAAATCTACATTTGGTATCAAATCTTTGTTGGCTTCAATGGGAACGCCTTTGTGGTATAGGGTTTGGCTTGGGGCTATGATAAGCCTTGTTAAAGTGGGAGATCTGTGGTATTTATTTTTCAGGTGAAAAGAAATGGAGAGTAATTCGAAAATGGAGATCGAGAAGTTTTATGGGAAACGTTTTGAGATGTCAAAGCTCAATATGGAAGATCTGTTGGTGGATAGAGATCAATGGATCATGATAGATCGAGGTACTACACCTACATGAAATTTAACAGAGGACTGGAAAAATTCAGATCGGAATGAAAAGAGCACAATCCGACTGTGTCTCTAAGATTCAGTATTACTGAATGTGTCAGAGGAAGATACAACCAAGGATTTATGGGATAAGTTGGGGAAGTTGTATCAGTCTAAGTCACTAGTAAATAAACTATTCCTGAGAAATAAGTTGCATAACATGAGGATTCAAGATGGAGACTCAATGGCAGAGAATTTGAACTCCTTCAATATTGTGGTAAGTCAGTTAGTATTTGTTGAGATAAACGTTTCAGATGAAGATAAATGTATTAGTTTATTGTGTTCTTTACCAGACTCCTGGGATAGTCTGGATGTGGCCATAGGTAGTAATACAACTTCCTTGAAGTTTGATGAAATGGTCTCATCCTTGTTGTTGGAGAAGATGATATGAAAGAATATGGAAGGACATAGCACATACACATTATTTGCAAGAGGACGTTCGCAGGAAAGAAATAGATCTAAGTTCTCAAGTGGGATATCTAAGTTTAAGGGTAGATATAAATCTCCTAGAAAGTTTGTAAAGTTATGTTGGGGGTAAAATCATGAAGATGGGTTACACTTTTGCTTGTTTTATGAGAAAAAAGCTGTATTTTCACAAGTTCTTCAACTTCTGGCATACACAAGTATTTTTTTTATTTAGAATTTCACTTTACAGTAAAAAAAAAACTTTTGAAAACTTTTGTTATCTTTCCAATGACTATTTTTCATTTTTTTTTTTATCAGGATTTGATATGTCAATTTGACAATTGTTTAACAATATGTTCCTTAAACATGAAAGGAATGATAATGAGTGACTTTTTTCTACAACAATGTATCTATTATTAAAATTATGTTTTTAAGAAACAAAATATACTACAACAATCTACAGACACTCTATTTTATTATGACTATAATTTTGAATCGAACGGATGAATATTATAATTTCTAGAATTTTTGAAGTTGACCAAGATGAAAACGTTGCATATTTTAAACACATGTTTTTCTACACCTTGTATCTATCTTAATTTTTACTTAAAACTAAAATCTAAATATACCCTTTTGAAGAGAACAGTTTAAGGATTATGAATATATTTATTTCTAATTTTTTCACTGTATATTTTTAGAGATACCGATATTTCATTTCACCGAATCATAATGTATGATGAAAATATTATGCAGTGATTTTTTTTAAAAATTAAATAAAATTAGATAAAAATAATGAATATGAAAAAAAATTATAGGAATTGAAAGTAGATTCAATTTTGGAAATGTTGGTGTCAATTTCAAAACCAAATTCTCAGTATTTGCAGGAGTCCGCAACCTTCGAAGTTCAGGTAATCTTGGGGCAATTCTCTAGTTTTTGTTTTCAGTCCCAACTTCATGTTTTCGGCTGAAACCTAGATTTTAACGGAATCCGTTAAAAATAAAGGTTTCGACCAGAAAGTCTTTCAGCCGAAATATTCTTACCACAGGAAAATAATTCATCCAAAAAACATTGTACATGAATTTCGATGGAACCGTTCAATTTGACGTGAAAATTTTCGGCTGAAAAAATTCCTGGCAACATTTTTTCGGCTGAAAAATTGCCGCTAGGAATTTTTGAGACCCCATTGTCATAGAAGTGTTACCCATCTTCATGATTTTACCCTTGGATATGTAGAAAAGAAGGGCACTACAAGAATTAGTGTAGATCCAAAGTTGAGAAAAAGAAGGGATATGAAGAATCTCCTTCTACAGAAGAAAATACCTCCAAGGAAGAAGGAGGGGATGTGTACTTGGCTTCTTCAAGAACACATGCATATCATGAGGCATGGTTGGTTGAATCTAGTGCATCCTTTCATATGACACGCCACAAGGAGTGGTTCTGTGAATATGAAAGGTATGATGGAGGTAATGTTTTCTTAGGTGATGATTCGACAACCAGAATCATTGGACGAGGATGATGCACATCCAAGGTTTGGCTAGAAGGTATATATGATGCACATCCAAGGTTTGACAGTTTGATGTATGCAATGGTATGTACTAGACAGGACATTGCACATGCAGTGGGAGTTTTGAGTAGGTATATGTCAAACCAGGGAAGGAGCAATGGACAACAATAAAAAGGGTTTTCAGGTATTTGCGTGGCACTGCTAGCTATGGATTGTGCTACCAATGAAGACCAGGATTGGATGAAATGTTGGATATACATGGTTTTGCAGATGCATAGTGGGATGGATATCTGGATCATAGGAGATCTACAAGTGGGTATGTGTTTAACCTATTTTGAGGAGAAAAAAGTTGGATGAGCAAAAGATAGGCTGTAGTGGCACTTTCAACTACAGAAGCTTAATACATTGTGGCCACTCATGCAAGTAAGGAAGCAATATGGTTACAAATATTGTGTTCAGGTATTGGGTTGGTATAAAAAGTTGTAAGGATAGATTGTGACAGTCAAAGTGCAATTTTTCTAGTGAAGAACCCGACTTATCATTCAAAGACAAAGCATATTGATATTCAATATCACTTTGTGAGAGACATGGTTGAAGAAAATAAAGTATTGTTGATGAAGGTGGAAACTTTGAAGAATGTTGTAGATTCATTAACAAAGTCTGTGAGCACTGAGAATTTCTCTTGGTGTAGAGGATCCATGGGCATTGCTTCCCTAGATTGTTGATAATGTAACCTTGTAACCCTTTGTATGCAAAGAAAACAACAAGTGGGAGAATGTTGGATATATGTTATATTATTTTCACAAGAAGTAGTGTATGCGTTGCATCGGGCATGCAAGGGGGTTTGAGGGGGGTCGCTAGTACCTCCCTTGGGCGGTGCAGGGGGGTGATATCCCACTGCGTGGGGGTTCTGGGGCAATGCGCTCAAGAAATTGTGTTTTACCTCGGGAAACATGTCACATTTTTGGGTTTTTTTTTGGAACATGTTTTTTTGCCGATGGTTTTCTATTTCCGCTTAAAGAATTATTGTTTTTGACTAATCCAGGTCATTGGTTTAGGGTTTTGAATGCCACTTTCTCCTATATGTATATTGTATTGTAAACAATGTATCACTATGAATGAATATAGAATATGTTGGTTTTCCCAGTTTGGGTTTCCAGGGGGAAAATATTTGTGTAATGTTTGTATTTGCCATTGTATCTTTTCTGTTATTGTTAAGCCCTAATATTGGCTCATTACCACTTAATTGGGGCATATTAGATTAGTAATGTTATTTTATTTATGTCGGATTTAGGCCATTAGTTGTAATTTAGATTAGTAATGTTATTTTATTTATGTCGGCTTTAGGCCAT
>ML783953.1:310120-377571 GCA_009831015.1 Picea engelmannii | reverse complement strand
GGAAAAAATATCATGAAAGGGTACAATGAAAGGTTCTAGTTGACCTACTAATATAACGCTAGAAATGCAATAACTCAATATCTAGGGATTGATAAGGGGTCTTATGCTTAACATGGGGCTTTGTCTAGGGAATCAAGGCTCACTATAACCTTGCATAGAATAGTTTAAACCTCGAACAATCTTGAGGAATTCCTAACTGGGAAATAAAGAGACAGAGTTGTGTTTCCATTCATAAAGAAGAATTTAGTTACATCATACATAAAGGTAATAAAGAACAACATTCCATTCATGAATTAGGAATGAATACAAAATATGTAGATTCAAAATTTAGGCCTTTTTTTATATTGATAATACCAAAATACGATACATTGTTCGTCTGGTTCTCATCAAGATCTTCATATTCAACTATGTTATGCTATTGACTCATTACATCAGTGACTCTCATCACAACATCCATATTCAACAATAGGAATAGGAATAGCTCTGAACTAACATACTAGAATAATGACATTACAACCCTTTCATCGACCTTTCACTATTAGCCTATCCTTATTCAGTATTCTGTATTCCGTACCCATATTTGTTATTCATTATTCGTTATTAGCCTATTATAATCACATCGGTCTCTTATATATAATCTGATCTTGTTGGTTAAAAACTCAAGAGTTGTTATAGAAAGATTTGCCTCACCATTGCTATCTTGCACAGAGGGCCTTTTTCCATTTCCCTATGCAGACTTGTCATCCCTTTTTGATGAATCCAGAGATAAAAGTACATATTTTTCCACATATACGCGCCCTATCTACTATAAATCATGCATATACGCAGGTTGCTCCACTACAACCCGCGTACATCGGGATTTGTGCCAGAAAATACAAAAATGAAGTCGGGTTTCCATGTCACGACAGGAGATCTCTGATCCTTGGTCTTCCATATACAGGAAACGTTCTGACTCAGCCCTTCAGTTGCATTTTGAAGGGTATAAGAGCACAATTCTGAGCTTTGGAAAAGAGGAGAAAGCATTCAACTTTGAGAGAAAAGTTACTCTGGAGAAATTACTTCATATTGAGTTTGCATCCCTTTGTTCATCAAGTCTAAATGCAGTGTTCAACACCCAAGATCTTTCCCCATTGTTGAGAGAACCTCATTATCTCCCTTCTATGAGCTTGCCTTTGGTGGAGGAATGAAGTGGTGGAGACCCAGTTGGTAGGAACCTAGTTTCTTGGTTTCAAACTGTGCTGACATGGAATTATGTAATGTTATCACTTCTGCTGATCATTTATTAATAGAAATACTCCTTTCCTGTCCTATTAGCATCGTGCAAATATATTATTATTATCCATGGGCATGTTTGTAATGTTTATTGATGTATTATGCTATCTAATGTGATGACCTTTTATATTATCACCATATTCTTTCTCTTCTTTTTTGTTGAGAACTTGTCACAGGTATAAAGCTTTGAGTCGAAGTGCTCAATGGTGGACATCTTCAAATGTTGGAATGAGGTAGGCCTATTTATTATCTCTCTTACACATTGGTTTATGTAGCATATGTCAGAATTGAGTAGATTTCTGCAGTCATACCTATATGTTGTGGTTTACCCTGGCCATAGAGAGTTTTTCCCTCGTAACAGAATTGACGACTCCAGAGTTTTTCGCTCACACCAGAGTTAATCATGAGGTCGTGCAAAGTTAGTTGAAGGGATAATCCCTGAATACTTGCCTAGCATCAGAGATATTTCTGTGGATTTATTCGTATTTGTGGATCTTGCTAGTACTGATACCTCTGTGAGAGGCAGTGCTTTCAAGGTTTCATGCTTTTCTACCCTGACCATATGGTAATATAGACTTACGACTTCTCTCCTGTGCATCGGTTATACAGTGGTTTATTAGTTTCATGACTTAGGTATCTCATAGGTTACTTCCAGGGGTTATTATGCTTGTACCCTAGGTTAGATAGGGGTCAGAAAACACACAGCCTTTAAGGAAGATTACCTCTCCAGGGGGATCCGACCAACTGGTTGTTAAGTCGATGAGGGCCCCTATAACTGATTATGTTACCTCCAAACTTTAGCGTGGAGCCTCACGTCCCTCTTGGATGAGACATACCTTATTTAGCGAGGGAGGCCACTCAACCACTCTAGCCTATTTGCATGCATATTGGTTGTTTGACTTTTGGTATGCTCTTTGACTACTAGTTGGCCTTAGGAGTCTATTTTGGGTTTCATATTCATTGATAGTGGAGTTTCTTTTGCTCCCTCCTTTACTGCTACCCACCCCATGATGCCTACTCATTTCACGGGGACAGATCCGTCTGATTTTCACAATGGTATGCAGAACTGCAACACTCAGTCTGTGCCTTGGATCTCTAGTCATTTTTATGTTGATATGCCTCCACCTGTGCAATCCTCTCCCTGGCCCACGTATATAAATATAAACATTGGATCCGGGGGTACCATGGCTCCGATGCCTACTTCTTAATTTGATATGAGTCGTGTCCCCATGGAAGGTTGGAATCTTCCTCCTTATGGATCTAATGCTAGCTATGCTCTTCTGGGAGCCAGTGCTCAGATGGGTACTTATCCCCCTTATTACGCCCCATCCATGTATCTTTCATCTTCCATGTCAGCTCCGTCGAACATTTTTTCCATGACAGGTCCTCATGTACCCCCAGGTATTTCATATGGGGAGAATCAATTTTACGGTTTGGGATACCCTCTGTATGGGACCCCTTCACAAGGGGGCAACATATATCATCACTCGAATAATTCTTATCCTACCTTGATCTCTTCGTAGACCTCGATGATTATTCCCGTCCAAACCTATTCAGACCATTTTGGCATAGGCCACCACCTTTCTGAGCAAGGATAGGGGTTACACTAGGATCCTTCCTGGCCTGCAATGTTTTAAAACCAATCTTTCCCTGGACCTTGGCATCAAATGCCACAATATACCACTAGCCCAGTCACTATCAGTCATACTGGTGCTCCATCACCAAACTCTTCCAGTCAAGTTGGAGATGGGTTAACATTTTCTACAAATTATGTTGATAGCTTAGACCCAACCTCTATCAATTATGTTGGGGGCACCATAATATTCACCCAAAATCACATCTGTGTCACATCTCCAACCTCTATTCATCATATAGGAGAAAAATCTCTTACCTCTGCCAGTCATGACGAGGATATGTCACCAGCCATTGTAAACGACATTGGGGGCATCGATAAGCCTAGACATCTTAGACGTAAGACTAAATTCCTTTGCAGGTCTTGTGAAGGAAGTCACCTTACTCGTTTGTGTCTTGCCACTACCGAGATACCCGGAGAATGGAGCTCTCCCAAGAGCCCTTCATATTCTGAGACATTCGTAGTTTCTCCACACCCTGTTCCTCCTTCGATTGACACAGTGCTACCTTCTCCTGACCTTACCACATTGTCAAAGATGTTGTATCTCCTATCCCTATCACCATGCATCCTCTTAAGCCTAGATATGAAGAGGCGGTCATACCACTACAATCTCTGACCAATTCCACTCTCTGTGTGGAGAACGATGCATCCTTCAGTCATGTCATAAACATGTCATATTCTTCCCCTTCTGAATGAGAGAGATTTATTCTTCCCCCGAGTGCTCTCCCTCCAAGTCCTGACGAGGTTCCCTTCGATTGGGATGACCTGATGGGGAATCCCATACCCCCAGCTATGTATTTTCTACTAAGATACATTATTTGAACCATCACAAAGACTATATACTCTGTTAGCACTTTCTCCTCTTGGACTTGGAGAGCTTTGGGTTTTCCCAAGCTTTTGTTAGCTATCCATAAGCTACTGACTTTTCGCAGAAGACTGGTATGAGAGCCTTGGCCTCCCCCTTTACATGTTGATTAGAACAACATAAACGAGTCTTAGTTAAGCTCTTTTCTAACTCATCTAAAAACCAAAAAGATTGTCAAGTGATTTTTCCCTTTCACACTCGTTAAATTGGATTTGAAAGGTCATGAGTCTCAGTTAAGCTATTTTCTGACTCATTACCAAAAATAGAAAAGATCGTCGAGTGAACTTGTCTTTTTCACACTCGTAAATTGGATTTGAAAGATGTCTATTTGGTACAAGTTTATAAATTTTTCACACCAAGTAGACTAAAAGACATAAAAAAGGAAATTTTTTGGTGTTAAGTTGTGATTGCATCTCATGCCCTCGCTTGCAGTATTGAGCCTTTAGATGGTTCTCGCTTTGCATTATAAACTGTTGCCTAAGAAGTTTTTGCATCCTCAACCAAGCAGATCGTTATTTATATCCTTCGCAATTTGACACCCTATACCCTGGATGGAACATCACCCCAAGTGTCCATATCCTACATGCATTTCCTTGCATTGAGCATAGGTACATTCCACTGCTGGAACTAGTTTTGCTTACTTGCAACACTTGTTTCCTCCTCTGTATCATAGCATTCATGTGTTATGAAAAAACAAAAACAAACGGTCGGGAAGGGAGTACTATATTATATTTGACAGCAATTGTGTCACCTTTGAACATAACACAAAGTTATTGAGTCCTTGTGTAATCATAATTTTGGGTTTAGCATGGCCTTAGGAAGATGATCTCATTACAAAGGTTTCTCTACCGACCGGTTACTCTTCCAGTCCCTATAGAGAACATTATTGATGCCTCCTGCATCTACTAGTTACATCATTGAGTATATGTTGTCGGAGTCTACCATATGTCTCATGCTCTTGTTCAAAGGAAGTCTATCAACCTATGTCGGCCATTCCTCATAATTTTTTACTTTTCATGTCAGCCATACCCTCAATTTGTCTCAGAATCACATAATACTATGGTCTTATCAGGCACCCTAGACCTACTTTCATCATTGGTAGGTCACCTTGAACCCAGCAATCAATATTTCATCATTGGTCATTGAATAGGTGGTTTCCTTTGTGTTTGACGGCAAGACATCTATTCACACTTTGGGATTCGTTCAGTGTCTTGGATGCCATTATCCTTATTGGTGGTTTCCTCACCTTTGTCAGCAATTTTCATCATTGGCTACGATTAAGAGGGTCTTTTTCATGTACTGCTTGCATTTAGCACACGCGAAAGACGCATAGGGTCATTGGTTCATGAACATGTTCTTCATTAGAGCTCCACCAAATTATGAAGCTCCTTGTTTGTTCCTCATGCTGACTGATGAGAGATGTCTTAATTCTCTCCTTTCAGTGAGTCTCTTTCCATTGACTTCGGCTCATTTATTCTGGATATGGGACCTAGATTTTTTATGAGTACCTTGAGGCTTGCAGTCATTAGTGGCAGGCTCTCTCGCCATTGACAGGTGGGAATACATCCATGTCTCCTGATCAACGTATTCCTCAGGTGTTCGACATCAACTCCTTTATTCACACTTGTAGGAATGTGCTTGGTGCCTTGATACCTACTTTCATTATTGGTAGGTTGTCTCACATTTTTTAATGGTATACCTCAATGACCAGTAATCAAACAATGTCTCATTATGTTCGACCTCAACTCCTTTATTCACATGATGTAGACTTGCACCCTTGGTAGATAGTGTAGAAGACTTGAAGACATCACTATGTGGTCACAACTTTCCTAAGCTTTTTCTTCCTTTTCATTTGGACCAGCACCTATTTGAGTTTAGTAATCATGGGACATCAGATTATACTCCATTGTATACAAATATCTTCAGATTGTTTTTGAGACTGGTTCTACTGGGCCTTGTTCGTGATTATGACAATGCTTGGCATATAACCACATTTGTATTTTTCTATTCATGGCCATGGACACTTATTTAGTATATTTTCCACATGGATCTGCATTGTATTCTATTGGAAGCCATGTATGTAAATTCAAGACAGAATGTAAGGATAAACTAGTCTTTCCAGTTGGGTTTACACCACTCCACTTTTGGGTTATTTATAATGTATTTCGGCTATTGAAGATACTCCTCTGATCTCACACATTAGGGGGCATCTGTTATATCAAGATTTTCCTCACCATTGTTATCTTGCACAGAGGGCCTTTTTCCATTTCCCTATGCAGACTTGTAATCCCTTTTTGATGAATCCAGAGCTAAAAATACATATTTTTCCACATATATGCGCCCTATCTACTATACAACATGTGTATATGCAAGTTGCTCCACTACAGCCTGTGTACATTGGGATTTGTACCATAAAATACAAAAATGACGTTGGGTTTCCATGTCACGAAAGGAGATCTCTGATCCTTGGTCTTCCATATATTGGAAACGTTCTGACTCGACCCTTTAGTTGCATTTTGAAGGCTATAAGAGCACAATTTTGAGCTTTGGAAAAGAGGAGAAAGCATTCAAAATTGAGAGCAAAGTTACTTTGGAGAAATTACTTCATATTGAGTCTGCATCCCTTTGTTCCTCAAGTCTGAAAATAGTGTTAGCCCCCAAGATCTTTCCCTATTGTTGAGAGAACCTCATTGTCTCCCTTCTATGATATTTTCTTTGGTGGAGGATTGAAGTGGTGGAGACCCAGTTGGAAGGAACCTGGTTTCTTGGTTTCAAACTGTGGCGATATGGAAGTCTGTAATGTTATCACTTTTGTTGATCATTTATTAATATAAATACTCATTTCCCATCCTATTAGCATCGTGCAACTATATGATTACTATCCATGGGCATGTTTTTAATATTTATTGATGGATTATTCTATCTAATGTGCTAACCTTTTATATTATCACCATATTCTTTCTTTGCTTGTTTGTTGAGAACTTGTCACAGGTATAAATCTTTGAGTTGAAGTTCTCAATGGTGGACATCTTGAAACGTTGGAACGAGGTAGGCCTCTTTCTTTTCTCGCTTACACATTGGCTTATATAGCATATGTTGGAATTAAGTAGATTTATGCAGTCATACCTGTCTATTGTGGTTTACCCTGGCCATATAGATTTTTTCCCTCGTAACAAGAGTTCTTTCTTTTCTTGATCTTTATATTGATGTTGTGATTTCCCTTTAACCATTTTTTGTTTCTTCCTTTCTTTCGTTGTCTAGCTCCTCAACAACTTGTGCAACTTCCATTCTCCAAAATGAAGCTGCAATGTGTTGTGTGAAACTTCTAACAACAAAACAAAGTTTCCAACAAGCTTCGACCAGAATCCTTGACTCACCCCAAGTCAAGTCTTCAACTTTTTCGTGGTCTCCAGGTTGTCTTGTTGTTCTTTTTTTCCTTCTAGTTTTGAGTTGATTTCACTTCCGGCTTCGATTGTTTCTAGTTTATCTTCTTCAAATGAAGGGCCCAACTCAGGTACAAGTTCGAGGGCTCTTTCTTGGCCTCTTGCAAGTTATACACTTTATCCTACCACTTCTTGGAAAGAAGTGAAGCTTCAACAACAAATTGTTGAGTAGCATCTGTGATGCATTCCTTTGGATTTGACACAACTAAGGAGTTTCATTTAGAGTCAACAATGGCAGCGAATTGATGCATCTGCAAGTATGATGTATGAAATACAGGTTGAAACTCTTGTAGATATTTCATAGCAACTGTTTGGGCTTCATGTAATGCATTCAACTCATTATCCACTTACTGGATTTTGTCAAACTTCGCTTGTTGTTCTAGTGGATCCAGGGTACTGGCTGCTTCTGTATTAAGTTCTTGGATATTTGCATGCAATTCCTCCAATGTATGGTTGTGTCTTGGGATGATTCCCATACAAACACTTACCTCTCTAAATATCTTGGTGCATTCAACAGTCCGTTTGTGCAAGGTTTCTCTTGCATTTTTCCCTTCTAAGAAAATCTTCTCCATTTACTTTTGGAGCTTCTTGGGTTGCAATTCAACTTATTTCTTGTTGTCTCACAGTTGTGCTTCGGGGATCACTACTCTGTCTACCAATTCTAACCAAGAAACCTGAATAAAATCGATCTTCTCCACAGGATCTCTTGTTTTGTTGGACTCTGGAAGTTGAGGCACTATCTTCTTGACTGTCATCCAGGTCTCCAAGAGATTTTATTTGACTTTCTCCACCTTCATTTATTCTTGGATCCTAGAGTATTCCTGTTGTGTTCATTTTTCTTGCGCAATGAGTCCTTCTTGTTTATAAAATTATTTTTCTCTTTCATCTTGATGGATGATCTGCTCCAGTTGTTTGGTTGAGGCTCTAATTATTCCTACCAGTTGGTTTGTTGGTAGTTGTGAAAGATATCCCAATGAAAGAGTGGCATCCATGGGTACTAGAACTTGCAGTGGCATTCCATTGGACATTGATTGTGAAAAAGGTGTCTCCACCTCTTCTTCTCTTAGAGATGGAATTTTCAATTGGTGTGCAAGTTGAGCCTTCAATTCTGCTGGGAATTGAGGAATATATTATGTCTTGGTTAGGAAGAGATGCAATAGTTCAACACATATCTGGGGATTCTAGCAGAATGGTTCCAATTGCTCTTTCAAATATGTTGCACTCTGCCTCGATGTAGGTTCAAGTTCCTTCTGAACCTTATGTGCTTCTGCCTCTTTCTGTAATACAATTTTTGGGGTTCCGCTTCTGTGGATGGAGATATCAAAATTGACTATTGAGAGAGGATAATGCGTGCTTGGGACTTATGGTAGTGGAACAATTTAAATCTCATTTGAAGACGAAGTGTCTTGATGATGTACAAATGGAATGACTAACTGACTCGATATTTCAGTGAACAGAGTAATGAGCTCTGGTACATGCTTTGGTATATCGAGGGGATCTAGCTACATGGGCTCAGGTGAAGTGGTTTAGGGTTGAATGGTCATTTATTGTGGTGGCGATGGAGGTTGTGGGGGTGATGGGGGTTGCTCAGTGATTATGGTTGTGGATTCACTGGTATATGGTTCTGGATCATCCTGGATGGAGATCACTATTTTGGTTTCTCGAGAGGCTGCTAGAGTATGAGGTATCGTCAAGGAAATTGACTGGGGATTCAGAGTCTTCACCAGGGAGAGCCTTGTCCTAGGTTTTCTAACTAGTGGATCTCCTATGAAAGAAACAACAAGGATTTCATTGACATATTTAACTAATATCACAACTTAGTCATGAAGCTGCGAGAGCATCGAAAACTTCCTCTTCTTTCTCTCTATAGGTTATGCATCCTCTTCATCCTCTGAGTCTATCGGCATCAAGATGTTTTTCTTCTTCTCAACAGGGCCAAGAATCAGCCCTACTCCTTTTTCATGCCCCTTGTTCTTCATGAGCTCTGCAGGAAAGAGGTATTGCATGTCATACTTGCATGGATTGCTCTTGATTCCAGTCCATGACATGACTTATTTTCCAAAGGTTTCCTCATCCAGGTAGAAGGGGAGAAACCTCGAGTGGAAGTCTTTTGACTTTGCGTGTCTCGACCATACAAGAGTGTTGTGGAAGTTCAATCTAAAGACGATGTTCTAGGTGTTCAGGTTTAAAAAATCTTGTGGTATGAACCATCATTGAGTTGCATCAATCAGTAGGTTGTACCACTTTGAGAAAGTGACATTGTTCAATTCCTAGTTCTCCTTATCTACCCTTGAGTGCCAAGGTTTGAACATTTTCGCAAGGTGATCTTTGTCCACTAATTCCAATTGTCTCCCCATGGGTAGCTTCCATTTCCACATGGAGAATGCTATTAATAGGTACCCATATGTAAAGGTTCTTCCTTTCTCCTGAGCTTCCTCACATGCTACCAAGAGTTCCTCAAGCATGTAGTTGCACTAGTTGAATACATACCCTTTTGCGCAAAAATTAGTGATAGAGAGTGCATCGAGGGTGCATTCACCTTTGTAATAGGATTGCATGACCTTTCTTACAATTATATAGCAAGCCTTCTAAACCGTATCTGGAATAATTGGGTCAATCCTTGTTGTTCAACCACCTCTCTATGTGTGGAACTTCTCATACATGATAACCTCGCCTTTCTTTGTCCCGTGATTTCACGGGCCTTGGAATCGTTTGATGACATCCTCACCCTCAAGAGATAAACTGGTGAGTTGGTGGATGTTCTCCTTATGAATAAGATACCTTCGGTCAAGCCATTGAAGTTTGTCATGTACTCGGATAATCAAGAATTTTGTGCAGTGCACAACCTCACTAGTGGTCTCGAAGACCGGTATGTCTCTGAGGTTCATGATTTTAGAGTTGAATAAACTAATAAATTTAGGCTTGGGGATAAATTGCATGCCTCCGAGGGCATCCATAACCAAGTCCCAAAACATATCGATGTTCATATGTGGGAACAACACTTGGTCTACCAAATCCAGGTCCAAGAGATTTACTTGATCTTTCTTTCCTTTGACATCCCCAAACATCTCAATTCGAGGATCATATTGTTCATATGGGACTGCTTCTTCAAGAGCTAAACTCTAGCCTCCTATTTCTCTCAGCATGGTAGCTTTGAAGTGTTGTTTTTCTAGGTAAATTGGGGTGATCTTTGTAATGGGGGAATGGAAAGATATCGGGGTATGTGCAATTGCAGGAAATTCAAAATCTAGCTAACAACAAACGGTGATGTTTCTCATGGATTGATGGGGTCTTATAACTGGAGAATTGAAGAATTTTTGTAAGCGCACATAAAGAAACTCATGATTAGGCCATAAATGTGGTTTTAGGCTTATGTGTCTGACAGGACAGATAACGAGGTAGGATCTATCAATTGATCTGGGATTTTAATGAATGGACTGACAGAGACGTGGTTGACCTGAGGTGCTTATACTTTTAACGGATGAGAAGCACAGTGGGGATACCGATGGAATTTGCACGTATCACGCCTTTATGGATTAACATAAATTTTGATGGGTTATGGTGGCTATCATAATGTGTATGACTGGATTGGGTACATGTGGCACATGGGTTGTGATCGAACTTGGATTTGTCCTCCCTCGGACCATAATGGGGGACCCTGTCATATTTAATGAATTCATTAAATGTAATAGTGGATCTTCTGATCCTGTGTGGCTTAGTAAGCAATTGTGTGCAAAAGAAACGCTTAGACTGAAGAAGAATATATGTCGTGGTGCATTAAATGCACACTCTAACATTTATTAACTGAATTAAATAAATTGCAGGAAATGAAAATCTAACTATTGTACATGCTCCTTTGGCCTAGAGAAACCTTTCTTTGGATCAATCATGAGAAATATAGGGTTTCAGGTTGGCGACATTTCCCCATCCTTTTCGAAGGATACCATCTTGTTGTGTGATCTTGACTACACCAGAGTGTCGGATTTTCGCAACTATGTATGGACCCAACCAATGCATGTGCAACTTGCCTGGATGTTTTTGATATCAAATGTAGTATAGGATCACCTTATCCCCTTACATGAATCTCTTGGGCTTAATATTCCTACCATGACAAGCTTTATGTCTGGTCTTCTCAACTATCTGATGAAATTCTGCTAAAAATATTTCTTCCTCAAGTTCTCGCAAGTCTCCAATCCTCTGCGCAACTGATTCATCATCTGTCATGTGTGTAGCTTGTGCTATATAAAGACTAAGGGTGATAAATTATGTGGGTACAACAACTTCTTTTCCATAGACCAACTGAAATGGGTGTATCTTTGTAAATTTTTTGTGGTATTTTTGTAATACCACAAGACTGTTGGAACTCTATAATCCCAGTCCTTATGGTTTGTGCAACATACTTTTTTGAGTCCTCTTTCCATAATTTTATTGAAGGCATCTACCGTACCATTAGATTGAGAATAGTAAGGGTTTCTCATATGATGTTGTATAATAATACAGTCATTAACGCTGCAATTGTACTGTTGATAAAATGAGTGCCTTGATCACTGGTTGGACTTCTAGGACATCCAAACCTAGTGATGATATTCTTAAATATGAATCTAGCAGTTGTATCTGTAGAAAAATCTTGGATTTCCTATGCTTAAATCCATATTATAAGGTAATCAATTGCGGTAATGATATATATGTCCTTTGAGTGCTTAGTTGGGGGTTGATTGGTCCAATAAAATCAACAAACCACTTCTCAAAAGATTGAATTTCTCTGACTGGTGAAGGGGTAATTCATCTCTGCAAGACGGTCTTCCTAGTATTTGGCAAGTGTCACAAGATCTAGCATATTCCTTAGCATATTTAAATAGCGTGGCCCACCATAATCTAGTGTGCAATACCTTATGTGTAGTGGCCTTACCTCCAACATGTCCTCTTGCAACTCCATTGTGGTATTCCCACAGGATATCCTTCCTTTCATGATTCAATACACATTTCCTAAGGATGTTTTCGAGTCCCAATTTGTAAAGTTTATCGGAAATCAATTGATAATATGTTTTGAAAAACACTATATGTCGCTTCTGGGTTGCAGAGTACATTTATGGGCAGGTTTCGGTACTGCGGAAGATATCAATTTCTTCAAGATACTTTGGAATGGCCTCAATCTGGAATAGGTTTTCATCCGAGAGTTGATCATCCACTACTCCGCCACTTTCCCCTGACTCCAACCTGGAAAGGTGATCTAGACCTACATTGCATCTTCCTGGATTGACAATCACTTCAAACAAAAATTCTTGAAACAATAATATCCATCTACAAATTCTTCCTTCGAATACTGGTTTATTGACTAGGTACTTCAATGCAGAATGGACAGTGAAAAACTTGAAATGAGAGCCTAATAAGTAGTGTCTAAAATTTTGTAATGCATAAATCATAGCAAAACCTTCCCTTTCATTGGTTGTGTAGTTGTGCTCAGCTTTTGATAGTTTTCTACTGGAAAAGTAAATAGGGTGGTCCATGTTCCCTTTCGCTGGTTGCGCTAAAATGGCTCCCAGGGAGATGCCTGATGCATCCACATGTACATCAAATTCAATTTCCCAATTTTTAAATATCAAGATCGGTGCACTAATTAGTTTCTCTTTGAGAATTTCAAATTCCTTGTCGCACTCAGGCGTCCTTCAAAACAGTTCAGACTTCTTCAGAAATTTCTCAAGGAGTGTTGTAATAGTTGCATATCTTCTGATGAACATGTGGTTATATATTGTATGTCCCAATGTGGAGTGTAACAATTTGGAAATTGTATGTGGCAGCATGTTCAAAATGAATGCAACTTTATCTGGGTCTACCGGGACTCCTTATTTCCATACAATATGGCCTAATAGATTGCCATGAGGTACATAGAAAACAAATTTTCTTAGATTTAGAGATATCTGCATTTCACGACATCTATCAAACATTAACTTGAGTAGGATGACATGATATTTTAACATATTTTACACTATTCAATCATCCATATAGATTTCTACAAACGTTTCGATGAATTCTTGAAAACATTCTATCACAAATCGAGAGAAAAATGTAGGGGCATTCTTCAAACCAAAGGGCATTATGTTGTATGAAAACGATCCCCATTCAGTTGTGAATGTAGTCTTCATTGTGTCTTCCTCTATGATTCTGACTTGATGATATCCTGAAAATCCATCTGTAAATGAATAGTAATATTTTACCGCAACTTGATCTAATACCTCATCACTGAAAGGTGTGGGAAACGGGTCATGCACACACGCAGAATTTAGACTCTTGTAAACAACACAGATACGAATGTATTATGTGCCTTTGTTACTCTGGATAAATATAGGGCTAATCCATTATGCTTCTTTAATAGGAAAAACAAGTCATGTCGCAAGCTTCTTTTCCACTTCCTTCTTAACCTTTTATTTGATTCTAGGGTTGAGGCAGTATGGTCTATGCTTCACATATCTCGAGCCAGGCTTCAACTCTATTTTCATTTATCCCATGGCTCCTTTTATTCCTTTTAGTTCTGAGAATGTTTTTGGGAACAAGTCCTCGTACTCTGACAACAGATTATGTACCTCGTTCATAGCCTGCTCATCCGAGTAGTCTCCTATAGAAGCTATCCTAGGATTCTCTATGCTCCCTATATTGACTTTCCACAACCTCAGTGGGTGATTATAGGAGCTACAAGTATGACTAGGTATGGTATCCTAAATTTCTCTACTACCTTCAGTTTCTTTAATGTCTAAGTTCCTAAGCTCTTCTAGACAATTAGGGTTTTCTTGGTCTCTCTCAACTTTACAACAAGGTACACATATATTATCAATTTCAAGACTCGGAATAGACTGAATCATGTGAACATGGTCATCACATATTACTGGACTTGATCTCTTTTTACAAATGTCGGTAAAAATAATTTCCCTGATTCTTTGAAGGACAATGTTGATCTCAAGAAACTTACTTGTAAAGGAAAAATCCTTGCAAAACTATTCTTGTAAGGTATTCCAATATTTCGTTTGCCTTCTAGTATCCTCATGTATATATCAGGCCCTTGGAATAGGCCCCAACGAATGGAAAAATACCTAGAGCCATAGGTGAGAGGGTACCTTCGTGACTCTCCACTGCTTTAAGCAACATTCAATATGAATATGAGGGTCAGATCATCCGTCAAACAGTTTCACATCTTGGAAATCTATCTTCATTTATTATCTTAGTCGATCCCTCCCCTAGAATCAACTTCAGATGGCTTGTTTTGCATCCTCCCACTCTAGCGGGGGTATCTTGCAAGGCTAATTCAATAACATAAACCTTTGTTCCTTCATTATATTTTCTTCCATGTTTTATAGAAATTTGTGTACATTTGAGGTACCATTGTATGTAGGGGTTCTCCAACCTAATTTCCAATCCATCTTATTTCTCTGACAGTTGCGCATCGCCTTGAGAATCGCTCATATGAACCTTGCTGTCAACTATCAAATGTTGCTTCTGAATCCTCATCAACATATTGTATACTTCTCCAACTTACTGATCCATCTACCATAGGATTTATGTAATCTAGTCTCATGCCTTCTGTAATGGTGTATAATTGGTCCAGGGCCTCTGACTCCATATTATGGTCCACTTGTTCAACATATCTAGGCCCTAGACAAGGATCTAAGGGTTGAAATACTTTTATCCCATCTTCTTCAAACGTCATGGTATCCCTCTTTATATCAATGATAGCATAGTTGTCATATTCCCAATAAATCCTGAGTAGAGTAGGGTAGGGATCTGTATCTCCCATTATTTCAATCACCTCAAAGTAAGTTGTGGTCTTAACTCCCACAACATCTATTTCCACATTTTCCAACCTTTCTACTGGGAAGATGCAATATTGATTTTCCATTCTCAACTGCATGGGAGAATATACTAACTTAGGTTTTCCCAAAGCTTCCCAGGTATTTTTTAGTGGCATGTTGACATCTGATCCCAAATCTAGCATGACATTTTTTATTTCAAACTCATCTAGCTCGGCTTCTAACCTAAATTATTTTCATGTTTGCACCTTTCTTCTTTGTATTCTCTGAATATTCTTCTCGGTGAGGTTAGTCCTTACTATGATTTTTTGGGTTCGCTCGTTTCCCAGTATCAAGTACAGGGTGTTGTGCAACTTCTCAGTAAGTTTTTCATCCCCTAGGATATCAAATAATAAGTGAATCCAAATATTTATTACACTTTGAAACTGCTCAGGGTGTTTTCTTGGAATTGCAGAATTCCTAGGTATTGGTGGTAAGGTAGGGGCTTGCACAGGGTTAGGTTGATAGGAGGATATAGGAGGATTCTCTATTACTTCTAGAATGGGGAAACTCTTAAATATCTCTATTTCATTTTTGAAAAACAACCTTTTTTTTACAAGATCATACCTATCATTTTGGGGAATAGCTTTCTAAATCTAGGGTTGAATGTCTGCATCTACCCCAGTCTTCGCTCCTCCGCGATTGATGATGTTAATATTTGGCAGTTGTGCTTTGATTCCTAATTTTAATTCTGAGCTTATAAGATTATCTCTGCATTGAAGAACTCGATCCTCCCACTTCACGATCAGTTATGGATAGTCTTCATTTGTGTGCCATTATACCTTCAGTGTGAGCACAAGGGTCATATTGGGTGAGGGAAATATCTAGCCAAATGAACTTGTTCATTTTAGTTGTAGAATCATTTTGGACCTCTGCCTCCATTTATCCCTCCTCTGAATCCACCTCCATCCCCTCCTCCCTGGCCTCTTCCAAGTCCTTGGGGGGTTTCATTTACTCTAAATGTTGTCTGGTCTAACCTATCAACAAGTGTGTCTAACACTCTACATTGATTTGTGGCATGGTTCGTAGATGCACAAAACTCACAGTGTATTGTATTGTGCACATTGTGTACTTCTATATAATAGGATACTACCTCGATGCATTTCCCTTTGTCCAATAAATATCACAATACTTCATTGTCTGAGGGGTTGGAGCATCTGGGAAGGTATTATACAGCCTTGGTGTATGGAATGGTGGAGTCGCAGACACTTGTGAAAATCCCTCTGTGAGTCCTAAAGAAGGCACCATCGGTTTTTGAAAATGTCCCATTCCCCTTATGGGTGAACATTCATTTTCCAGATGACCTTTTGTGTAGCATCATGTGCACCAAACCTGAGGGTGTCCTGGTCTTTGTGTGGTTAATTATTGAATCTTTTCCATTAGAATTGATATTTGTCCATGTATTTGCAACAAATTTGCATCTATTAGGGGCCTAGTCATTCTCGTATTGCCTGGATAACCTGTCATGGCTTCGATCTTCATCGATTTCTCCAAGGCTTCTATTAATGTGGCTATCCATTGTTGTGTTAAAGGAATTCTTGTCATAGGTAGTAATCCTTGGATATACTAATCCTTATGGTGATTTTCGTGAATTGGATGTGCTAGCCTCCCAATAGAATCCTTGAAATTTTGGTTGTACTCCCAAGTAGATTCTCCTTTCCTTTGTTGAATCTCCCGTAACTCAGAGAGAGCTTGTTGCTCCGACTAAGGTAGTTTGAATTCATCGAAGAAATTCAAACAAAATTGGCCAAGGGTGAACGCTTGTCCTTTCATCCTAGGTTCAATAGCCTTCATATACCATTTGAGAGCATGGACCCTCAAGGTAGTCTGAAATTTGACTAACTTATTGGCATCGAGAGTCCCTCTAGACCTCGATATGGCTTTGCACAAAAACCAATGTTGCTCTACATCTTCGTCTCCTTTACCCTATAATTATGGGTATCATGCGATCGATCGTCCCATATGTCCATTCATTGCGGGTCTCATTGTTCCTATTAGAATAAACCTAATGGTCCTGGTTGCGAAATGTTTGGGGATCCCAATATCCTCCCAGTGTTTGCACTTACAGAGTGATTCTAACTAACTGGCTGCAAAGGAATAGAAATAGCATAAGTAGGTGGTGTAGAATTTAACATAGGTATAGGAGACACCTGGGGGATGGGTGATTCAAGGCTGGTTCCACTAACTTTTGGGTGGGATTCTTTGATCTGGGAGGTCTCGTTCTCTTCCTCTGGAGAAGCCTTCTCTGCATGGTTCCCGATATTTCCTACTATCGAGGTTGAATCTTTTTTATCTCCTGCAAGGTCCAGACCTTCTTTGTTCTCCCTTGCTTCTCCACATTCTTCTTCTCATCCACCCATCTGGGGACTCCTTCCTCTCTGCACTTCTCTCTGTTGCAATCCTAGACTGTCCATTCTTTCTTGTCTTCTCACCTTCCTCAACTCTTCCTTCCTTCCTTCATTTGTTCCTCTTGATCCGATTTCTCTCTGCAAAACCTCAGTCTATTTCATTGCTTTCTTTACTTTCCCATACCACCACTTCTCAACAATGGAGGCTCTCCTTAAGGCTCACTTGTTTCTTGTGTTTGTTTCTTGATCTTCCCCCATATGTCAAAGAACCCTTCATCCTACCCCAAGAATAGGTGTTTAGGTTGCCATATTAGTTGAGGGAATAGTTATCATACCCTCCTCCATCAATAATACCTTGATCCACAGGGGAATTTCCCTCAAAAATCCATCGTGCGCACCATTCTTGAAAATTTATTCCGCGCGTGAAAAATATTTGTGATTCTCGGCTGCAAATTCGACGATGTATCTATCCATAGTCATGCAAACCCAAAATTCAACTGCTCGCATGATCTGCTGATCCAACTGATGAAGTTTTGTGATCTTATCTGTATCCCAAGTATAGGTCTTATTGACACGTTCTTGGAATTTTGGAGCTTCTTGGAGCTTATATATCCAATGGAATAGTTCTTCTAGAAATTTAACTGACAATATCTCATACTAGTCATTGGATCTTTTTGAGAAAAAGATAAAATCTCTTGTATTCCTCTCGCTTTTTCCTCGTAGCTCCGCCTCCTTCCATATAAAGGCATCACAATTTCTTTCCCACAATTTCTGAATCTCAGATCTAGAGATCTGTGGAATAATTCTCCTCACAGGTTCCCTTTTAAGGTATAGGTCCCGTCAACGGAACCGTTGTGTTAGCGTAAAAGTGTTCAGACCAGGTCCTTCTTAGGTTACCAACAAAAGGTACCAAACTAGTCAAGAGTGTTGGCATTTTCATCTTCCTGGGAGCGAAGAATTCTCACCCGAAGCGCAACCGAGACATGAAAGAGAGGGAAGGGTAAGGAGAATACTTAGACAAACCTCTAAGGCATCAAGGTTCACTGTAACCTTGCGCAAAATAGTCTAAACATGGAACAATATTGAGGAATTCCTTACTGGGAAATAAAGATATAGAGTTGTTTTTTCATTCATAAAGAAGCATTTAGTTACATCATGCATAAAGGTAATAAATAACAACATTACATTCATGCATTAGGACTGAATAAACAAGATGTAGATTCAAAATTTAGGCCTCTGTTTATATTGATAATACCAAAATCTGATACATTGTCTGTCTGGTTCTCAACCAGATCTCCATATTCAACTATGCTATGGTATTGACCCATTACATCAGTGACTCTCGTCACAACATCAATATTCAACAACAGGAATAGGAATAACTCTAAAATAACATACTAGAATAATGACATTACAACCCTTTCATCAACCTTTCACTATTAGCCTATCCTTATTCAATATTTTGTATTTTGTATCCCATATTTGTTATCTAGTATTCATTATTAGCCTATTACAACCACATCAGTCTCTTATATATAATCCGATCTTTCTAGTTAAGAACTCAAGAGTTATTTATTTTCTTGATCTTTCTGTTGATGTTGCACTGACCCTTTAACCATTTTTTGTTTATAATCCAAAATAAAGTTGCAATGTGTTGTGCAATGTTATCTAGTATTCATTATTAGCCTATTACAACCACATCAGTCTCTTATATATAATTCGATCTTTCTAGTTAAGAACTCAAGAGTTATTTATTTTCTTGATCTTTTTGTTGATGTTGCACTGACCCTTTAACCATTTTTTGTTTCTTCCTTTCTTGTGTTGTCCATCTCTTCAACAACTTGTGCAACTTCCATTCTCCAAAATAAAGTTGCAATGTGTTGTGCACAAATTCTAACCAACAAAATGAAGGGCCCAACATTAATAATCTAATATAAACTAATATATATGTACACAGATATATACATGACCTTCTATCTGCTAAGGTGTCTTATTACTTGCTTTTACCGATAGACAAAAGAAAATGAATTTCCTTCTTGCAGTTGCTTGAAGAAGGAAATTCTCTGCTGAAAAAAGGGATGGACAAAGCCACGCTGGTGTTTGATCCTGCATAAGGAGACTTAAATAAATGAAAAACATTTAACCTAAATGAAAATGCATATTAATCCTAAGATGCAAGTGAACAAAAGAAAAACCTATCTTAATGAAGAGAAGGATATCCTTACTCCTAATCAAGAGCAAGAGTATCTAATAAGAAGAGGGAAGGAATTTAATTGTAATTGGGGTTAATATGGACCTGCAAATCATCAAAATAGATCAAGGATTCATAGGTTATTCAATCAAATACACATTGAAATAATTCTGACAAATAGTTATCAAAAACCTCATGTATATACCCAAATACAATCATGTAAAATGAATTCGTTGTGAGATTTATATTGAACTAATGAAATAGTTCATTTTAATTCAATATAAAGGAAATCAAGAGAAGTTTGAAAATGATCAATAAATAGTTATTAATCACTACAAAATAATATCCATGAAATCATAATCAATCTTCATTCAAATCCTATGCAACCCTGCAAAGATAGCTTTAAACAAATCATTCAACAACATAAAACAAACGAGATCAACAATAGCGCTCATATCAATTGTCAGTACACTAATGAAACAAAATTTAAACCAAAATGAAAACAATCATCAAAGAAATAATAACAAGTCTGCAAATCCAATACAACAGTGTAAAGAAATGAAAACTTATTATCATTAGCTCCAAAAGTTGTCATACAGTCTTATGAGTCTTGAACTCCTTCAAGAAACAACTTTACATTAGTGAAAAGTCCTCTCCACTCAGAGATGAAAACTCTACCTATTCTATAGAAAATATCTTTCTATTACAATAGTTCCATTGAAAGAATTTTCCTACATAACTTTTCCCTCTCAAGTTTCAGATATGGAACATGGCTTCTACATGAATAAACATTGTTTTATACATTCATTTTTCCTTAGGTTTAATCTCCCCTGATTCATCCAAAACTTGCTCATCAATCAGCTACATAATTTACTACTGAATCAACTACAGAATTTGAAAAATGTTAATTATGGACAGAACCCGCCCAAAAATGTGTCATATCTCCGCAACGGTTTAACTTCTTAACAAATCCTTTTCGGATAAGGTAAATGGGAATGTTTTTGAAATGGGTTTTCAACCATTTTTTGAAATTTGTCTCAAATTGTAATGTCCCCTTCCACATAAAGGCACCATGGTGGAATTTCCGCTAGCATAACCTATTCTCATGGGCTAAGGCGGAAAAAGGGACCTAGGGGACATAAAGTGCCTAGGATGACTTTATAAAGTTAATTTATCAAAAAAAGGGGACATGGGTCCTAGGAAACTCAAAATTCACTTTAATTTTATACAGTGGAAAAACTCACTTTAGTGAATTTATGAAATAAAGTAAAATAGTGAGCGGGAAAAAAGAAAACGAGAAATAAAAAGGGAAAAGTGATGATTCTATCCTCATTCTTATGCTTGCTTTTTGAGAAAAATATTTTGGAGAGATCTTGAGAAAAGAGACTAGGGTTTTTGGAAACCCTTCATCTATCTTTTGTTTCGATGTTGAAACTATACACCCTAGTAGAATCTAAGGGTTAAGTCACTTTAGATTTATTCATTGGAATTCATGGTTAGTAAAGTTATCTTGATTATTGTTTTCTTGTGAGAACTAAAGATTTCTTGGTGACAACTACATTGATCTCTATGTTAAAGATGACTTTAAAAAGGGGGGTCGAATCTATGATATGGGTGCTTATTCTTCTCTGTTGGGTGCACATCTAAATGAGATAGAGGTCAATTACTCAAGAGGAGGGTGATTTACCCACTGGAGGGCCAAGTTATGAGTAGGGTGACTGCTGCCAAGGTGGGATAAATTGTCTGGGCATGAATTCTTGCAGAGAGGTCGAGTTGGAGGTTGGGATAAGTGTGTAATTTCTTTCTGGATGAGTTTTAATCATAGAGGGTGAGTGCGAGTCTATTCTCCCTTGTTTTGAGTCTCTCACCCCTTGGTTGGGTGAGTATCCAAGATTTTACAGGTTGTACTTCTGTTCTAGACAAAGTTGCTAATTTATGAGAATTGTTTTTGTTGTGTGGAAGTCATGGGGTCTCCTCCTTACACCAACTCTATTGGTGGTAGAGATGTTGCAATATTTGGGTCACCTATAGGTAAATCTATTCCAGAGACACTATTGTTAATAAATATTTGTTTAATTATTCCTTAGAGAGATGAGATCTTGAAGAACACTCACATATTGCATAACTCAGGTTCTTCTATTTATTTTGTACTATGTATTGAGACTGGTATTGTCATTATTTCTCATCTAGTTAAATTAATAGAGTGAAACAAATAATTTTTCAATTGTGCCAATATATCAGTGTGAATATTATGATTTTCAACTTAAATTATATACTCTAGTAATATGACTGCAATTGAATTGTTTGTTAAATTATCTTAATCATAAAATTAAACAAAATATACACAGTCTTGTGGACATAGAAACAAACCCAACAAGATATATAAGGAGGTATCTTACAGTGGTATCAGAGCATATTACTTGATAGATATGTGGTTTGAGGGGAAGCTTAGATAAGATTTATGATACCATAAGACGAGAAAAACATCACCTACAGGAGACATACAGGCAGAACTTCAGAACCACAACTAGAACAAGAAGAGGAAGTGGTGTTGAGTGAAGAGGAACTGGAAGAAGAGCCACATTCAAAGTTAGAGAAAAGGAATGGATCCATGGAGGATGAATATGATGCTAGGATTAATAGCTTTTTGCATATTCTAAATGATTTGGCCAAGGGTCAAAATATGATGATGGATGTTATGGGGCATCTTGCAAGTAATTCTTTGGTGGGTCCAACAAAAAAAAATCAGAATGGCGAAAGATCCTATAACAATGGAGAAAGGAGCCACTCTCGAACCTCTATGTAGAGTCACCCTCATATATACACCAAATGTTACATGCCTACAATGCCACAATTATTAAGTGGGGATACGATAGGGTCAGGGATGCAGGTCGAGCAGGATGAGCCCTATGGGGTATATTTGGAGGACTATAGAATATTGGGGAATGGATTTCAGGAAGTTACGTCTTTCACTGAATTTTTCCATCTTAAACATAAGAAATGACCCAAAGGATCCAAAAGGAAACCCAACCAAGAGCTTCAGAAGACAATTGGGAAAGTGACCATTCCAAAATTTGATGGGTCTTTAAAATGTTCAACAAGGAATTAGGTGTAGAAGTTGGACATGTACTTCCAACTACATCATATGTTAGAGGCCGAGGCCATTAAATTGGCTACTTTACATTAGATGGTGAGGCCCATGAGTGGTGGTACCTTGGGTTTGACATTGGGTCATGCATGAATAACATTTTATATTGACTTCACATAGAGGCTTATTGAAATATTTGATAGGAAAGACCTAGAGATTCACTTCAGAGAGTTAGCACAACTCAAGAAGACAGGTATCCCAGAGACATATATCTCATAATTTAATAGGCTTGCAGTGACGGTTACTAACATATCTAAGGCATGAGTGATAATGTTGTTTGCTGAGGTATTATCTGAGCCCTTGCATGGGTGGGTTAAGGCTTATAAGTTGGCCACCTTGCAGGATGTGGTCAGTTGAACTAGGGACATGCAGGATGCTATTCCTAAAAGAAAATTCCCTCCTAAACCAACTTTTCCCTAGAATAACAAGGAGTACAAACCCATTCATAAGGAGTGGGCAAGAAAACCCAAGTTGGATGAGGAAACCAACAAGGATTTGAGAAAGAAAAAAATATGTTTCACCTGTCAAGAGCCTTGGGTACCAGGAGACTGGTGTTCAGGAAAGGATAAATATGGTAAGGATCACTATATATAGGTTTATTTAGACAATGATAGTGATGAAGAGGAAGAAGAACAGGTACAAGAACAAGGACACCATGTGATAGGTGAAGAGACATCACAGGATGGGGCTAAAGGCCCTGTTATTGCATCCATGTATGGATTTCTGAAGTACCACACTTTCATAGTTTGAGGGGTCCCACAAGGGCACAAGGTTATAGTATTGATCAATAGATGATCATGACACAACTTTATTGATGAAGCCATGGTGGATAGGTGAGGGATTCTGATGAAGGATTTTGATGGGTTCACAATGATCATACTGAGTGGCCACCATATCGGGTGTACTAGATGGATCCCCAAGTTAGAAATAACCATGGGGAATAAGACATTGATAGATTATTTATTTTTGGTGGATGTACCAGACACCAATGTAGTAATTGGAGTCCAGTGGCTTTACTCCATTGGGAAATATAATACTAATCGGAGAAAAATGGAAATGGAATTCATAGGACCAGATGGTAAAAAGGTAGTCTTGTTGGTGATGCACCAGTATCCACCCAATATAGTATCTTCTCACAGTATGGAGGAAGTGATGCAATGTGGATATATAGAGTGGGCATTTGAGTGCTACATTTCCAACAGAGATCTGCATGTCTTCCCTCGAAAACATTCAGATGACATTCAAGTACTACATCACAAACATCAAAAGGTAGTGACATTCCTCCAGGTGTACCTCCAGATGGGAGATTCCAGAATGTAATAGAATTGCAAGAAGGGGTCCAAGCAATCATAACTAACCCCTACCACCATCCTAAAGTTTATAAAGACAAGATCAATAAAACTATCAAGGAGTTGTTGAAGATGGGTCACATTCGACTGAGCTCTAGCCCATTTGCTTCTTTGGTAGTGTTGGTTAAGAAGAAGGATGGTACATTGAGAATGTGAATTTATTACCATGCCATTAACAAAAATACCACCATGAACATGTACCAAATTTCGAGGATCGATGATTTGATCGAAGAGTTGAGGGGAGAAAAATATTTTTCCAAATTAGATCTTTGTACAATGTATCACCATATCAAGGTTAAGAAATATGACATTCTTAAGACCTCTTTTCGACGCCATTATGTCACATACCCGCTACAACAAAAAAAAAAAAATCGTTCCTCAAGGGATAGAATCCCCAAATTCCTACGGGGGCTTAGCACAGGCTAGCTCTTCCCTTATCCACCTTCATGTGATCATTCGTTATGACCACAAGCGAAGCCAAGAGGCGCCTTTCACATTTTGTGACTCAGCGATGCAAGAGAGTCAAGTCTTTCGACTCTTCAAACCCTGAAACCTGAAATCTTACCTTCGATGAGATCGATGACTGTGAATCTCCCCCTGATCTGACGGTCCTAGCCATATCGGGATTTCGGTAACTGGGAGTTCGAAATGCAGTGACCCAGACCACTGGTCACTTCATTCCCTGAACTCTGATACATGAGTTCTTGTATGAGATCCAACAATCCTCAATGATTTGGATCCAACGGTCCAGATCTTTTCGGAGTTTCGTGAACCGGGAGTTCACGATGCAGTGACTCCAAATCTCTTGTCACTCCAATCCCCGAATTCTGATATGGGAATTCATGTATGAGATCAATGACCCTCATTGATCTGGATCTGACGGTCACTATCCCTTCTGATATTAAGGGTGTTGAAAGACACTCAGTCTTAATCAGGCATCAGGGTTTCGTATACCAGGATTTCACGACTTACGAAGACGAGGGGTCTTGCCCTCTGGTTTTTCGGATGCTGAAATGATGAAACTTATTCACACTAAATCGAATCATCCATAGAGCACATTGGGGTTTTGTATACCGGGATTTTGCGACTTGCGAAGATGAGGGGTCTTGTCCTCTAGTTTCCCGGATACTGAAATGCCAAACGATAGCCACGTGTCCCTCCGATGGATGGTTGCGAATAATTCGGGACTTTCAGGAATTCATCGAGTCCACTCTCCTGCTTATGCAAGGTTTAATATCGATGATCAATAGATCTCTAACAGATCCTTGGCTCTACAGTCCTGGATCCCATCGCTACTTGCGAAGGCTGAAGGAGTCAAGGTATTCACGCCTTCGTTCCTTCCTCCAATCTAACGGTTGTGACAGACCTCAGATCCTATGAAAGGATCTCGTCCATTCATCTAGCAAACAAAAGGGTACTCTCTTTCAGTATTTTAAACTTGTTATCCTTCCTGAGCTTTGTTAGCTATGAAGGACTTGAAATCTTTACGCTCTTTCTCCTTGCCTTGATTCTTAGAAGAGTCTTCAGCACAACTATTGCGCTCCTTCATCAAGGGGTTCTGGGGTTCTATTTGATCACAGAGAGCCTTTGCATATCTTCAGTACCTCTCATGATCTTAACAAACTCTGTCCTCCAAGGGACTCAAAACGACTAGGTGAGTAAACCATCGTACATGCAACTACGCCTAAGGTCAACGAGCTCACAGTTTGTGGCTCTAGCTTAAGACACTACAAAAATCAAGAGTTTATGAGAACAAGTCATGTCTGATCCATATAATTTCTTACTTGCCTAATTATACAACCACATAGAAAAAGAAGGGATACAGTATATCCATTAAGCATTCATTCACATTCCTGAAGGCATATGCAGTATAACCAATTCATACACAGTTACAGCTAAATTACACAGGGTAGGAAATTGCTTATCTATTACAGGTTTCCGCCAACCAACTAATTGTGGGTGTTCATCCTTCCACCCGACCATAGGCTCAGAGGCATTCATTATTAGCACTCTGGCCACCCCCGTGCCAAGCCATGATATCACCAGGGAATTCTCACACTTCTCGAGGGTTCTTCCTCCATTTTCGCTTATGTTTGGGTCCTGTTCTCTGTAACTTAGAGATTTCTCTTTCAGTTATGGCCTCGACGAGGTTTCTCATATACTCCTCAGCATCAAGCTCACAGCCTTTAGTACATGACTCGCTGGAGAGCTCCACGCATCTCCCTTACGAGCTTACGCTCTCTTGTCTGGTTTCCCTTCTCTCGTGTGTATCCCTCTTACCTTGGAAGATTTTTCCAACCTATCCTATTCCTTCTATCATAAGGAAGCTCAGGTCTGCAGGTCCCTGTGGTACTTCAGGCTGATAGCCCATGTTTCCATTCATGGGGGTGGTTGATTTTTCAACCACCAGTCCTTTCTTCATTAACTGATTTCTTTCCTTGGGATTCAAAGGAGGTTTGTCATCCTTATCAAGGGAGATTTGGGGTTATTTGATATATGAACCCTCTTGTATAGTTTTCACATTCTTCCTCTAGTGATATCATGGCCAGTACTTTCAAGGCTTCACCCCCACATTCAGTTATTAGCAAGTCAAACAATAATACATTTACATTGTCCTCATGCATTAGCATGGTAATTCCTATTTTATGATTAATTACAAATTGGGGGAAACAGGGTGTTACAATTCCCTCCCCCTTAAAGGAACACCGTCCTCGGTGTTCTTTCTCAAAAACACCTATCATGCCTTTCTCATTCATCCACTTCTAAATTCTTGACCTTTGTCCTCGGTTAGGTCCTCTTTCAGGATCTTAGTCTTCATCATTTGCCTTCAATATTTCTTGGACAACAAGCACATTAATCACAATTTTGTGCGAAAACATTTTACTGTTGTTCAAAATTCAAAAGGAAATTTTCATAATCTTAGCACAATACTTATCTGTGCAGTTTGTGGATGTGTATCCACATGGTATTTTTTCTATCCATGCTCATCGATTTCCTTGATGTACCAATTGGGTGCATGATTCCAATTCAATAGTTCACAAGGGCTATTATGATTTCATCTTCCTTTCCAAGTTTTTTTTTTTTTTTTTGGTTTTCCGCACGGGAAACTATCCACTATGTGCATGATCCCAATAGTTTACAAGAATTATTAAGGTCTCCTCTTCCTTTCGGTCACTCACCCTCCAGGCCCAGGCTCAAGCATCCCCTTCACTGTTATACAGTTCCTCGGGTGATCCATCTTTCCCTGCCAAGGTTTTCTCGCACAAGAAAATTTTAGAGACTCTATCGAGTCTTACATTCAAGGTGTCCCTCAGAATTTATCTATCGAGGCGTACCTCTGAATTGTGTTACCTAAACACAATAATTTTTAAGTGATCATGGCTTATCACGGGGTTTTCATGGCTCAGTAGTAGCCATGTTCATCATATTCAGCTTTGACATCCCTCATCTGTCCTTTCTAGACGTGCCTTTTCTTCTCACATGTATCACAGTTATACAAAATTCATGAGACATCATTATAAATTCTAACTTTCAGAATTTTATTGCAAATCTGTAACCCACAAATTTTCCAATCTCTCGATTTGTTTTCATATTTGTTCTGCACAGGAACCAGATTCATAATTATGGGACTTTCCTTCCCATAACGGTTTGGCTCAGTAGGCAATTAGCCTTCCTTATGGGCTTACAATGCTGCCATATCCAAGACCCCTTTGCTTCCTGCACTTTCAACTTCAATCGGCCAAACAACTTGTTAGCTTTTCCATGCATATACATTTTATTGCACCTTTACAACATCGTCACAACAATTTCAGAATTGTGCATACTTAACAATTAAATTAGTTTCTCAAAAAGGAAATACCATTCCTTGCAGTTTGTCTCAGTAGGGAATCGGTCTTCCTTATGGACTTACAACATTTCCATATCCAAGACTCTTTCTTCCTGCAATCATTCCTTAGCTAATCGAATTGTTATTTCTCATGCACATACATTTTTATCGCACCTTTTCAACTTCATCACAACAATTTCAGAATTGTGCATACTAATAATCAAATTCACTTTCTCAAAAGGAAATACCATTCCTTGCAGTTTAGCTCAGCAGGAAATTGGTCTTCCTTATGGGCTTACAACATTTCCATATCCAAGACTCTTTCTTCCATTCCTTGCAGTTTAGCTCAGCAGGAAATCAGTCTTCCTTATGGGCTTCCAACGTTGCCATATCCAAGACTCTTTCTTCCTACAATCATTCTTCAGCTAATCAAATTGTTAGTTCTCATGCACATACATTTTTATCGCACCTTTTCAACTTCATCACAATAATTTTAGAATTATGCATACTAACAATCAAATTCACTTTCTCAAAAGGAAATACCATTCCTTGCAGTTTAGCTCAGTAGGAAATCGGTCTTTCCTATGGGATTACCTCATTTCCATATCCATGACCCTTTGCTTCCTACAATTCATTCTTTCCACAACCAAACAAACTGTTAGTCTCATCTCAACATACTAAACTTTTCAAAACATAATTCAACATTTCAAAGGGTTTTAACAAATGTGCCAATATCCATGGCCACATTCATACCCAAATGCACTCTTGCATTGATTTCAAGTTTGTCACACTTTATGACAAGTTATTGGCCATGGGGTGTTGGAATTTAACCAACCTTTTCCTCATATGGTTTATTCGTTTTATTTCATTCTTACAACAGGACCATACTGCCTGCTATAGGATGATCACGATCCCAAATCAATACACATGAACTCAAAATTTTCACATGAATGCCTTTACGCATTCCTTGATTGTCAATGCATTCATGTCATATCAATTCATGAATTCTTCCAAGGGTTACAAGCAATGTTTACTACCAGAGGTTCATACCTCCATCATTCCGGTTCTTTGTCCTGAGTATACCTTATTTGGGTATCCAAGGCATACAATTACCTTTCAAGTTTATGCATAACACTAAGATAATAAAATATTTCAGAAGGGGTTCTTATCAAATCCCTTCATACCTTGTGCCACATAGGCACGGATATATTTATACCGGTTCTTGGCTGCTAGCACTCTCTTTCTGATCTCTACCTCATCAACAGTGCTTTAGTGGGATTTTCACAGTCCTGTCAACAATCTTTCAACCACAACCTACTCTTGGTCATCCTCTGCTTGAGGTTGTTCATTATTGACAAATGTCTTTCTCAACAGTTCCAATCTTATTTCTTTCTACACATGACATACACCATAGGAACATTACTCGTCATGTAAATTAAAATGAAAGTACCATAGCATTTAAATTAATAAAATATTTCCAGACATGTCCTAGCATATCCATATGTACTTCATCACACTATCCTTAATGTTTTCATGAATGCAACACAATAGTTCTCAATCATTTTCATAGTGTTACAACCATCATCACTATGGTGTCAAAACATTTATGTTCATCAACGTATTAGCTTTCTCATCCCATAGAAAACATAATGCACAGAAAGGAAAGAGTTGAGGGCTCTCCCCTTCTTCAAATTATTTCTACATAGCCTGGGACTTTTCATCCCAACCGAGTTATCTCTAAGACCTCACCGTCTCTTCTCTATTTTTGCAATTCAACTCCCTGTTGGGATCTTCCTTCTCTTTTCCTTAAGCCGCCTTGGTTAGGCCTCACCCTAACCCTTTTTGGGATACCGCAACATGTTTTAATATAAACTCTTTTCTCATAATGAATCATGAACATGTGCATGCTACACACTTCCATTCAGTTATCAAAATGGTCAATAGTCAGTTGTTAGTCTTCTATTAATTACAAGATTCTTTCAAAATGTAATCCAGGATTCTTATATATGGATAGGAATTGCAACCCATTGTCTAACCTTCAACAATTATTAGGGTTGTGACTCTGTTATTCTGACAAATTCCTTACACAGTTCCTCCACTGGGAATCCCTTTGGTATGGAACTTCCTTGTTGCATATCCATCACTATCTGTGATGGCCTCAAGCTCGAATTAGCTTCAACTTGTTAATAAGAATTCTTTAAGGGACATAGACATACCTTTCTCGTATGTATCCCAGATTATGCATCCACACATGTTCTAGGTTTTTTCTAACTTACATCCATGATGTATTTAGCTATACTCATAATCGTAAGCTTGTGTACAGTTGCCATAGGTATATTTTACAGCCCACATGCATCTTTACTGTTAAGATAAGTCAATTCAGATTCATTCACAATCCTTCTCATGTGATGCTCAAAGGCATAATCATTTGTCTCTTATTATGACAAGAGAGAATCTGTGCTCATTTACCCTTTCATCTAATTATATTGGTACTTCCTGAGGAAATGGAATACATTCCCCTCATGCTATTATTTGGAACAGAACTTTCATGACTCCCCAGAATGGAGTCAGCTATGCCTCCATAGTATTCATTTAATCTAGACAAGAGCAATACTTTCTTCACGTTTCACTCATCAGGGAAATCATATTGGGCCTCTATTATACTTATACTCTTACATCATACATGTGCATTACTTGCATGTTTAATATCATTCATACCTTACCGGTATTAATATCAGGCTTTCTATTATGAAGCTTCACAATGCATTAAACTCATGCACTCAAGTACAATTGAACACAACTAAGTATTCATCATACTAGTTCATGCCTTCTCCTCACGTGACCACCGGTGGTGACCATGATCCGAACTAAAAGGTTCTTCGCATTTCACGATTTCGGGATTCCTGTTGCAAGAAACTCAGGTTCCTCGATACTTGAAATATGAAAACCTGAAAGACCAAGGTTAAGGTTTTCTCTGCTCTCTTATTCACATGAACCTTCACTTGGAACCTAGGGTCAACTCCTAGACACGGGTCAGGATCCCGTGTTTTGGTGAATCCACAGACAATGCTCCACCGTTTCCCAAAATTATGATCCACGAGGGTCCGACAACCTGGATCCAATAGTCCAGATCTCTCTGCCAATCAACGGTCCTGATCAAATCCTGGCTTTCCACCTTTCGGGATTCTGGCGGAGTCTTCACCTCCTAACTCCTGATTTCGAATCCCCAAAATGTGTATGCGTCAGATCAACGATCCGCCGCCTATCTCGATCCAACAGCTCAGGTTGGATGTCGGGATTTCATGACATGTGAGTTCTCAAAACTCTTCCCATTGACTTCTAAACCTCTAACTCCCGAAGATCCGATTACACTGGATCTATGGTTCAGGTCATCCGCTAACCAACGATCCTGATTGAATCAATGATTTACCTTGCGCGACTTTGGGAAAGTCTTCACTTCTATTTTCCCAATAGCCGAAACCTCGAAGCTCTATATCAACGACTCTCGTTGATTCTAATCAAATAAATACTATTCCTCCTAAGTTTGTGAGTGATGAGAGGTTATCATCCTTATCTTCTCCGTTGATCTACTAGATATAATGGTTCACAGAATTTCGGTATTCATCCCTCCAAGAATTCCACCGTTCGTTCAGATTTTCAATGAATTCTAGCCATGAACTTGGCATCAACTCTTTTGGAATCAACCTCTGTGTTCAACCTCTAGAGCTTTCAAACTTCAACACAAGCTTGTTTCTATATGCACTCCTTGTGCTCTATAAATTTCCCCGCTATCTTTTCTGAGATTTTAAGTTATTTACAGGACTAATCTCATAGTCATAACTCATAGTGATGTTACCCTCTCTTTATGGGAACAACCAACAAGGTTCCTTCTTCGGAATTAGCAACAGTCCCAAAGGACTCCTCTTAATCTTGTTTAAACAAATTATCCTTGTTGTCGATTCTAACCATTATAGGTCAGATAATCTGACCCTACATATTTTCATCAGTCCTCTCAATCATGAGGAATTATATGCTCAGGGTTTAGTCTTTTAATAATACAATAATTATAACTTTCTAAGGATCCTACTAGTCCTTACCGAATTTCTTAAATCATGAAGGAGTTTTTCATGAGGATCTTAATTCTTACCTAACCAGCCATCTCAATTGCAAGAGACTCTGTCTTCTTTAGTAGGTAGCCATCGTCACACTATAACAGAACAACTATGTTCATGTCCCTTTTCTGGCTCGTCCAAATTCATAGCACAATTTATTCCACCTCTGTTATTCACTCTCAGGTCTTATCATTAATATTGATCAGTGGATCCCTACTCCTATAAGAGTAGTTATCATTTTGACAAAGGAACAATATAATTCCTTTGTTGGAATTCTGTAGAAATTCCCAAATTACAGTTTCATTCTGCAGTCCTTCTCCTTAAAGAGAAAATGCAGATAACAATATATCCTTACGCGACTCGTACATGAGCCCAAGAAGGCCAAGTGTTGTAACCATGCTCTAATACCAATTTGTCACATACCCACTATAGCAAAAATAAAATTTCCGTTCTTCCTCAAGGGATAGAATCCTCGAATTCCTACGGGGGCCTAGCATAGGATAGCTCTTCCCTTATCCACCTTCATGTGATCGTTGGTTATGACCACAGGCCAAGACAAGAGGTGCCTTTCTCATTTCGTGACTCAGCGATGCAAGAGAGTCAAGCCTTTCGACTCTTCAAACCCTGAAACCTGAAATATTACCTTCGATGAGATCGACGACTACGAATCTCCCCCTGATCCGATAGTCCTGGCCGTATCAAGATTTCGGTAATCAGGAGTTCGAAATGCAGTGACCTAGACCACTTGTCACTCCATTCCTCGAACTCCGATATGCAAGTTCTTGTACAAGATCCAACAATACTCAATGATTTGGATCTAATGGTCCAGATCTTTTCAGAGTTTCATGAACTAGGAGTTCATGATGCAGCGACTCCAAATCTATTGTCACTCCAATCCCCAAATTTTGATATGGGAATTCGTGTATGAGATCAACGACCCTCGTTGATCTGGATCTGATGGTCATTATCCCTCCTGAGCTTAAGGGTGTTGAAAGACACTCAGTCTTAATCGCGTGTCGAGGTTTCGTATACCAGGATTTCACAAATTACGAAGATGAGGGGTCTTGCCCTCTAGTTTCCCAGATGCCAAAACATCGAAACTTATTCGCACTAAATCGTCTCATCCACAGAGAGAATCGGGGTTTCGTATACTGGGATTTCATGACTTGTGAAGACGAGGGGTCTTGTCCTCTAGTTTCCCGGATGCTGAAACGTCGAACGACAGCCACGTGTCCCTCCGATGGATGGTTGTGAATACTTTGGGACTTTTAGGACTTCATCGAGTCCACTCTCCTGCCTATTCAAGGGTTAAGATTGACGGTCAATAGAGATTCGACAGATCCTTGGATCTACAATCCTGGATCCCATCGCTACTTGCGAAGGCTAAAGGGGTCGAGGTATTAATGCCTTCATTCCTTCCACCAATCTAACAGTCGTGACAGACCTTAGATCCTCCGAAAGGATATCATCTGTTCATCTAGAAAACGAAAGGGTACTCTCTTTCGGTATTTGAAACTTGATATCCTTCCTGAGCTTCGTCAGCTATGAAGGACTTGAGAGCTTTGCGCTCTTTCTCCTGGACTTGACTCTTAGAAGAGTCTTCAGCACAACTATTGTGCTCTTTCATCAAGGGGTTCTGGGGTTCTATTTGATCGCAGAGAGCCTGTGCATATCTGCACTACCTCTCATGAGCTTAACAAACTCCGTCCTCCAAGGGACTCAGAATGACTAGGTGATTAAACCATCGTACATGCAACTACACCTAAGGTCAACAAGCTCATAGCTCATGGATCTAGCTTAAGACACTACAAAACTCAAGAGTTTATGAGAACAAGTCATGTATGATCCATATAATTCCTTACTTTCCTAATTATACAACCACGCAGAAATAGAAGTGATACAGTATATCCATTAAGAATTCATTCACATTCCTGAAGGCATATGCAGTACAACCAATTCATACACAGTTACAGCTAAATTACATAGGGTAGGAAATCACTTATCTATTACAAGTTGCCACCAACCAACTGACTGTGGGTGTTCATCCTTCCACCCGACCATAGACTCAGAGGCATTCATTCTTAGCACTCTGGCCACCCCCGTGCCAAGCCATGATATCACCAGGGAATTCTCACACTTCTCGAGGGTTCTTCCTCCATTCTCGCTTCTGTTTGGGTCCTGTTCTCTATAACTCAGAGCTTTCTCTTTCGGTTATGGCCTCAACAAGGTTTCTCATATTAACCTTGGCATCAAGCTCACGGCCTTCAGTTCATGACTCGCTGGAGAGCTCTGCGCATCTCCCTTGTGAGTTTACGCTCTCTTGTCTGGTGTCCCCTCTCCCGTGTGTATCCATCTTACCTTGGAAGGTTTTGCCGACCTATCTTGTTCCTTCTGTCAGAAGGAAGCTCAGGTCTACAAGTCCTTGCGGTACTTCGAGCTAACAGCCCATGTTTCCGTTCATGGGGGTGGTTGATTGTTCAACCACCAGTCCTTTCTTCATTAACTGATTTCTTTCCTTGGGATTCGAAGGAGTTTTGTCATCCTTATCAAGGGAGATTTGGGGTTGTTTGATATATGAACCCTCTTGTATTGTTTTCACATTCTTCCTCTAGTGATATCATGGCCAGTACTTTCAAGGCTTCACCCCCACAGTTAGTTATTGGCAACTCAAACAATAATAGATTTACATTGTCCTCATGCATTAGCATGGTAATTCATATTTTATGATTAATTACAAATTGGGGGAAACAGGGTGTTACACATTATGGGAATTACGAGTATCTGGTTATGCCATTTGGGATAACCAATGCGCTTGCTACATTCCAGTCCTACATGAACCATGTGTTCAATAGGAAGCTACACAAATTATTGTTAGTCTTCTTTGATGAAATCCTTATTTATAGCAAGACTTGGGAGGATCATCTTAGGCACCTGGATGAGGTATTGGGGATTTTGGAAGAATGCCAACTCTACGCAAAGGATTCTAAGTGTGATTTTTGCATGAATGATATGCTTTATTTGGGGCATTTGATCGGGGAAAACTAGGTCAAGGTACACAAATAAAATATTTTTGAAATCATCGAGTTGACAACTTTAAAAAATGTGATAGAAATTAAGAGCTTCCTAGGCCTTTGCACTTATTATAGGAAATGTGTTAAGGGTCTCTCACATCTGACAACACCTCTTATAGATCTCACTAAGAAAGGATCTTTCAGTTGGACTAATGAAGAACATGAGACATTTGAGAAGATGAAACATGTGATGAGTTCATGTCCTATACTAGCCTTACTAGAATTCACTTGGTCATTTGTGCTCAAGCATGATGTTTCAGGGATATGGCTAGGGATCGTCTTGCTGTAGAGAAACCATCCCATTTCATTTGAGAGACACAAAATCAGGGAGTATGAGCGACATTATTTGATATACGAAAAGGATATGTTGGCCATCATTCATGCATTAGACAAGTTCAAAAAATACTTGGTGGGGAAACAATTTAAGCTAAAGACATATCACAATAGCCTAAGATTCCTCATGGAGCAAAAGGAATTGAGTGAGTGGAAGTAGAAATGGATCAACAAGATTCAAGTTTATGATTTTGAGATCGAGTATGTGAAGGGAAAGAATAATGTGGTAGCTAATGCTCTCTCTAGAATACCACCCACTCTCTCACTCATAGAGGTTTCAACGGACTGGAAATCTCTATTGTTGGAAGAATATTCCAAGAGTCAGTTTTCTTGTGAGATCCTCAATGGTCGGACACGGGATGATCGATATAGAGTTATTGATGACACCATTTATTATAAAGACATGATCTACCTCGTATCGGAGTCTCGGCTTAAGGAAACAATTATGCAGGCAGAACACAAATCCCCATTGGAAGGACACCCTGGGTACTTGAAAACCTACATGAATATCAAGGAAATATTTGCATGGAAGGGCCTTAAAAACAATGTTCCAAGGTTCATAAGAGAATGCAACATATTCCAAAATAACAAGGCAGAGAAAATCATCATGTTGGACTACTTCAACCACTTCCCATTCCCGAACAAAAATAGGAAAACATCTCTATGGATTTCATCACCAGGTTGCCCCAGGTGTAGGGGAAGGACTGCATTTATGTGGTGGTTAATAGGATCATGATTTTTTCACACTTCTTCACCATATCCTCTAGGTATTCAACAACTCAAGTGGTAGAGATTTTCTTCAGAGACATATTATGATTGCATGGATTTCTAAAGAATATCGTTAGTGACAGGGATCCTCAATTCATCTGAGGATTCTAGCAAGAATTATTTAGACTGGTTGGAACAAATATGACACCAATAATTAGTTATCATCCTCAAACTGATGGACATTCCAAAACTGTGAACAAATGATTATAGGGATATATGAAGAATTATGTGTCAGGGAAACTGAAAGAACAAATAAAATGAGTCCACTTGGGGGAACATTGCTACAATACCCCATTCCATATGTTGATCAGGATGACACCCTTCTGAGCCTTGTATGGTTATGACGCTTCAACATTTGTGGATCAAATATTTAGTGACATTAGGGAATCTAAGGCAAAATATTAGATACAAGAAAGTTAGGACATCCTATGGGTTCTCAAAGACAATTTGTAGTCATCTCAGAATCGAAATAATATGTATGCTGAAAAGAATTGGGTAGAGTGAAGACTTGAGGTGGGGGACATGGTATATTTATGATTCCATCTCTACAAACAATCCTCACTCAAAATGAAGGGGGAAGAAAAAATGAAACCCATATTCTATGGTCCCTGTCGCATCTTGAAAAGAATTGGGGAGGTGGCATATGAGCTAGAGCTATCAAAGGATAGTAAGATACATAACCTGTTCCACGTTTCATGGCTCGGGAAGGCAGTGGGGTATCATATCACCACTTCCACTGAGTTTACACCCTTGGAAAAAGAGGGAAAGTCGGTTCTAGTTCCGGAAGCAATCTTAGAATTAAGGGAATGCAGGTTGAGGAATCACGCAATGAAAGATAATATGGCTAAATGGAAGGACTTTCCTACAAAAGATGCAACCTGGGAAGGATAACAAGTGATTCAACATCCAAGATTGATTTTTCTTGAGGACAAGCAATCTTGGGTGGGGAGGACTGTAATCTCCCCTTCTGCATAAAGGCACCATGGTGGAATTTCCACTAGCCTAACTCCTTCTTGTGGGTTAAGGTGTAAAAAGTGACCTAGGGAACATAAAGTTCCTAGGATGACTTTATAAAGTTAATTTATCAAAAAAAGGGGACATGGTTCCTAGGAAACTCAAAAGTCAATTTAATTTTATAAAATGGAAAAAATCACTTAAGTGACTTTATAAAATAAAGTAAAATAATGAGCGGCAAAAAGGGAAACGAGAAATAAAAAGGGAAAAGTGAGGAGTCTCTCCTCCTTCTTACACTTTCTTTTTTAGAATTTGTTTTTGGAGATCTCTTGAGAAATGAGACTATGGTTTTTGGAAACCCTTCATCTATATCTAGTTTTGGTTTTCAAACTATACACCCTAGTTAGATCTAAGGAATAAGTCATTTCATATTTATTCATTGGAATTCATGGTTAGTAGAGTTATCTTGATTATTGTTTTCTTCTGAGAACTAGATATTTCTTGGTGACAGTTGCATTGATATTTATGTTAAATAAGAATTTAAAAAGGGGGGTCGAATATCTCATTTGGGTGCTTATTCTTCTCTACTAGGCACACATCTAAATGAGACAGAGGTCAATTACTCAATAGGAGGGAGAGTTACACACTGGAGGGTCGAGTTATGAGTAGGGAAATTGCTGCCAAGGTGGGATGAATTTTTTGGGCATGAATTCTTGTAGAGAGGATGAGTTAGAGGTTGGAAAAAGTGTGTAATTGCTTTTTGGATGAGTTTTAATCATAGAGTCTGAGTTTGACTATATTCTCACTTTTTCTGAGTCTCTCATCCCTTGGTTGGGCAAGTATCAAAGATTTTATAGATTGTACTTTTGTTATGGACAAAGTTCCTCATTTCTAAGAATTTGTTTTGCTGTGTGGAGGTTGCGAGGTCTCCTCCTTACACCAACTCTATCTTTGGTAGCGTTCCTGCAATATTTGGGTCACCTACATGAAGATGTATTCCAGAGACACTATTGTTGAAAAATATTTGTTGATTTATTCATTGGAGAGTTAGGATCTTGATGAAAACTCACAGATTTCATAACCCGGGTTCTTCTATTCATTTTTTGTTATGTATTGAGACTGATATTGTCATTATTTATCATCTAGTTAAAGTAATAGAGTGCAACAAATACTTTCTAAATTGTGCCAATATATCAATGTGAGCATTATGAGTTCCAACTTAAATTATATACTATGGTAATATCACTACAAGAGAAATGTTTGTTAAATTACCTGAATCATAAAATTAAGCAAAATACACACAATATTGTGGACATAGAAACAAACCCAACAATATATCTAAGGAGTTATCTTACTCTGATCGTCCATAAATCGACCTGCAAAATTGCTTTTTGTCAGTTGTTCGTAACAACAAATCTTGGAAATTCTACCTCCTTCCTGATAATATTTCTCCCAAAATATTCATCTTTTGAAGAAATGGTTAGGTTTGAACGTAAATCAACCCATTCTTATAGACTTATATGGAACGAATCAAACATGAATTCAACACTCCTAAAATTCCTCCTCAAGCATTCCTAAAATTCGTCCTCAAGCACTCCTAAAATTCCTCCTTGAGTTGCTCAATGACAAGCAAAACATGTCATGTAGTTCTATGGGGTAACAATGGAAAATCACAAGATATTTTCCAATAAAATAGCACAACAACATGCATGCACTTAATAATGTGCATGTGTTACTGAAAATACCAACTTGGCGCTAAGTTGGTAGCCTGCATGGAAATTCAAGGAACATTGAGTCTACAATCTCATGAACATGTGGACATTTCTAAGAACATGAGTTCATTTTTGTGTGTGGGAATTCCTATGCACCCCATTTCCACTTATTCGGCCATCAAATTTGTGTGAATTCCCTTATGCTATGTAATTTCTTGTTTCTTTCTTTATTGCTTTCTTCTTGCTTGCTTACTACTATATGCAATCATAGAGAAGTGGAGAAGAAAATAATCAAATGGGAGTTTATATCTTAAATTTTCATATTAGAACACTCTCCATAATGATTCATTAAATAATTATGTTCTCAACATAGTATGGTTTCAATATGAATAGGTCTACTCAACTACAGATATTACAAAATTTGTGTTTTGGGTAAATAATTTTATGTAGGACATAGGATAGATAGACAATACAATTCTAGAAAAAAATGGAAGGGTTAATTCCTTTGGCTAAAATTTTAATAGAAAACACAAATCCCTCATATATATCTCACAATAAAAATTACACTATGAAAACAATAATAAAACAAGGTACCTAGAACTCAAGGATTAACTCATTGACGGTGATCATTTTCTTTTCTTCTTATACAATGAAGAAACAAAGAACTCCCAAAAAAAAATTGATTATCTTTGCTACAAAGATAGATGCAAATTGCACTTCTTAACCACTAGAAAATGTAATAAAAATATAGATTAAAACACCCACTATAGAAAATGTGAGAGTTAGCTCTCTTTGCCACAACAACAATGAATTAAAACCCTCACTGTAGTGAATGTGGGAGTTATATCTCTTTCCCACACGAAAAATGGAATATGGAAGTTGATCTTTGCCATTAGAAAATGCAAAATAATTGGATTCAAACCCCCATTACAGCAAACCCTAAAACATAGATTTCCCTAAAATTTCCGCATGGATTTAGAATACCTTGTGAAAATTCCAAGATTGTTAACGCACCTTTGATCCCTATCTACCATATAGGTAAAAATATCCCAATGGTTTTATACTCATAACCCAAAAAAAAAATCCTTTTCATACCACCCTTATTACACGTTAGAAATAAAAAAAACTAACAAATAAACTAGATTTTAATCCTTGAAGAAGCAAAATAAAAATTTATTTCCAATAGCTAATCTATGAAGAAATTGACTAGTTGATTTATTGATTTTCCATGTAAATTTCCATATAAGAATGGCTAAAACAATCTATGAAGTGATTTAACTCAACGAATCAATGTCAACCCTCAAAAGAAACCAACATATATCACCCAATGGAGAGCTACATGTGGGGACCACCATAGAGTCCTTCAATTTATTAATGGTGAGTGTAGATTTGAATATTTGATAACGCTATAATTCAGCCAATGAAATGAGTATATTTTTTCATTCTCCACATGAGTTGTGCATGCAATAATAGTGCCTCAACCTAACCCAATGATTGATAAGCTAGTACAAAATTAAAAATTTTCTCAAGATGATAACAATGTCTCAAGATAATAAAAATAAATCCTTGAACGATTTACAACCTTATATAGAAAATTAATCCCCTCCCATAACCCTCACACTCATTTTCATGTGTTATTTAAGTGCACGACCCACATAGGGGCTTCACGTTTTGACCAATATCCTATCACAATCATTAATAAAGGGGGGTTTTAATTTGTGAAAAATCAATTCAATATATTGTTTCATATTAAGGGGGGAGAGATGTATTTTTTTAATTAAGTATGTTTATAGGCATCATTGAGGGGGGAGTGTAGGGTAGGGGGTTTATAGGTATTGGGGGATGTTGTTTTTGGAAAGAAATCAATGCACAATCAATAGTAATGAAACTCTCTTTTGAAAGAAGAAATTGATAGTGGGGTCATACCTTTGGCCCTTGTTGAGATTGCTTGAATCTTTATTTGGAAAATGAGAATGAGAATTGGATCCCTATGTCACATACTTCTATATGTATCATTTGACCTAACCCCTCCTTTTATCCATTTTTTTGTATGTAGGTTCTATCCTTAATTTTGTAAGGTTTACATTGTTGTAGGTTGATTTTATGCATTCATAAAATCCCATAACTCGAACCCATATTTAAAGCTTGATGTGTTCTCTAGTTTAAGGAGATATCCTACAAACCTTGATTTTTCACCATTTGAGGCTCTTTCTTACTAGGTTATTTTGGTTGGGAGAAGGAGAGTTTATAGGTTTTTATAACAACTAGGAACCAATTATCACCACAAAATAGATATGATCCCTCTACATAGCCTCATGAGGATGTGTGTGTGTATATATATATATATATATATATATAGGGACATGATTATGATTACCACGATTTTATTGAGTTCAACCAACCAATTAGGTCTCTTGTTCTGGAATATTGGTCTCAACCCTCAGATGTTGATAATCACCTTAGTGTTACATATGACATTAATATTAATATATGAAAAAACATAATACAATGAAAATGTACAAGCAATAAAGGACTCATTTGTACCAAAAAGATAGTAAGAATGATCCTAGGTTAGATTGAGCATTGGGATCATAGTCTCTTACATCTCACCTAATGAGAGTGCCTTTGAGTCTAAATGATAGGAAAACATGAATCTGTAATGGGGTAGTTCATTTTCCTAAATATTATTGCAAACACAAGCTTGGTAGATAGATAGAAAGTTAATTTTCCTTAAAATGTCCATGAGATCAGAGATATAAAGGATGAAGAGTTACTACTTGAGGTAGCTCGCCTTTCTAGGTCTACAAAAAGATATCCATATACATAAATACCTTCCTCAATGAATGCATGAACATGTTTTAGGCTGAATAGAGGGTGAAGGTAGTATAACACCAAGCCCTTGAACCCAAGTCTATCTCATTGTAGTGGCATATCCCTGTGTTGGGTTGTCATTGCACTTGTTTTCTTATTTTAGGGTTATTTTTGTGATTTGTGGTCTTGTAAGAGTTTTTTCATGTATATGTACTAGGGGTAAAAATAAAAATGGCTATTCAAAATGGTATTAAAAAATGGATACATATTAAATATGTGTTAAAATAGGGTTTTAAAAAAAAATGGATAGATGTATTGGGAGGGGGATTGAACTAAAGGATTTTGGGAGATATTTTTCAATATCTAGTGAAATTAAGGGTATTATTTAATACCATGAAGAATATTCTATGTCATAGGTTCATTGAGTGAAGCCCCTGTGATGACCCAACCCATTTTGTAGTCATCATACAAGGTGCAAAATTCAACTTATTATCAAAAAATGAAAGGTAAAACATTGGTGGAGTTACTAATGAAATTGTAGTTTAATATCTAACATTTGTCTCAAAACAATGCACATTGTAGTATTGTTCTCCTCTTAAATTCATTTTCAATGACTATATTTCTCAATTCTAATGTTTGATCCAAAAGTTACAGGGTTTAGAAGATCATTGCATATTATGTCTTCTACATTTTTGCTATATTTTTTAATACCCAAATATAAGAATTGTGTAGAACAACAATTCTCTTAGTTAAAAACAACAAAAAAACGCATCATCATAGCAATGTTTCTATGTCTTCCTAGACCTAGCTATCATAACCAAATGCAATACAATACAATTTCCTTCACCATTTTCCATTGTTAAATTAAGGGGAATTTTCATAGGGTTTTTTTTTTTAATTTTTTAGGTAACACAGTATGGATTAAGGGGGTGGTAGCTTCCTTGTGTCCTCCTTTTACCACTTCAAGGAAAGCAGTGAGTATCACCCTCATTCTTTATTTTGAAAATCCATTATTGATTTGATGCAATTCTACATGATACTTGTTGGTTTTCTATGTCAATATGTTGATTTAGAGCCTTTGTGGATGTGACCTATTTTATTTTAATTTCATAGATCAAGAATATCCCACATTGTATTTTCATGGGTTGTGTCAATCCTTTCTATAACTTTACATTTTTGTGAACCCAATCCACCTGGACAGACGTTACATGGTCTTAAAGACACCTTTATGTGGGCCTTAGGCCTTATTGTGCATGTGGACCTTCCACATAGCACATTTTCCTAGGTTGATGGGATAGGAGTCCCTCTTTTCAATCGCCTCCAATTTCAATATTTTACATTATGGGGAGCAACCCATGATGATGGGATTTGGGCCATCGACCCAAATCTGTGAGTTACAATATCTTTTTTTTTCATGGAAAGGTTGGTTCTCTCTTCCCCTGGGCTCTCTAATGTGCACAAATGATCATGGACCATAGATCTTAATTCATGATCACGACCTCTTCCATTCATGGTAAGTTAGGTACTTATCCACCTAAGATAGTCGATATTATGTGAATGAATGTCCATCATTGATCAAGATGGGTGTATACAACTCCATTTCTCTATGGCAGAACATGTACATCTCTACTGAAGGAACTTTAAATTATACGATTAGTTGTGGGCCATTGATCTACACCAAAAATTTTAATCCTATCCATCCACAGTAACACATTGTTGGCCCTCGACCACTTTTTGGGGAAACTTTGGTCAGTTCTGGAGGTTTTGGCCCACTTTTGGACTTCGACATGTTCGTCGAAGTAGGAGCGCCCAAGCGGAGCTGAGATCACAGACCTCACCTATTTTGAGGGTTATGTGGACCCAGTATGGGGTCCTCTGGGTTTTGTAATGGGTTTATGGGATGTCGACCCATGTTTTTTCCCCATGTTTAGGCCTTATTGTAAGATTTTGTAAAGTATAAATAAAGAGGAATGTATTTTAGAAGCAGTAGTTCCGAGTGCGAAGGAGTGTATATGGTCGAGTCTTTATGCTCGATTGTGATTTTATAGACTGTGCTTAGTGCTTGTGATGCTCAGTGTAGAGAAGGTGCTAAGTGTCGTGATAAGAGATTTTGGCTCTGTGCATTTGACCTATTTTTGGAAGGTAAAGAAGGAGGATATAGTGCTTAGTGCACAGATCTCTTGTCTTGTGCGAAGTTCGACTATGTGGCTTAGTGCACAGGAGTGACTGGATGTAAGATTTTGGTGAATAATAAAAAGGTGAAGCAGTTTGTAGACGTAGCCCCACCTTGGGTTGAACCATGTATATATGGTGTCATGGTTTTCTTTGTGCAATGTCATTTCTGTTATGCATTTGCTTAGTTCTTTGATTATGATGTGTAATGAATATATATTGTGTTTCTTAAGTACTTTACTTATGTTAAAGGGTAAATGAATGCTAGACTAAACTCACAGTGCTAAGTGCTAAGTGCTCAGGGTGCATAATCACTTGTTGTTACTGTGCTTATCTGTCTTTGATTATGCTCTGCAGTGTTAATGAGGTTAATAAACTAATGCATGTTCACTTCCTAAGCGTTAACATAATATTCTGCGAAGTACTCTTATCACATAATCGTGTCCCAGCCTAATTACACGCACCCCCTGATAAGGTATGTGCACATAAGTTGTCGTTAATCCTCTCTACCATTTATATCTATGAAGCATATTCATTGATTCCTCCTTAAATCAAAAATTTGTTAATTATTTACCATTATCTTTCATCATGACATTTTTAGAAATTAAATAATATTGGGCAGATTTACTCTCACAAGGTTGAAACTATACATGCCCAATTTTCCCATATTTGTCTTGTGACACTCCAAATTCACAAAAAATTTCAATCCAAACACCATGGAAATGAATAGTGTCTTTAATTCTTAAAAAAAATGCCCATATTTGGCCCAACATTGAAAGTAAGTTTTGATACCATATTGTGGTGTTCCCACCCATCACTCCCAACCATGGGATGGGTAGCCAAGAAACATGGTTTTAAATTCTAATGCTTAGAGACCATATCCCCCACAAAACCAATTGATTAAACCTCCCAAGGAGGACCATAATTAAATAAAATGCATGCACTAGTGTGTCTATAAAAATGCAATAGAATGAAGAACACACAGATTAACATATTTCATGGAAACTAAATGCTCATGAACAAATTTAAGCACAATCACATACAACATGCAAACTAGATAGATGTTCATAGCATAAAGGAACATTAATTTGCATATTCATAAACAATGCTAGAACACTTATCTTCTAACATAAGTTGATCCAAGAAACTAGAAGTGTATGCGTAATTTTCCACTCAATTGTAGGTATCCAATGCATATATCACCCTCAAGTTAGGATATGAGGCTTCCATGATGAAGGAACCAAGCTACACGCTTATATTTCTCTCAATCCAACCCATTTTCTCCCATGCTTGGAAAATATACTCGATATAGAGATCTCCAACAATCTCATCTAGCCATCAAACAACCATGGCACTCTCTTCTGCTACCCCACACAACACAAGGAAGATATTATATTTCTCTACTCAATGGTCCCTTGGGGATATTTTTCCCAGCTGTGCACTTTAGTGTGGTCATAAAGATCCCAATATACTAAATGATTTATATGAATTTCCCACAAGAAAATTCTTGTCTCTTCACCACACAAAGAGAAATGAATAGATAGGGGGTGAAGGATTCCTAACCTTCCGAGCCTCTATGCTCACCTACAACCATATATCTTTCATGCAAAATTGAAATTTCCTCTTCACAATGTTGATTTTAGTTAATTTTTGTATTGGTTCATGGTTGGAGAATACAACATGAGAATCCTAGAGCATGAATGTGAGAATCCTAGAATGAATGCTAAAATGAATGGAAATGAGAGAATTGAGGGAAATGATCAATAACAATATTTATAACATGAGGAATGTAGTACTCTTACACTTTCTCCATAATGTATGTGAGAAGACTTCCCCATCAAACTCGTACATTCTCTCAATAATTGGTTTTAAAATTCAATGGAGGTGGATGTTCATTTAAAACAGGTGGAAGAAAAGAGACGAGATTTAAGGTTTACACTTGGCAATTAATTATTTAAGTTTCCATATGCCCTACTTCCTTTTCTCTCTTGTGGAATCCTACTAATCCTTCATATGCCAACTATAAATGTTTGGCAATATTTTTGTAAAAATATTCAAATTTCTAAGGATTTTATATAATTTGTATAAAATTTTGGCTAAAATAATTTTATCCTATAGAATTTGGGCAAATCATTTTTAGAACATAAAATCCTTTTTTTGAGAAAAAACATAGAAAATTTACCCATGAACAAAATTTAACCCCTAAAATCATCTATGCTCTACAACCATCTTTCATCATTATATATTATATTTCAAAATTAATATTTACATAGCTTAAGTTCATCAAAGTATGCCTACCACATTATCCATATAAATATATTTACCTCATAAATACATAACCATTCACTAATTGAACATTGGCCTTGAGCTCCTTACTATAATACGCCTTGAGCTCCTTACTATAATACATTTATACATAGAGTCATTTATACATTTATTATTTATACACTATGACTAAACACAATTTAAGAATCAAAACTCAAATATTATATTATTATACTTTGTTATTAGAGTGTTATAATTTATTATTTTTCAACATTTTATTTTAGTCTTGTGAAGATTAATATATTATTAATATTTGAATATTGGAATTATATTAGTCTTAGTCTAAAAGTTTTAATATTTTTGACCTTTTTGAGGGGATAATTTTTTGTGAAATTTAACTATTATGTAAATTTTTAACCATATTTAAAGAACAAAATGACAAGGTAACCTTATTTAAAGAATAAAATGACAAGTGACTAACAATTTGCTCTTCAAATTTCATTCTTAATAGAATGACAAAATGCCTTGCTATCAAGCAATTGCCTCCAACCTTAATGACGAACAATTTGCCCTTCAAATTTCATTCTTATTCATTCTTAATGTAATGACAAAATGCTTTGCTCTGAAGCAATTGCCTCCAACAGTAACTGCAACTCTCTTGAATCAACAAAACTGGCACTTGAAAAACAATTTGCTCTTCAAAATTCATTCAAATGATAAAATGCCTTGAACTGAATTAATTACCTCCAACCATAACTGCAACTCTCTTCAATCAACAACACTGTTACGTGACGAACAATTTGCCTTTCAAATTTCATCCACTGTCACGTGACGAACAATTTGCCCTTCAAATCTCATCCCTAATCGAATGACAAAATGCTTACGTTAGCCTGAAGGAAAAGTCATGCTCTGAAGCAATTGCCTCCAACCGTAGCTGCAACTCTCTTCAATCAACAACACTGACACACCGGATCTAATCCTTAGTTGTTAAAGTGCGGTCGCAAGGTGGACCGTATCAAATGCGAAAGGATCGCCAACAGTCAATATAGAAACCAGAAAAATTCTCAGTATTTTGAAAGATGAAGTAGCTCCGTGGGTTTACCAATAAATTACACCATGCACAGTTCTCTATCCAACAGCAAGTTGAGCAAGTTCTCTATCCAACAGCAAGTTGAGCAAGTGGACCACGTGCCCGCCATGAAAAGCTACCTCATCCAAGTGGATGGTAGTATATGTACGATATAGGTCTGTGCATGTGTAGGGAAGGATCATCATCCCGTCAATATTTTAGACTTCACGACAACAACAAGGTGAATGGATAGAGCTTCAGAGAATCCAGTCTACTGGAATTTCGCTTCCAGATTTTTTCTGAGGCCCACTGGATTGAAGCCTATATATGCGTGATTCGGGAGAAACCCCAACACCATAAGAGTAGTCCTTTCTTAGAGGGCGATAACTCGCGCTCGCTCCATCCCCAGCGTTGTTTGTTTGTATGAGCCGTGAGAGCCGGTTCCCGAAATACAGGATTGCGGTTTACTGCTGATTGTGCATTGACAGTTATCAAATCCGGTAGTCGGGGAGAGATCTCTGTCTATGTTGTAGTTTTGGGTTTCGAGGGCGTATCTGTGGCAACGATGTATGAAACGCAGCCTCAGGAGATATGGATATCATCGCGGGATTTGATCTCGGTACCTATTGACAAGGAGCAGCTGAGCTTCAGATTGTCGGGCGCGTCGAAACAAATTACCAAGACGGGGGCCGTGCAGTACTTGAAGGGGGAGGAAGGATATGGGGAATGGCTGAAGGAGGTGATGGGGCGATACCATTATCATTCACATGATGGAGCCAGAGAGTGCAGGTGCTCATCTGTTGTGGTACAGCAAGTGGAGGCGCCGGTAAGCGTTGTCTGGTCGCTGGTTCGGAGATTCGACCAACCCCAAGTCTACAAGCACTTCGTCAGCAATTGCTTCATGCGTGGGGATCTCAAGGTTGGCTGTCTCAGAGAGGTTAGAGTCGTCTCCGGTCTCCCTGCGGCCACCAGTACTGAACGACTGGACATTCTGGACGAGGAGCGGCATATTCTGAGCTTCAGCATAGTGGGGGGCGATCACAGGCTGAACAATTATCGATCCATCACAACTCTGCACGAGACGCTCATAAATGGTAAACCCGGAACCATTGTGATTGAATCCTACGTGGTGGATGTACCACATGGGAATACGAAAGAGGAGACATGTTTATTCGTGGATACCATCGTCAAATGCAATCTGCAGTCCTTGGCTCACGTCTCTAACCACCTCAACAGCACACACCGCTGCTTATAGTCTCGCAGGCCGTAGTACCTGTGTTTGAAGATTTGTTTATTCTGTTTCTGTTGGATATATAGTTTGAGAATGTGTACAGGCGCATTTCTGATGGAAAATAGCAGAGGCCTTCAAGGTGGATAATATTGATATCTCATTATGTGGGTCTGACGGATTTCGGTGTTAGAGAGAGTAATTCAATGGTTTCATGGATTTTTCAAACTTCAAGATCTTAGTGACATGGTGAGAGTCATTTGTCCATAACAAGTGACATCTCTGCATACCGCTTTAAATATGAATTGTAGCAATCAAAGGTCTTCTTAGCTGCTTCTATGTCGCGGATGAGGAAGCGTTTGCCTATTTTGAGCATATCTCAGTTGTAATTACCTTCTTCAAAAAGATGTGGATATTCACATTTTGAACATAAATACATAATGAATTTTCAGGAAGAGTTAATTGTTCCTGCTCAGTTATTCCGTTCTGTGCAATATTACAAATGGAATGGAGAAAGTTATTCATGCATCACACCTGACATCTCTGCTTACCCATTTAAATCTGAATGGTAGTTCAATGAGAGGTGTTCTTAGATTACTCACATACGTTTTGAACATACATATATTCTGAATTTTCACTCAGGGTTTTATTGTTTCTGCTCAGCGATACCGTTCTGTACAAAAGCTTAATTTGAATTAGTTTTTATCGAAAGCTTTACAAGTATATTTGGCACCATTCTCGCATTTAGATCTAGGGTTCTCAACACAATAACTTTTGAAAACTCCAATTCTCACGTCTACATCGACGTCGCTGTTGGAGTTAATTTTTTACTGTGTTCGCCCCTTTTTTTTCAATATTACACACTAAGATCTTCTCCACCCACACGAATATCTCTCAATTTGCAGAGCAACAGTAGGGTACCTTGCTTGTCGCCCACGCAAAGTCCATGTCCGTTTACAGGTAACACTAATTGACTAATGGAAAATGAAAATCAAACTTTAAGCAAAAGAATGAACTTGGATTTCTTGATTTGATGTAGAGGACTTTCTTCGGATCTCGATGGATAACTCTATACTAATAGATAAAACGACATCGTATCCCATCTAAAGCGATCTAATTTTACTTTGTATATATTTCCCTTGTGAACCCTTATTCTCTTTACTTGCTTGGTGTTACTTGTGGATGATCACCTGTTGCCTCTGGGCAGGGGCCGGGGATGGAGAACTTCATGTCGTTCTATACCAGCTCTATTTCGAACCTTATCTTCGGATTATTTTCTTTCATTGTCTTGTTGGTACTCTACTGTTTGTTGAATTTGGTGACAACCAATTTCTTCAATAATACGGAGAGGAGAGGATATAAGAGAGCTTGCAATTATGGTGTAATCTTCATTATCTAAATAATAAGACAACCGATACCTATGTTTGGTGGACTTAGCCCAACTTTTGGGTGAACCACTTGATGTGAATTGTGTTTTCAACATTTGCAATTCTAGTTGATTATCATATGTGAATTGTGTTTTCAGCATTTGCAATTCTAACAATTGAGATACTCACACTTGTGAAATTACAATTTTCAAAAAAATCGGGCCCATAATGAAGAAACACCTATCTCCCTTAAGAAACATTGCATGTTTTTTATGAAATGAAAAAGTAAAGGTATGATTTTTTATGGAGTGAAAAAGTTTTTTACAATATTTGGAATTAAAATATTGTCTGTATAGAATAAAAGGGTGGAGGATGTTTTAAAAGGTTTTTTAATGGAGTAAACTTATAAAGTAAAAAGCAAAGGTGAATTTTATTTTTTATTTTTAAGAGGTGAGGTTAGTAAAAAAAAAAATTATTAAACCTTTTGGAGTTTATACCATTATTCCTCCACATTTTTTTTAAAGGGATTGATTATTATAAAATTCGAAATTGAGAAGTTCAATAGCAAGAACAATTTCGAGATCTGGAAGGTTAAGATGCAAGATATGCACGTGCAAGGCGCTTTTGGTAAAAGCAAAGCAACCCGTGACCATAACAGATGAAGATTGGGATGAGATCGATGCGAGAGCACTAAGTGCCATATGCCTGTGTTTGGCTGATGATGTTTTATTCAACATTGTCTTGGAGAAAACAACAAACTGTTTGTGGATGAAGCTGGGAATCTTGTATATGACGAAATCCTTGATGAACGGGATCTTCCTAAAAAGGAAATTGTACAGTTTGCGCATGAAGGAAGGTACGAAAATAGCTGATCATTTAAATATTTTTAATACTCTCTTAGTTCAGCCGACTAGCATGGGAGTGAAATTCGAATCTGAAGATAAGGCAATTACATTATTATGTTCTTTTCCCGAGTCATGGGATCACTTTGTTACCTCTATTAGTTTCAGCACGACATAAAGTATTGATTTTGATGTTATTGGCGGAGCTTTACTGTCTAAAGAAACAAGGAAGAAATCCAATTTTGAAACCTCTACATCTGAGGCAATGGTGGTCAGAGGAAGACCTAAAGAAAGAGGACATGTTCAGAGGGATTTCTCTCGGTCAAATTCAAAGGGAAAGAAGAGAAAAAGTGTTGGTTTTGTGGCAAATTTGGACACCTGAAGAAGGATTGTTGGAAGAGACAACAAGCCTCCAAAGAAGACCCTCCAAAAGAGACGAAGTAAGCAAATGCAACTGAAACGGGTTCAACAATAGGTTCAGGTATGACTGATGAAGTTTTATCAATTAGTATTGGTTCACGTCATGATCAACAATGGTTATTAGATTTTGGTGCTTCAAATCACATGTGTCTTCATAGACACTGGTTTGTTACTTACCAGTCTATAGATGATGGAATTGTTTACATGGGGAATGATATATCATGTAAAGTTGTGGGAATTGGTAGCATTTGAATTAAGATGTTTGATGGAACTGTTAAAATACTAATTGATGTGAGACATGTACCTAAGCTTAGGCAGAACCTAATTTATTTGGGAGTCTTATACACTGGAGGGTGAACGAGTATTGTTCAAGGTGGAGTTATGAAGGTCTACAAAGGAATCCGACTAGTTATGAAAGCGAAGAAGGTTGGAAACCTGTTTCTGTTAGAATGAAGAACCGAGTTAGTTCATGCGACAGTTGTATCTAAAAATGATAGTGATTGTGTTCAAGTGTGGCATCAACGACTGAGCCATATGAGCGAAAGAGGATTGAAGGTATTATTTGATCGCAAGTTACTTCCTAGTCTAAAGTATTTAAAGTTAGATTTTTGCAAGCACTCATTTATGGAAAACAGAATAGGCAGAGATTTAAAACTAGAAGACACACTAGTGAAAGAATACTTGATTATATCCATTCTCATGTTTGGGGACCATCCCCTACTATTTCATATGGAGGATCATCATATTTTGTACTTTTATAGATGATTTCTCTAGGAAGGTGTGGATCTATATGTTGAAAAGAAAGGTTGATGTGTTTACTGCTTTCAAGCAGTTTAGAGGTTTAGTGGAAAAGAGCACTGGTAGGTCTATTAAATGTTTAAGAACTGATAATGGTGGTGAATTCACGTCAATAGAATTTGAGAACTATTGCAAGGAGTTTGGGATTGATAGGCATAAAACCTCTTCTATACTCCTCAACAAAAAGGAGTTGTTGAACGCGTGAACATGACTCTTCTAGAGAGAGCAAGGAGTATGCTAAGTAACACCAACTTGCATCAGGAACTATGGGCAGAAGCAGTAACTACAACTTGTTATCTAGTGAATCGATCACTATCAATAGCAGTAGAATGTAAGATTCCTAAACAGGTATGGAAAATTCGCCCTTGTAATTATTCTAATCTTAAATTTTTTGGTTGTCAGGCCTATGCTCTAATTTTGAAACATCAACGTTCTAAATTAGATCCAAAATAAAAAAGGCTTATCTTTGTTGGATATGGTGATGATATTAAGGTGTACAGGTTGTGGGATCCTACTACCCACAAGATCACCATTAACAAAGATGTAATATTTGATGAATCATCTCTCATCAAATCACATGTATATGTTCAAATGAAACATGAAGAAGTACCTAAGTATCAACAGATTCAGTTTGAAACCAGTTCAAATACAGATGAAAGTGAACATGAACAAGTTTCTGAAGATGTTCATGAAGAATTTTCTACAGAGAAAGACATGGTTGATGATAACAATCAATAGAATGCGGATGAGCCAAAAACTTCCCTAAGGAGGTCTACGTGGGTCAGAGTTCCTTCAAGAAGGTATGATGATTTTGTTTCGTCAATTTCTTTAAGTACTAATTATGATGAACCTCCGTGCTATCAGGAAGATGTGAAGGGTTCTAACAGTGATAAATGGAAAGAAGCAATGAATGATGAAATGAAGGCATTAGAGAGGAATGCCACATGGGACCTGGTAGAAATTCCAAGAGACAAAAAAACTTTAGGTTGCAAGTGGGTCTACAAGATGAAGAAGGGTGTTGATGAAAAGGTGGAAAGGTACAAAGCAAGGTTGGTTGCGAAAGGATATTCTCAGAAAGAAGGTATTGAATTTCATGAGATTTTTTCACTAGTTGTTAAGTCTGTTACAATTAGAATTGTGTTAGCATTGGTTGCATTACTTGATTTGCAGTTGGAGCAACTAGATGTTAAAACTTCCTTCTTACATGGAGATTTGGATGAGGAAATTTACATGGAACAACTTGAAGGGTTTGTTCAAATTCGCAACAAGAAATTTGTTTGCAGGCTCAAGAAATCATTGTATGGTCTGAGGTAGTCGCCCAGACAATGGTACAAGAAATTTGACTCTTTCATGGTGAGCCAGAATTATACAAGGAGCGAGTATGATCATTGTGTCTACTTTAAGAAATTGAATAATGGCATATTCATTATCTTAGTATTGTATGTTGACGATATGATTTTAGCAAGCAAAAACATAACTGAGATCAGCAGGTTAAAGGCTCAGATGGCTAGGACGTTCGATATGAAAGATCTAGGAGAAGCAAGGCAGATTTTGGGCATGGAGATATTTAGAGACAAGAGGAATGGTAAGATTTGGTTGTCAAAACAGAAGTATGTTGAGAAGATAATTTTGAGGTTTGTTATGAATGATTTGAAACCAACTTCAGTCCCTTTGGCTTCCCATTTTAAGATTTCTTAAATTTTATGTCCTAATACAAAAGAAGAAAAGGAATATATGTCTCGAATACCATATGTTAATGTAGTAGGAAGTTTAATGTATGTGATGGTTAGTACAAGATCAGACATCTCACATGCAGTTGGGTTTGTCAGCAGATATATGGCAAATCCAGGTAAAGAGCACTGGGCAGCAGTGAAATGGGTGCTCTGTTATCTGAGGGGCACAAGTAATTATTGTATCACTTATAACAGTGGTTGTGAATTAGTCTATGGATATGTTGATTCTGATTTTGCAGGTGATTTGGACAAGAGAATGTCGACTTCAGGGTATGTCTTTACTCTTGTAGGTGAAGCTATTAATTGGATGTAAAAGATATCGAACATTGTTTCTTTATCCACTACAAAAGCAGAATATGTAGCTGCTTCACATACTTGCAAATAGGCAGCTTGGTTGAAAGGTTTGTTTGGTGAGTTTGAAAGGATGCAGGACAAAGTAAAGTTACTTTGTGATAGTCAAAGTGCTATTCACTTGGCTAAGAATCCATCCTACCACAATAAAACAAAACATATACCTATCAAGTACCATTTTGTAAGACAGGTCATCGATGAACGTGGAGTCTCTCTTGAGAAAGTGGATACAAAAGAGAACTGCGCAGACATGTTCAAAAAACTAGTACTTTTATAGAAACTATGATGGTGCTTGGCTTCTCTTGGCTTGCAGAAAAGGCGATGAACAAAAGGAAGGAGAAAGGTATCAGGTTAATTGTTGCCAGGGTGGATATTGTTGAATTTGGTGACAACGAATTCCTCCAAAAATAGATTTAGATCCTATTATTCTGCATTGGTTGCAACTAAATAGACCAAGTTAGAATATGGATGAGATTGCATTTAATAATCAGTTTCATGTGTAAATGTATATAAATTCATGTAAGCCCGTAGAGGAAATATGAGATAGGGAGGAAATGAGAGGATATGAAAGAGCTTGCAAGTCTGTTGTAATCTCCATGATCTAAATAATAAGACAATCGATACCTATGCTTGGTGAACGTAGCCCAATGTTTGGGTGAACCACGTGAAATATTTGTGTTTCTTATATGTGTGATTGTTGATTATCATATGTGAATTTTGTTTTTCGCATTTGCAATTCTAACATGGTTCACTTTGGTTTCCAAGTGTTCAGTCAATTTCTTCTTCCACAAACATCATCCACCGTTACCTGGCTCGGCTCGTAAATTTAGCTGTGGAAAGTTACCCGAAATTCGTGCATGGCATTTAAGTTCAAACTCTGTAAATATGGTGCTTCAAGAGCCTTCTCACTGCATCGAGACAAAGAATCTTATTTATGTGGAACGATTTCTCAAAGAATGCCTTTTAAGATAAAATCCCATCGTTACTTGCTTCTGCTAGTCACATAGATTCAGTGTAATTTGCCTCTATTATTTAACGAGGAATATAAAAATTCAAAGTATAAACCTCTCGCCTATTAGATGAATTTATGAAAGTTTAGATCTGGAAGTTCAGGCTTGTAGCTGCAGACAAATGTGGTTGTAGCTGCAGACCTTGCTTCCAATGAAGGGAAATTTAAATTAAAGTACACTGTAAAGCACAAACCACCTCTCAAAAATATTATTTATAATATAAAAGAATATATGTTTAAATATTAATGAGTGTATTGTTAGACACTTTTAATTTAGAAATCCAACTATCACATTAAACATTGCAAATCTAAAAAAACATTATTTATAATATAAAATAAGGAAAATAAAATTTAAATATTAACAAATGTGTTGCTAAAATTATATGAGAGAACATTTTTTCATACTAGGAATGAGTGACTTTAATTTTACATTACAAACAAGGAGAGTTGCTAAGCAACAAGTCCCTGTCAAAAAGGTGAGAAGCCTTTGTTTCTTAAGTATTGTTTTGTTCCTTAAGTATTTTTTCTTTTGAAATAGGTTAAGACAAAAAAATGTGTGGGCTACATTGAGAAAGCACATAAGAAATCACATTGAGACATTTTTCTCTCATATCTCAAATTTAGATGATCCTTGCAATCATTCTGAAAATCGTTAAACTGGCCAGCAGGCCATCTAATCGCAGGTGCACTAAATTGGGAGCGGGAGTTAATTAGTGAGAAGCATGACTGATGTGTAGTATTCTCATAGACGATATCGAAATCTTCCATGATAATAATTCGCTCCTCATGTGTGGAATAAGCTTATGGATAGGCGACATGTGAGCAATGGGTTGCATTGGAATAGGGATGAGTAGTGTTCCATGGATTTGACTTGTCGATGATTATATGCTCTTCATCATTTTCTAATTTTTCTTCCAATGACTTGCTTTCAACTAAAGTAGGGATGGTGATTCTTGTTGATGCAAGAGAGTAATGTGCAAACTAAGGCACTTCAGGAAGTGGTATTGTAGTTCTTCCTGGCTCTATTCCTAATTGATCGAATGTAGATGGTTTTGTTGTCTTATAAGTACACAGGTCTTGCGCTTGCAAACTAGGAGATATAAAAGTTGTATGGCTAGGGAAGGTCTCAGAGGTATGGGTAGAAATTTGTTGGTTATTTGTGGGGTCTGGAGTTGAACAATACTCATCATTTTTAATTCCAATACACCCGGAGCACATAATTGATTTACTCCAGTGGTCACTATATTGAAGGTGTTATTATAAGGTGGTTGGGATCCTTCAGGGAACATGTCCAAGTAGTTCTTGGCAGAGTAAGAATACGTAAAAGTAGTTCTAGGATGCACTGGGAGGTTCTTGAAGAACAAATTTGTATACCCCTTTCTCAATAAATTGACTTTTTCTTTTTGAAAAAAGTATCTGAATACCATATTGTGACATCACCTTCCATGCATAGGGACTCTACATTTTCCAAATCAACTTCCATGAGTTCCATTATCTTTATATGACCTTCCACACATTCCATTATCTTTATATCACCTTCCATGATTGTCTCACATGCACGCTTCTCACTGGGAAGGGGTGCCTTTCACTATGCTACCTTAGGTGCAACTTAATATAATAATTGCATCCACTAGCTTTGAAACTGGTACTGGATCAACAACATCAGACTCTAGGGAGTAAGACTTGGTTTGGTGTTGATTCTTACCTTCGTTAGCGAGTTTCAGAGTCTTGATATCGAGACCCAGATACAGATCGAACCCCATAAGCATATACATATGCATATACAAAAGAACCAGTGACCCAACCATTGATTCAGTTGATCCATTTGTTCAAGTTCCCGTTATTGATCCACCATCTTCAGTATTAACAAGAGAGGCAAAGGCAGAGCCCATTCAAGAGGCATAGTTTAGTGCTTCGGTTGTTTACTCAGTTGTTGTTGTTTCTTTATGTCGTATCCACTACTTAGTATGGTTGTGTCAGGGTCTCCCCCTATAGGTGCACCGCTTGCTTTACACTGCGTCCTGCAGTAACAGTGTAATGCATGTGGGTTGATGCCTAGAACAAGATCTGGTCTTGGGCATGCTGGATAGTAATTCATTTGCATCTTTTGATAGGTGTTTCCAAATCACTTCTCAAAATAGTCAGGCTTGAGGTGTAAATTATGCCTGCAAAGGCCACAAGATGATTTACAAAGCCGTTATTGCAAGGCCGATTCACTATTCAGAGATCATTGCATATATTACCATGTCATATATTATTGTGGCATATATATTAAGGTCAGTAGTTATTATTAAGGTGGCATATATATATTCAGTGTAGACCTTTTCTGCACGAATGTAGAGCATTTCATTACAAACTATTATGATAGTTTACTCAGCATGAAAACAAAATATTTCAATTCATCTGACTATTGTTGTTTGCAATTTAGTTTAATAAAGATTTATACATGAAATATATAGAACATTCAATTGCAGAGTATTAGAAACCTTTATCATTTATTCTTCAAGCTTTATCCATTGTTTCATATTCAGGTTTGTATTATTATTTGCAAAATGATTACAATCCTATTTAATTAATTATTTTTAAAGAGTACGAAATGTTTATAAAAAAAATAGCAAACTTTGGAAAAAAATGTTTTCTGATAAAAAAAATGTCAAACTTTGAAAAAAAATGTTTTCTGACAGAAAAAGGCAAATCTTGTAAGTATATTTCTGCGTGAATTTGAAACCATGATTAAACATCTTGACAGCCCTTAACTATAACTATAGGTACTATGTTCTCACGGACTATAAATCTACAACATGGGTTTCAAAAAATAGAAAAGAACAATTCAATTCGATAAAACATACAAACATACATTGAACCATTCAAAATTGTATATCTATCAACTAGAAATATTTCATGTGACTTCGTATCCATATTTCTGGTTGGTAATGAAATAGAGATTAGAGAAAAAAGCGTAGACACGACAGCTAAATTCAACTATTTTTGTTTTCATGAATAAATTGATGGTACTAACTACATTTAACAACTATTCTACATGGAATTACAAATTGAATTTTCTGTAGCTAATAATCATAAACTCCAATATACCATCTGTATTTCCAATGTTCCGAAATTTTGTTGTTGTCACGGTGCAACAAGAATCTCTGAGATAAACTTGAAACAAGGTTGAGCTTGTTCATCTATTGTCCATCATAGCAGAAGGGAATGGAGGGGCGACGGTCACTCCGGAGCAGAAGGAGAAGGAGGGGCAGAGAGTTTGGATGCTCAACAGAAGGGAAAAATGAAGGTAGAGGCCAGGGAAAGCCAAGAAGAAATAGACTCATGGACACCTCTATTGTGTTGTGTCACTCTACCATGTTGTGTCATGTTGTGCAGTGTTCCAGATGTAAGTTAGAAGTTTTCTACGTGGAAACAATAAACATGCCTTAATACATGGGATACCATTTAATGTTTTGAAAGTAATGCTAGATTCATCTCTAGCATTACTTCTTTATGATAAAATCATAAAATAAATGTGTTTTTTAAAGCAAAGTTAACCTAATATATTCGTCCCTCTGCTTCAGAAAGAGGCCAAATAAGAAGTCAAACTCAAACTTAGGTTAAAAACAACCTAAACAACCTAAATTATATGATTTATTTTGAAAACTTTAGTTAAAACAATAATAACTTATTAGTTTATGTGCCAAATTAATAGAAAAATTGAAAATCAGTTACTAATAATCTCTCAACTCAAAGGGAAAGGACTAATAATACAAATGCTATATTTACACTTAGTTTAAATACATATATTTGAAATAAAAATGATATTATTTTATCAAAATTATATGAAAATGAAATTTTAAACTCACAATTTCACTATACATGTCAGATAAAATTACATAGATACGTCATGGCTTGAGAAATTGCAACTCAGGGGCATCTAAGCCGTCAAAATCACTCGGGGATCGCACCCGGCCTGAGCCACACCAACCCTTAACATGGTTGGATTTTTTGTCCCCGCAGGTTTCGAACTGGTGACTTTAACATCACGAAGTGGCTTAACAACACACTCCATCACCGACTGTCCTACACCTCGGGGACTTAAACAACATTTTCTTAAATTTAGCATGCTTATAAAATTAATATTAATGCCAATGAGTCAATATGTTATGCTTCACACCACTTCCCTTCTATATGAACTTGTTTTTCATTGAGTAATGGGTCCATCGAAATTAATTGATCGTCTCTAAAATTCATACAAAGGGGACAAACCCATTGCTTTGTGCCATTTTGTTAATAGATTGTTTGTGTGATGCCATTCTTGTTAATATATGGAAATGAACCATACTATATCATTTAGTGTTTTAGATTGTAATATGACATTAAGGACATTATTAGATTTTGGTTACTTAAAGGTAAAAGATGGAAAGCCACTATTTTTGAGAAACACTACATGAAAGATAGATATGATAAGCCACTCTTTTTCGAAAAAGGTTGAATAAAATATGGAAAATCATTTTTCTTTTAATTTTTTTTCAATAAACATCAATTATAGATAAAAAGTCATCTCAAAAAGTCTCTCAACTTGATAAAAAAGGTACGGTGTATCCATTAAGTATCTTCATGGATGTACTGTTATACTAGATAAAATTATGAGTGTCCACTTTGAGTTTGCATGATTGAAAACCAAAAGACTCCTTTGAAGCCAAAAAAAAAAAAGATGAATTTTGAAGCTATTGAAGCTCGAGATCACTACAATCCATGTTGATATTAACATTATATTGGATCTTCCATTATTAATAAAACAATTTTCCATATCCCCTAATAAAAAACAATTCTCCCTCACCATCCCCTAATAAATCTTATCTTATTCATTGGGTGAATCTAATATATATATAGTGTTTTTATTTTTATAAGCAATTTAAATCTAGGTTTTATTATTGTAGAAGAGGAAACGTTTTTCCTGTATTTCAAGAGACTAACATGGCACAAAAGATCTTTTTGACCACTTAAGCTCCAAGCATAATGCATGGAAGAATATGGAAAAAAAAAACTAGGGACGATATTTGTTGCATAACTAAGTAATGAATCTCTTAGTAATGTTTATTTCATAATTCCATTGCAATAACTCAAAGATATCAAAATGGTGACTCCACTAGATTTGATGTGTGACCTCCATTCTTGATCAAACTTGTGTATTAGTAGATTGGATCCTTATAAACTTTTTGAGCATTTTTAACATAGCACAATGAATAAGTTCATTCAATTCTTTGAAGAAACACACTCTCAAGGCTTATTCGTTCAAGCACATACACAATAATATCAAGCAAAGATTAGAAAATGACATGAACAAAAAGATACATGGTTGAGCTACACTTTGGGCCTCAAGATTTGGAGGCAAAGAATCCAAGGGGGAGGACATGTTGTGTAGCTAAACAAAATATTTTTATGTACATGGAAATAAATGTGTATTTATGAGATACTTTGTATTTAAGATCATATTGTTCTAGTCTTTAGCATTTGATATTTTGTAAAAAAAAACCACTTTTATTAAATAAGGCCACAAATATTTTGAGCTTGAGCTTTGTCTATAAGATAATGAACATTGATATTACTCATCTATTAATAAGTTATCAGTTAGTTATTTGAGATTACTAATATCAATGGGTCCTCACTAAGGTATTATATATGTCTTGGTTATATGCATTACTGAATTACCACTGTGTTAGTGGAGATGTGTTTTTACGAGAGTTGTATTAAAATCCCTAGAATAAGTTAAATAGTACATAACTCCACCTCTTTTATATTCAAATTCTTTCCCAAATATCATGTAAGAATATTGTTGGATGTTATTGATAGGAAATTTGACTATGGAACTTTGGTTTTAGAGTTTTCAATCCATTTTAAGATGACAAAGATCATTGAAATTTTGAAAAAAAATGCGTATATCAAAGTATAACTTCATTTCACTTATTTATTTAAAAAAAGAAAAGAAAAAAGAAGGTTGAATTTGTCCACTTTTTAAGTCATTCCAAAATTCATTCATCTCATTTTTAATCAATCAATTCTACTATCAATACAAACATATTACTCTCAATTCAATATTATTATATGGAGATGTCTTCCTCCATATTTTAGGATTTTAGGGCGCACTACAACTTTGGATGTGCATATGCCCCCAACATTTCTTCTTTATTGTTGTTGTTTATTTCTATTTATTGGTGTTACTTGTTGGAGTAGTTCCATTTTGAGTATTTAAGCACTCAAATGATTTCAACATGACAAGGATAAGTAGCATAGATAGTGAGAATGGAAAGTGTGCATGGAAACACAAAAGGTAGTCAAGCAACAATGCACTAAAGGTCACTAAAAAATTATATAAGACATAAAAGAGGAATTCAAATAGATGGAAATGGATCTTAGGTGTAGAACATGAGTTGAAGTAATAAAGAGGAAGGAAAAGAATTATAGAAAAAGTTGAACAATCATCCAAGGAAGAATAAAATGGATGGAAACCATTAAAGTTAGTTATATAGTCAATATCTGAAATACCCTTGTTACTCCCAATTTGTAAATATAACTATAATTGGACAAGAGACTATGGTGGACTAAATATGTGTGAATGTTTGATTTGATGAACCTTTGTATAAAAAGGTCAATGTATGAATTTTTTGTTATTAATAGAAATTGGATATGTGTTGCACAATTGCTGAAAGGGGGGAGTTTGCCAAGATAGACCCTGGATGCAATGAGAGAGATGGTGAGGGGAAACCAAGAATAGTTGAGATGACCCACACCATACCAATACCTACTGGGTGTAATTGATGAGCAGTCCTTTGACCCAGAAATGAATTACCAGTCAGGATGGTAGTTGGAAGGAGATCCTCAAGAGTTAATGAGGACATGGGGTAGGGTACCCATATGTAATGATTCTAGGCCTGACCAAGAATTGGGATTCAGACCCATGCAATCTTGCTAAGGAAGGAAAGAAAGGAGGTAATTCGGGGAAAAAGATAGATATGGGAGATAGCAAAGTAGAGAGAATAATCTAGAGAAGAGAAGCATGTTTTCGACTCTGGAGAAGAGAGAGAAAACCTGAGCATCAATCTCGTTTTGGTGGTAATAAGCCATGGGCAGGGTTTCACTACAAGCTGATAAATGAGGCTGTCAAGGACCGAGGAAGTGCTCACACAAACCTCCTTGCTTGGAGTAGAGAAAACTGGTTGTCAATTTTATGTGGGAGGAGGAGAGTAACCTCCGTCCCTGACTGTCATGGAGAAAGGAGAAAGAATCTCTCTCAGAGCATCATGGTCTAGCTCAGGGGTGGCTAGTGGTAAATCTATCAGGAGTGGTTGTGCCTATGGTTGGGAGGAAACAAGCATCCCTTTCAGTAGTCGCTTCACATTCTCCAGTTCTGATAAACATTATCATACTCTGTGTAATGTATATTGGATGTGATGATTGAATACCTGTGTTTATGGCTAAGTCTTGCAGTGTTTTGAATCGTTATTAGAAATACTAATTTGCTTCTGTAAATTTCTATATTTACATGGTTTTCAATTTATCTCAGTTTAGCTGCTAGAGAGTTATGAGAGGTGAATCCATGGGAGATTCGGGGTAGGATTGACTGAAACGTCTAAGTCCTGCCAACCCTTTGAAGTTTACCTTAGCGTAAATGTCAAATTCGACTCTGTGGGAGAAGGGTGTTTCCTTCATATTATCCACCCATCTGACCGAGGGCCCTTGCCCATGTCCTTAACCCTTTTGCTGCTAAAAATATTTGTGCGTATCCCACAAGATTTCCCAAAGGACCCATATGACCAGGGTCTGGGAACCCTGCACTAGTCTGAAAGGAGCTAGCCCTTTTGGCTTTGGGACTTCAGAACTTACGACTCCACAACCCTCGAAAATAGTTGAAATCCAGAGTCGTGAATAGATGAGGGTCATCGATCTGGGGACCCAGTGGTGATCTCTCTTAGCCATTAGATCGAACTTAGGAATGGTAGCGTTAAGTGCTTCGACAAAGTTCCACTCCAAGAGAATAAGAGTGGTCTAACGTTGAAACTCTCGAATTCCAGAGTCACGAATTAATATGGACTGTTGATAAGTTCGGGTATTCGGTGGTATAGGGACACACGAATTTCCCCAGAGCACTTCAGGTCGGAGTAAATCCTGGCCATAAATGATAGGTACATGTGGAAAGAGATTCTATAGTCCAGAAACTTTGTACTCCGAAGGAATTTGGCCAAGATTTTTCAAGGTGTGAAAACTCTCGAATTCGCGAACGATGAAGTGAATCTCATACATTGATAGGTAGAGGACACGTGGCGCTAGATCCGAGAGACCATATACTTGGCGCTTTAGGAGATTTGTGATGTGAGGATTTTTCAAGTCCGAAACCACAAAGTAATGGAGGTTGTGGATCAGAGGACTATGTGGACTCTTACTAACCGTGATATCGAAGGGTTGGGAAACTATCAGTCTAAGATGATGTGGCATCCTAACGTCATTGAAGGTGACATGGACCCACATTACGGGTTCCACGTGTCACTCGGATGTCGACGATTCATAGACCCATTATGCCTATTAGAGTGTGACACGTGCCATCCCCTAATGAGGACATGTGTCACCCTTGGCCCTCACAGTGTTTCAACTTCTGGTTCGTGCCTGCCTGGCTAACATGGTTGGTGATGTGTCCGGGACTCCAGGAGTCTGAATAACTTTAGGAGTTTGGAAGATTTGGGCGTAGTGTAGTAAGAGAGATGTTCAATGAAGATTGTCGATCGCCGAATGTTGAACGTTCAATGACAATCACCGACCGTCGAATGCCAAAGGTTCAACAACGATCGTCGATTGGCGAAACGTCGAAAAACGTTCAACGACAATCACCAATCGCCGAAAACATAGGACGTCGATCGCCAATTGTCGAATGTCGAACGTCGAAAAAAAAGGGACGTCAAACTCAAAACGTTGAACACCGATCGTCGAATGGCCAAGGCGACGTGGCGAAATTTCGGGACTTCGGGGAGTAAGAAAAGAGGTGTTTAGCGTCAAACGCTGAAGACCCCAACTAATAACACCCAAATAACTTTGGGAGTTCCTATCTTACAAACCAGGGATTGGATTTTGAATCGGTAACAATCATTAGAAAGATATAGATGAGTAGAAGAGGATGAAAACCTCGAAGAGATGATTTGAGATAGTTATGAAAAACAAAATTTTGATGCCCCATCCCTAGAAAGGGTATTTAGGGTTCAGGTGTGTTACAATATCTAAATTGAGTCAGACAAAGAAAATGTGATTAAAGAGTTGGTTGAAAGGCCAAACAAAAGAACAATAAAAGAACAATGATGTATGTATGTTCATTGATAATAAGTATGATTGGAACCTTTCCTTAAAATTTATAAATATAACCTTTTGTTTTTCTTTGAGTACATTGAAATTGATTTGAGATTGTTTTAGCATAATTTGTGTCCTAACACAACATTTCACAAGGAAAAAGAAAAGTTGGTGAATTAGAAAACCTTGCAAGAAAGCCCTGACACTTCCCCAAAATGATATCACATGTAATCTAGTCATAATTATATAAGATAGTTTTTATAAAAGTAATAGTTTCATTTCCCTCTTTACCATAATATTTTTATTAATTTTTCCAATGTATTTGCCATTAAATCACTATAAAAGTAACAAAACCATTTCCCTCTTTACCAAAATGTTTTTTATTAATTTTCCAATGCATGGAAACATGGCATTCGAATGTTTCAAAGTACTATCAATTTGTTTTCTATAAATCTCTTTTGTCAAGTATTTGACAAAACCCTTCAATAAGTTTTTGGCTTAAGAATGTGTCTTTAGATCTTCATGAGGTTGTTCATATAGGCTCCATTGTGATTTATAAGTAAAAGTTATGGCTAAGCATAAAATTCCCATAAATCACTAGAAACTACTCTTCACTAATCGACTTAGATGATGGATTCCATAAATCACTAGAAACTATTCTTCACTAATCCACTTAGATGATGGATTCCAAATAGGATGGTATAGCATATACAATTATTTCATTGTGCATATGGTGACATGTTTTGTGACAAGGTTTATAGCCAAATCATGTCCTCTTATTTAAGTATTGTTCCTTGAAAGAATTTGTTAATCAAAACAATTCCTCTTCCGTTTTGGCTTCATCGTGTCTTCTTATTCAAGGCCTTGTTCCTTTAGAGAAGTTGTTCATCAAAACAATTCTTTTTTTTCTCTGACTTCTTATCTTGGTATGTGGCATGGTCTTATGATGCTCTAATGTTAAATTCATATGTGCCAAATATCAATGAATTTATTTATAGTTATATACATTGTGATTTGAAATTTGATTTGCATTTAGTCATTAATCTTTACTAATTGTGATTTGATTAAATTACATAGATCATATATTCCATGTCTTTCTTTTGGTTTAACAATTTGTTTTTGGTGAGCATCACCTGATGCAATGAGTGCTAAGTGGACTATTCAATCATGAGAATTATTGGTCAGTTACTACTAATTCTCATGGATATGGGTCATAGATTAATGACTTACTCTATGTAGTTAATCCCAAAAAATGATATCTAATTTCGTTTTTATTGTATTGTTTAATAATCTTAATCATTGCATAATTTTTTTATAAAAAATTTTTATGAGCAAATTAACTATTCTCTTCATTAAAATTTATTTTAAAATCAATCTCATTATTATGTTTGTTACTACCATCCCTATGTGTATTGCATGTCAAATCTTATAGTTTTTATGTGAGCTCTATCAACACTAAAACCCTATGTGTGTTGCATGTCAAATCTTATAGTTTTTATGTAAGCTCTATCAACACTAAAACATTGATATCAATTAAAGATAAAAGGTTGTCTTTATCTATATATTCACATTTGTGTAGAACTCAACTTAAATTAAAAAACATTGATATCAATTAAAGATAAAAGGTTGTCTTTATCTATATATTCACATTTGTGTAGAACTCAACTTAAATTAAAAGGTCTAGAATACTTTAAAAATGCAACCATTTTCTCTTAATCTTTGAAAATACAATTTTATGTGCATGATATATAAAAAGCTTAAGATCTTAAAATTACTTTTAAAGTGGAAAGATATTTTCTTAATCTTTGAAAATACAATTTTATATGTGCATGCTATATTAAAAAACTTGTTATTAAGATGTGTGTACCATCACTAAAATTATGTATAAAATCTTAAAATTACTTTTAAAGTGCAAAGATATACTCTTAATCTTTGAAAATACAATCTTAATGGCATGCTATATTAAAAAGCTTGACATTAAGATGTGTGTACCATCACTAAAATTATGTAGAAAAGGAAAAGCTACCAAACCCAAACACTAGAATATGATTCTAAAGTAATTCTAAGATAAATTTTGGTACAAGTTTGGTGCATTGTTTGAAGTTCTGGTTTCCCATTTCATAGCAAAGGATGGACATAAAATTTCAATGTGACACATTGTAATGATCCCAAGCCAATTTGTTTTGCTTCGAATCACTAATTACCACTGATTTGTTGATGTGCAGGTATTTATTGAGTTATCCAGTTATTAAGTGTGTTCATACAAGATTCATTCATCACATGAAGATCATAATGCATTCAAGATATAGAAGCACAAGCAAAGATTTGACCTTTTATTATGAGCAATATGAAACCAATACAATAGATAGCTGATCTGGAACAATCCTCAGATGGCCGGAAAGACAATAGATATGAGCTACTACAAATTGCTCTATCGATACCAAATAAGCCTCCAAAGGCTGAATAAGAACTGAAGACCAATATAACAAGATCTGAACGCTAGACCCTCCAGCTGAATAATGCCACGCTCCAATAGAAGGCTGAAACCCTCAATAATTCATCCCTGTTGCAAGAAGACTCTAAACGAGTCCAAACTCGACCATATGACAGATCAAGATGATAGGATCCCCCTCCAGAAGTCTGAGGCCGAACTACTAATGCCAACCTCTCCAAATATTGAATCTGCTAAGGGAGTTGCGCCCTCTTGAATGCCTGGAACCCTAGGCAACTCGTCCCTGAAGAAGGAAGCCTCCAAATGGTGTGAAACTCTCCAAGAATATAGATTGGGCTATGGGAACCCCATGGGAGAAGTTTCAAATCCAAATCTTGGGTAGATCTCCCTAGATCTGAGAAATAGTGAGTAATGGAACGTTCCCCCTAGCCTCCAAATCGTCCCAAACTATAACTGAAGAAGTAGGGATGATAACTCTTTGAAGAAGCCCACAAAATGATGGTGAAGTGTCTACAAGTAAAACCCAAGTGATGGAATTCCCAACACTCCTCTTGATTAGCTGGATCAAACTCTTCTCTTGAGGATAGTGCGCCCTTGCTGGAAACTCACAAACAATACGGCCCTGTTGCTCCCTTGAATCTGTTGGTGGATAGATGATGGTGGTAGAATGGTGTGGATGAGTCTTTCATCCTCGAGACCAAGCTGTGGAACAAGGTGAGTGGATATTTCACCACTGAGTTGCTCACA
>ML783953.1:263511-274580 GCA_009831015.1 Picea engelmannii | reverse complement strand
GGGGGGGGGGGGATATATTTATTGCTCTCTGTCAAACCAGTGAAGAAACCTCGGTTTACAATACAAAGCACTTTACGGGCCTCTCATTTAAACAACAAACTTTTACAAAGATACAAAGCACCAATAACAACAACCACGTCCTAGGTTGAAGAACTAAATTGCAACCATTGTCACCATCAAACAAAGTTTCAAAAAAATAAAAACTATTATAATTTAGTTGTCAATTGGAAATGAGAATGGTGATTATTGGTTACTTTCAAGGAATTCATGTTGAGTCATTCTTGTTATTCAAGAAGAACCAAGCCATGTGGAATGATTTGTTCGTCATCCATCAAGTGATAGACTTTTTCCCTGCCAAATACCTCTAGATCTGATTAGTGCAAAGAAGATAATCTCTTAACCTGTCAAAAAAACAGTTTAATATCATTATCCATAATCAAAAGACAATTTCAACCTAAATAATAAACTAAATAACACTATAAAAATTATTTTCTAAAATTTATAAATTTTTTAAATTTTTTTTTCCAAACTTTTCTTTTGATTACTAAAGCATATATATTTTTAAAATTTAATAATTTTAATATTTTAAAATAAATTACGGTTCGCATCATTCAGATACATTATACCTACCAATTAAAAAAACAAAATGAAATTCTCCACTCATATATACCTCCATTAATTACATAAGCAGAAACAACTAGATGTTTTAAACGACTGTTGCTGCATTGGAGACTACTCTGTGGGCTGCCTTAATAAATAAATAGTTTCCATTGCCCACAGCATTAGTAAAACACAAAACTTTAGCCATATGAATATGGAAGATTTATTAAATTAGAATAAAGTCATGCAACCACTTGCAAAGTAGGTAAGAGAATATGCATGCGTGACTAATGAGTTTGTCAGTGCAATGGAGATGTATGTAGTAGGTATATACTTTGGCGCTAAATTGTTTGTTAAGATGTAATTTAGAAATCCTACATACTTATTATAACTGTTAAAAGTTTACACTGTTTAATCAAATTGATATTCTTGTCAAATTGGTTAGTTTTGATTCTCAAATTTCAACCTAGTGTCTGTCTCGATGCAGCATAGTAATTCTCTTTACAAATTGAAGAACAACCATGCCAAGTTACAATCTCTATGCATTAAGATATTGGTAAAAGGAAGAAATAACAATAACTGAAAAACAACAATGCCAAGTTACATTCTTTATGCATTAAGATATTGGTAAAAGGAAGTAATAACAATACAGGTTGGAATTCTAAAATGAAATAGTGAGTAAAATTTGAGGATTTTGATAGTATTAAGTTTTTTTTATAATAAAAGATTTTCTAATAATTTTAACTGCTTAGATGTCTCTGAATAGCTATCTAGCTATCTCTTGACTACAAATTAATTTCAACTCCTGCAGATCACAGACAAAAAAAAAAAATTCAAGTAATCTTTGTAAAAAAGAAAATTTACCTATCCAATTCCATTCTTAATCACCATATTCCATTCCTAATAACCATGTAAAAAACTATAACAAGTAAACCTAATCAAACCACCATACACAACCCTAAGACTGTGTTGAAACAAAATATATTTCGTTGCCTATAGTAAATAGTAAAGGCATTGGGGTTCACTTATTAGTATTAAACCAAAGACTTTACCACCACACAAGTTTTCAAGATTTTGTTGGATGAAGTAACGCCGCGGGTTTGACAATAAATAAAACCATGCACAGGTCTCTATCCTTCTGGACCAAGAGCAAGTTTGTTGATCCTCTGCGCACAACGAAAAGCTGACTCGTCCACTCAAATCTATACTCTGGGATACCTTGATATCTAACAGGTATCAAGTTCGATACTCTGGGAGAGGTATCTGTCTGTGTTGTATTTTTGGGTTTCGAGGGCGTATATGTGGCAATGATGTCTGAAACGCTGCCTCAGGAGGTGTGGAGATCATCGCGGGATTTGATCTCTGTACGTATTCACAAGGAGGAGCCGAGCTCCAAATCGTCAGGTCGGCCAAAACAATTTAGCAAAACCGGCGACGTGCAGTACTTGCAGGGGGAAGAAGGAAATGGGGAATGGCTACAGGACGCGGTGGGGCGATATCATTCTCATTCAGATGATGTGGGCAGAGAGTGCAGGTGCTCATCTGTGTTGGTACAGCGAGTGGAGGCAGCGGTAAGCGTTGTCTGGTCGCTGGTTCGGAGATTCGACCAGCCTCAAATCTACAAGCGTTTCGTCCGCAGTTGCTTCATGCGTGGGGATCTCAAGGTTGGTTGCCTGAGAGAGGTTCGAGTCGTCTCCGGTCTCCCTGCGGCTACGAGCACTGAGCGACTGGACATTCTGGACGACGAGAAGCATATTCTGAGCTTCAGCATCGTGGGAGGCGATCACAGGCTCAGCAATTATCGATCCATCACCACTCTGCACGAGAGGCTTGTAAATGGGAAACCCGGAACCATTGTGATTGAATCCTACCTGGTGGATGTGCCAAGTGAGAATACGAAAGAGGAGACATGTTTATTTGTGGATACCATCGTCAAATGCAATCTTCAGTCCTTGGCTCACGTCTCCAAGCATCTCATCATCACACCCAGCTGCTTATAGTCTCTCGCAGGCCGAAGTAACAGTTTTTAAATATTTGTTTATTCTGTTTTTTGTTGGATATAGTTTGGGAATATGTACAGGCGCATTTCTGATGGAAACTTGCAGAGACCTTCCAGGTGGTTAATATTGAATCTGATCATGTGGGTCTGACGGATTTTGGTATTGGAGGGTGCAATTCAATGGTTTCATGGGTTTTTCAAGCCAGAAGATCTCTCGGTGCCGTAATATTGCTTTTTCTCGGAGCCATAACTCATAAGTTTGTTTCTTCATATGCTGCAGGAGATCACAAATGGAATGGCGGAAGTCATTTTTCCAAAAAAAAAAATGACATCCTTCCTTGCCCATTTAAATCTGAATGGTAGGCAATCAAAGGTGTTCTTGATTCCTCAATGTCACGGTTGAACAAGAGTTTTCCTAGCTTGGGCACATTTCAGTTGTAATTCTCTCCATCCAAAAGATCCATTCTGTCGTATTGATGATACATTCATGTTGAATTTTCAGGCAGGACAGTATATTCCAATGTGGACGAAGAGTTTCTTGAAAGCCTAGCTTGTAAAAAGTACTGATTTTTCAGACACTGTAAATATACTTATAAACTTATCTTACTAATTTAGCAATTTTATTATACTTCATAATTACGTCGAAAGGCCTATATCTATTCATAATGAGCACATTTAATAGGTTTTTAGTTTTTAATAAGTTTTTTTATGGACGAGATTAAATATATTTAGAATATTCTTAGTCATCACAATAAATGAATGGTTCTGATTTCATCCATTAACTTTAGAGCTGTTATAAAGATATCCGTTTATATGTTTACTTTTTTACATTTAACTAATCGTGTTCAAAAATTACTGTGTTCACTAACTTATTGCCACATCTACCTGATTAAAAAATATTAAGATATTCACACAGAGTGGTGGCCTAGTTTCTGTACTGGCAGCGTTTCATTTCATTTCTGTACTGACGGTGTTTGTTTCATTTCTATGCTGACCGCGTTTCATTTTAATATGCCTTTTGACATTAATCAGCCACATAATTATGGCTGTGCTAGTAATTATATAAAACCAACTTAACCTTTCACGTCTCAAAAAACAACTAATATCTATAATATAAAAAAAAGCATTGCACCAGTGTCCTCGCAGTTAGAAGTAGAGAGATTTGAAGTTGAAAAACAAGGTTCTAAGAAAGCCTAGATGAAGAAGCAGAAATCATGATATTGAGAGATGATTGTATTCTTTATTAGATGAAACAGAAAGCATGATTTTGAGAGATAATTGTAATCTTTATCAGATGAAACAGAAATTATGATATTGAGAGATAATTTTATTCTTTATCAGATGAAACAGAAATTATGATATTGGTAGATAATTCTATAGAGCAAATCTATTTTTTATTAAAAAGACAGTTTTATGCTCAGGGAATTTTTGCAGATATCCTTAGTGAAATATAGAGTGAAAATTTTTGAAAATTTAAAAGATTAAAAGAACTTTTCTCTATTTTTTAGAATTTTTAGAATGGACAATTGTAGATATTATTAGTGAAATATAAAGTTGAAATTTTTTGAAAAGTTAAAAGATTAAAAAACCTTTTTTCTAATTTTTTTAGAATGGATAATACAAAACTTACCTTTTCTCTATTTTTTTTTAAATGGATAATATAAAACTTATTTTTGTTATTAGAAAAATAAGACTTTTATATCTTATTACATAGTTTTGTGGATGCATTTTACAACAGGACAAGGGATAATAACAATCAAGTATTGTAGGAATGATGCTTACAATTATTGCTAAGCCAATACACGTTAAGTTTCTATGAAATTTTCAAAAATAAAATTCCAAGTTTAATACAAGTTAAATAGAGAATCAATTTTTATGGGATTTTTAAAAGTAAAGTTTCAAATTTAATATAAATTAAATAGAAAATCGATTTTCATGGGATTTTCAAAAGTAAACTTTCAACTTCAATTAGAACTGTTATACTAGTTTACAGTGGATTAATTATTTGTTTCCAAAAGAATACAAAATAGCAACAGGGTTTTCCACAGTGAAGGTAGCAAAGAGAGCACCCACGATGCATATCTCACACTTCGATAATAGGGGCATAGATAGCAGTGGGGGCGGTCGTACAGGATGAATCCACATTAGAATATTATAATGAACAGGTTAAATAGGAAATCGACAAGATGCTGAAAGCTGGGTTTCTTTTTCCAGTCGAGGACGGAAGGGGTTCTTACACTGGCCTCTCTCTCTCCCACCGACTATAGAAAGGCGGGGTGAGCGTAATCACTGCCTTTCCATCCCGATAGCCAGCAAGTAGATGGGAGTAAGGTATCGCCTCCTATCCCTTTTTATCCCGACAACGAAGTGGTGTCTCTGGATCCAAGGAACGGTTTCAGCGGCCGAACCGCTTGCTAGGGGAGGAACCGAGGGGTAGTCAATTAACTGCTCTAGTCTTTGGCTTGGGTATTTTAGCCAAAGAATTCTTGCATAGAATATATCAAAGAAAAGGCTATAGGGATTTCATGGGAGAATTCAAAAACTATAGGATTATAGGGATTTCATGAGGGAATCCAAAAACTATAGGATGGTTGAAAGGATATGGAAAATGTTCACATATATTGTGAATTTTCTTTTGTTCATGGACTCAAATGATTTGTTTAAAACCTTAAACACCAATTACTTATCAATAGCATTAGTACTATGTTGATAGTTAAATATGACCATGTTCAACATTCAAGAATTCAGGCCATCATGATCCTAATTAGACCCTTATCCATTGTAAATGGATATTGAGATTCCTTTACTATCCTAATCTACACATAAAACTAAATCTAAGAAAAATATATACACTTGCCAATTGATTGAAAATATTTTATTCTTTATCAAATAACAAACTAACATATAAACCTATACAGATTTAAAACTATCTGTAAAGAAAGATTAATTCTAATTATCATGAAATTTACTCCTACTAAAAGAGATTTTGTTCTCTTTTTAAGAAAAATAAGTATTTGAAATTTTAAACTATTTATAATGAAAGACTAATTCTAGTTATCATGAAAGTTACTCCTACTAAAAGATATTTTGTTTTCTTTTTTTAAGAAAAATAAGTATTTGAAATGAGAATGAAAACTAAATAAAATTTAATTTAGCTAATAAAACTAAACTAACAAGCTAATCTAATGTCCATATATAATTCAAATAGTATATGAATTAATAAGATAAACAATATTCAAAAGATATAGATCTTCAGAACAAATGCCTATTGTGTATGAATCAATAAATCTGCCTAAGTAATTAACACAGATTATTAATCAAAACAATATTCATATATAAAATAGCACTGAAATAATGTGTAAAAATAAAATGAATCAATCTAATTCATTAACCATAATCAATTATAATTCCACTAACACATCATTCAAATAAAACTTTGATTTAAAAGATAAACACTCAAATATCATTAATAGTGTTGAATACCGATACTCATGCTATCCAGTATAAGTTTCAAAGAGAAATAGTATAAGTTTCAAAGAGAAATGCTTCTACAATAGTGCATAAGTTTCATTCTTATCGCAAAACTGAACCCTCGCTATCATCTTTATTTCCCTCTTTTATATAAAAAAGAGTTCAAAATAAACTTAACGTCTTTCTATAACTTAAAACAATAATTTGTTCAGAATGAGAAATTATAAAAAATGTTTAATTCCCAAGCTATACTTTTAACATCGAACTCTTCAGTTTTGAAATTATGCCGGGAAAACTAATATTCCATATTTTGTATTCATCAAGGTCATTCTTTTAACAAATGTAAACAACCAAAAGAAAATAACGAAAATTAATAAAACATAAAGACAAAATTATAGTTGCTACAGAATTTTGTAGCTGCACCTTTATTAAATGAAAATTAAACAAACCAAACAAAACTAAAATAAAAAAAATATTTAACTCATACCATGGAAATAAAACACCTTAATAATTGAGCTTTATGGGGTAAAGTTTTAAATTTTGAGTTAACTAAAATGTTAACCCCTGGCGAGTTAGTAGTAATTGCCTCTTCTTTTTTGTCATGCTTGGAACCCAAAGCTTGTCTTATTTGGTTTTCCACCAATGATTTGTTTTCTTCCCTTAGCAGTTGGTTTTCCAACTCCAAATCAATAATATTTTCTTGTATCATAGGAAGTACTGAATAATATTTATCTTTCCAAACGGAAACTTCCATATTTGGATTGATTTTAGCTTTTCCTTTCTCGGATTCTTCAACAACTTTTTCAACAAGTTCCTCAATTGTATGCGAAGAAATGTTGTGGGGAGAAGAAACTTCTTGATTTTTAACCAATTCCTCATCTTCAATTTGAACATGAGAACTAACATTAGATTTTTTTAAAGATTTGTTTCTGAGCATTTTGGAAATTTTCCTTCCTTGATGTTTGTTCATGAAATCAACTAACTTCCTAGAATCATCATTCTTTTAAAAAACATGAGGAATTTATTTCTACCAAATTCGGATGCAAGAGGGGAAACCACAGTCTGTTTGGATGCTTAAGAAAAAACTTGGGTTAATTCTCTTAAAATTATTGATTTTGGTTTGGGATTAAACGTTAAATATTGATTGTGTGTAACCCTCACAACATTTTGTTGCGAAACAAAAACCTGTGGGTGAGGAGGAACATTATCCTCTACAAGATTTATGGTTTCAAACTCTAACTCAAAGTTTTGAGTCTGTAAATTTGACTCACGGTTATCATGAAAATGATTTCTCTTAATAAAATATTCCCAAGAATTGCTATTGTGTTTTAACTGAGTCTCAATTAAAATTTTAACCAAACCATGATGGAAAAGATTTCTTTATGAACTAAAAATTTTCCTATGGTAAAAATAATCCATTTTTGAAAGGATTTTGAACAAGAAGAATGGCATATTTAACTCATAATCCATGAAACCCATCAAAAAATGGAAGTGGTATATAAAGAAAAGTATATATCAACCTTCACGGGTAATAAAACCCTTGATAAATCCTAAAAAAAAATGCCATTTTTATTTCACTAGGGATATAGGAATACCTTTGTAATCATATTTACACTTAGGAGAAATTAAGATTTCTGACCAAAGGATTTCTTTAACTCTTTTGGTCTTGGAACAACATTCCCCCTTGAATGACATCTTTGTAACTTTGGCTATCATTTCTTCATTTATGTGTAACTCAATAACTCCAACCCTGGCGCATTCACCATTAAAACTCAAAGAAAAAGATAAAGTAACCTGTGAATTATACCCATTAAACATCCGCAAGAAATCTAACCAACTGAATTTTTGAAAAGTCAGATAATAGTCTTCATTAGCTTCAATAAGTTCGATGCTAGGTTAAATTTTGGATATCATACCCATACTGAAAGTCTAATACAAATCAAGAAAACTCTCATGGAAAGGTAACAAACCAACACCCAAAGGTAAGAACCTTCAACTCCCAGGGTAAAAGAAAATGTCAAAATAACTCAAACCCTTTGACACAGTAAATCTATCATGACTTAGATGTGTAATCAGTTCGCAGTAATGGAAAGGTAGAAAAGTAGTAAACATGGAGGAAGATTAACATAACTTCAAAAATATCACCCATTCACATGATATATGAAAAATCATAAGACTGTACTAATAAATTAAAATCATTAAAATTTGTGATGACAAGGTACAAACTCGATTAATCACTTTTTGTTTTGATTTCTAGATTAACATATTAACCCTATTTATGATAATGACAACCTTGATTAAATGTTCAAAAAGATAACCTAAGTTTTCATAAATATAGTTAAAAGGTCAATAGAATTTTGCAATTTTCAAACTACTAAATATTTTCAAAACAAAAGTCTTATATAAGCAATATAATCATGAATTTGGGACTTTTCCAAATACTGTAGCTCATGTATGAATTATAAAAAATAATGTAAATAAGAAAAATAATCAAGGATATGTTGATCAAATGACTTGGAAAAAATGAAAACAACTAAGAAAGAAGATGTAATTAAAATATAGATGAAGATTCATAGGACAAAATTTTCAAAAACTAAAAATAAAATCAAGTGAAAACATGCTGATTTTTCAAAAAAATTTCAAATCTTTTTCTTTTCAAAATGAAAAAAGAATGAAGGGTCCCAAATTTATTTATATCACATGCAAAATTTGGGAAGTTGTTGTCTTCTACAACAAATGGAGACACACTACTGAAACCAATTATCTCTCTATATAAGTCAAATAAAAATATGTCAGGTCATAAGAAAGAAAGAAAATTTATTGAATGTAGATAAATTATTTTTATGACTAGTTTGTAAAGAATAATAAATAAAACAATACTAATACTCTTTCACTCTATCTCATTGGAGGGGATAAAGTGTGTTTATTAATTTTATAGCTGGGAAAGGAAGATTTTGATTGGACCAATAAACAAAGTTTATTCATTATGACAGAATTTAAAGTTTAACTCAATGTACCCGGTATTGCTTCATTGCCAACATGCCTGTTCAATACCCCAACGGAGTTACCTTAATATAATATAAGCCTTGACCAGCTGCCAACGGGCCTGTTTAGTACCTCGATGGGTTAGCATATACTTCCCACATCCTCGTTGCCTTTATATATATATATATATATTTCAACTTTCATATTTAGTAAATGAATCAATGATTGCATTTGAGCAATAATGAAAATAATGAAAATAGAGGAGGGGTGATATAGAGAGTTACTTATATATCTCTATGCATGAAATAAAACTAAAGTGTTCCTCTTATGATATGCTATTTCCAAGCCAAATATTTAATTTTAGGGGAAAAACACTCCAAATAGACTTTGTTAAAGAATATTTTCCTTGTTTATATTTCCTTTAAAAGATAAACTAGTCATAAGATTTATTGTTTGAATTTTAAGGAATTTTCCCATTTCAAATGATCTAAATAATCTTTCTTTGTATTAAAATGGATTTCAAAGAAAACTGATAAACAAGTGTATTCAGTTGTTATATCAGATCAAAAATCAAAACATAACCAAAAACAATATGAAAGGAAGAAAATAAACAAACTTCAAAAGTTATAAATTCAAAAAAAATTAACAAAACAAACAAAAATATTTACAACTATTTACAATGATTGAAGTGTATTTTAAGAAAAATGTTTTTAGAGAAGTAACCCATTTACTGGAGATTATTGTTCTATGCCTTCAATATTTTGTAAAATAAAGGTAGACGGGTTGAATTTTTAGTGACCTGATGTAACGAAACTCCCGTTCGTCACAACATCAACCTCTCATAACAAGTGCAATTTTTTTTTTGTGTGTGCGTGTGTACAAGGGTAAAAAAGAAATTATACTCTATATCGCAACATGACAATGAACATGATGCATGCAACTGTGACAACAACATAATGACCTAAGATGCACATCAAGAATATGGAAGTAATGAACGACAATCAACCAACGAAAAATTAGACTGACTACCCACCCGTCCTACCTTGCAATGGTTAGGACCTCCAGGACACATAAGAAACACTCAAGCCTAGGTTCCCATCGATTTTGACCATTTATGGACTCAAGGCTGGTGACTGTTCTGAGGAACAAGGAGGTGTCTACATCCTTTACCTGCTGACATTCTAGACATCTAGCCACATAGTTGACTATGTTTGCCTTCATTCCCTTCCGGAAGAATAAGGGTTTAAGGTCTGCCCTCATCTTTGTGACTACTGGGTGAGCCATGTATACTTCTCTATGAGCCTCGCTTAGGATCAAAATCCTCAACTCGTCATTTGGCGGTACATAGATTTGAATTTTGAACCTCAATAAGCCATCGCTATCAAATGAAAATCCCTCAAATCGTGGTACCATCATTGTGTTTTGTCCGATAAAACCCTCGACCTCTTTGTACCAGTCATCGTCATGCTGTAAAGTTAGAATCCTTTCACGTAGATTCATCTGAAGAGGCAACATCGAAAAGATGTGTGGTCTCCAACTCAATGCATCTGCCACTTGGTTCATTGTTCCTTTTATGTAAGTAATCTTGAAGTCGTACTCGCTAAGCAATTCCAACCAACGTTGTTGTTGCGCGTTCAGGTCACTTTGCGCAAAGATGTGTTGTAGTCCACAATGGTCAGTCCTTAGTGTAAATTCTAACCTTGTACAATATCTATTGCAAACTGATATTCACAAAAGAACAGAAAAGATACAATGGCAAATAAAAACATTACACAGAGATTTTTCACCTGGAAACCCAAACCGGGAAAACCAGCATATATTATATTCATACATTGTGTTACATTGTTTACAATACAATATACATATATGAGCTAGCGACATCCAAAACCCTAACCCAATGACCTAGATTAGTCCAAAACCCTAACTCCTTAACCGAAAATAGAAAACCATCGGCAAAAAACCATGTGCCAAAAAAACCACCTAAATATCATGTGGTCCCGGAAATATGTCATCC
>ML783953.1:237973-259911 GCA_009831015.1 Picea engelmannii | reverse complement strand
AAATAATGCGTCTGTGCTATGTCCTTCCATATTCTTTCGTCTCATCTCCTCCGACAACAAGGACGAGACCACTTCTTCAAACTTCAAAGAAGTTGTATTACTACCTATGGCCACAACCAGACTATCCCATGAGTCTAGTAAAGGACACAACAAACTGATACATTTATCTTCATCTGAAATTTTAATATCAACAGATACTAACTGACTTACCACAGTATTGAAGGCCTTCAAATGCTCTGCCACCGAGTCTCCATCTCTCATCCTCAAGTTATATAGCTTATTTCTCAGGAATAGTTTATTTACCAGGGACTTAGACTGATACAACTTCCTCAACTTTTCCCATAAATCCTTGGCTGTAGATTCCTCTGACACATTTAGTAATACTGAATTGGAGAGACACAGTCGAATTGTGCTCTTTGCCTTCCGATCTGTCTTTTTCCAGTCATCTGCAAAATTTCCTGTAGCTGCAGTACCTAGATCTACTGTGATCCACTAATCTCTGTCCACCAAAAGATCTTCCATATTGAGCTTCCACAACTCAAAGCTTTTCCCATTAAACTTCTCGATCTCCATCTTCGAATTGCTTGCCATTTCTTTTCACCTGAAAAATAATACCATAGATCTCCCACTGTAACAAGGCTTATCACAGTCCCAAGCCAAACCCTTGACGACAAAGGCTTCCCCCTGAAGCCAATAAAGATTTGATACCAAATGTAAATTCTAACCTTGTACAATATCTACTGCAAATTGATATTCAGAAAAGAATAGAAAAGATACAATGGCAAATACAAACATTACACATAGATTTTTCACCTGGAAACCCAAACCGGGAAAACCAACATATATTATATTCATACATTGTGTTACATTGTTTACAATACAATATACATATATGAGCCAACGACATCCAAAACCCTAACCCAATGACCTGGATTAGTCCAAAACCCGAATTCCTTAATTGGAAATAGAAAATCATTGGCAAAAAACCATGTGCCGAAAAAACCACCTAAATATCATGTGGTCTCGGAAATATGTCGTCCTGGAAATATGTCATCCCGGTAATATGTCGTTCCGGAAATATGTCGTCCCAGTGCCAAATTTTTTTTCGGGGGCGCTACCCCAGAACCCCCGCACAGGGGGCTCTGCCCCCCTACAACCCCCGAGGGGGGGCTTAGCAGCTCCCCCTCTAACCCCCTGCACGCCTAGTGCAGACGCTCAGACACTAATACTCATGCAAAGAATATAACACATACCCAACACTTAGTTCAAATTTTCATTCGACAAGGTAGTGTCTCCAAACCTTCAAGGCATATACGATGGCTAATAACTCTAAATCGTGCGTCATGTAGTTCTCGTCATGCCTTCTTAGTTTCCTCGAAATGTAAGCAATCACTCGTCCGTCTTGCATCAAGACTCTACCTAAGCCTTCCTTGGATGCATTAGTGCATACCCAGAAGTCTGCGTCCATGTAAAGGACCTTTAGTATTGGTGCGGTTGTCAACAATTCCTTGAGCCTCTGAAAGTCTTCTGCACATTTCTCGGTTCAAACAAACTTCTTGTTCTTCTTTTGCAACTCCGTGATCAGATTTTCTATCTTCAAAAATTCCTCGACGAACCGTCGATAGTATCCTACTAAACCCATGAAGCTATGCACTTCTGGGACATTCGTAGGCATAGGCCATTCCATAATAGCCTCGACCTTGGCTGGATCCACGACGATGCCTTCGCTGAAGATGACATGCCATAGGTAGTGAATCTTCGATTGATAAAATGAGCATTTGGACAACTTCCCATACAATTTGTGCTCTCGCAAACATTGTAGTACCAAGCGCAAGTGCTCATCCTGCTCCTCTGTCGTACGAGAGTAAATCAAAATATCGTCAATGAATACTTGGATGAACTTGTCCAAGTACTCGTGGAACACCCCATTCATCAAACTCATAAATACCCCTGGGGCGTTTGTCAGTCCAAACGGTAAAACAATAAACTTATAATGTCCAAACCTCATCTTAAAGGCAGTCTTAGAGACGTCATCCTCCTTGATCCATAACTAGTGATAGCCTGATCACAAATCGATCTTGGAGAACACTGGTGCACCCTTCATTTGATCAAACAGATCATCAATTCTCAGCAATGGATACTGATTCTTGATCGTAGCCTTGTTCAGTTGACAGTAGTCAATGCAAAGCCTCCACGATATATCCTTCTTTCATATGAAAATAACAGGTGCACCCCATGGTGACACACTAGGATGTATCAGTCCCAGGTCCAACAACTCCTTCAGTTGCATTTGCAACTCTTGTAACTCCAGGGTCAACATCCGATAAGGCATTCTTGCTATCGGTTCAGTCCCCGGTTTCAGGTCTATGGTAAACTCCAACTCCCTCTCCGGCGACATCCCAGGTAACTCCTCTGGAAATACGTTCGCAAACACTTTCAACACCGGAAGGTGTTCTAGACCTTCTGTGACTCCCTTCTCATTTAATGCAAGGATCGCATAAAGCTTGCACCCCTTGTGCATGCTCTTCCGAAGTTGCAAGGAAGAGATGAACCTTAGGGAAACTCCCTGGTTCCGTCCTACAATCACATGTCTCTGTCCCTCGTCATCAACCAATCTCAACCATTTTGTCTTATAGTTGAGCAATGCCTCATGCGATCCCAACCAGTCCATACCAATCATGATGTCATAAGATCCTAAGATCGTGATGTACAGGTTGGCCTTTGTGACAAACTCTCCTAGGTTAAGGACACAGCCTGTAACCTTTCCTCCAACTTTCTGTTTGGCACTTGAAGCCATCTCTACAAAACTAAACTCGTCCTATTTGACTACCTTTTCCTTAATCCTTTTTAGCATTGCACTATAAATGAAACTCTCAGTAGCACCAGGATCTATCAAAATACTAAGGGTTTGGTCAGCAACGGTACCTGTTGTCTCAAGCACAATCGACTGATGCTCTTCCTGGCTGTTATTCACTGCTGCATGAATCCGATGGGCCTTGCCCATATCTCCCACGGTAGTGGGTCCGACTGATCCGGATTCTCTGGTCCTCTCCATAGGGCAGTTGCACTGGTAGTGTGGCTCCCCACACGTCCAACACCCCTTCTTTGGCCTAGTAGTCTTAGTACCCGAAGTCGAAAATGATGACCCACTGGCCTGGAACCCTAGTCTGTTCTGCTAAACAAGCCTAAACTGCTACTGCTGCGGGCGACGCTGCTGTTGATGTTGAGGCATCAAAATCCTAACCTTTGCATGCAAGCTTTCGTTAAGGCTGAACACAAACCTGTTGACCTTAAGTTTCTCCATGTTAAGGTTCAGAGGATACCATAGTAGCTCCATAAAATGGGCCTCGTACTCAAGCACCGTACGACCTCCCTATCTTAAGGCATTGAACTCATTGAGTTGACGCTCAATGAATTCCTCTGAAAGGTACCTCTCTCGGAACCATTCCTTGAACAGTTCCCATAACATGTCTTCGACGACCATGTTCAGCTGTGGTAGGAGTGTCTTCCACTATAAAAGATCACTCCCCTTCAGTTGAAAGACCACCATGCGGACCTTCATGTTGGAGGTATAATCACGGTGAATGCTAGCAGTACCGACTAGAGCGTGCGGCAGAACCTCAGTGGGTGTCGGTGCCCTGGCCTCATCTCTGTCTAAATGATTGATTAGTGCCTCGGACATGCGCTGAAAAGATCTCATCATTTCAACTACATCACCAACCGCTATCTGCTCCTGTCCGAGAACCTACTCGTCTCCCTGGGGGTTAGACCCCTAGGGCATGGATGCTACTAGAGGCATCACGCCTCCTCCCCTAGCACTCCATTTTCTGCCTCCGCGGCATCCTCTAACCATGATTACCTACACACACACAAGTCAACTCAATCAACAAAATTATAATCAATCATATCAACGAAAGCCGTAGCGATCCCAAGTCGCGGGTTGAACCTGCTCTGATACCACATGTAATGATCCTCCCATTCGTCACAACATCAACCTCTCATAACAGGTGCAATTTTTTTTTTTTTGTGTGTGCGTGTGTACAAGGGTAATAAAAACATTATACTCTGCGTCGCAACGCGACGACAAACATGATGCATGCAACTACGACAACAACATAATGACCTAAGATGCAAATCAATCATATCGAAGTAATGAACGACAATCATCCGACGAAAAATTAGACTGACTACCCACCCATCCTAACCTACAATGGTTAGGACCTCCAGGACACATAAGCAACGCTCAAGCCTAGGTTCCCATCGATTTTGACCATTTAAGGACTCAAGGCTGGCAACTGTTCTGAAGAACAAGGAGGTGTCTACATCCCACCCAAAAAAACAAACTCAAGCCGACTAAACTAAATGACAACATCATGATCATCCAGGTGCAACCATCACAAAAAGGACACATTTATCTTGAACTTTCACGGTGATCGAGAGCATTATCACATTCGTGCATTATAATACAATTTACAAAACACCAATTGCCTATTTAATTTAACAAGTCTAAGGTTTGCAATCTAGTCTTCGTTCTCCTTATAAAATTTAATATTATTACCACATAAATGAACAATTCCATAATAATCCACATCTCCGCCCAACTAGCTGTTACTAGAACATTCATACTAACAATCTTAAAGTAATTTCACTCCCTAAATGGAATAAGATATTCCTATGTTTATTTGCAAGTCAATTTGTTTTTCCTTACAATGGTACTTAGCATTTATGGAGCTACTAGAAAAACCATAAAAGGTAATAACTTAATACCTCAAGTCATTGAGAAGTTACCATTTTCCTTTCTTATACTAATTTAATAAGATATCAATTCCAAAAGTGAATCTATCCCCTATCCCTTTTTATATTAAAGTATAAGCATCTAACTAGATCATTAACCTTCCCCTCTTCTTAATAGAAAGATATAATTATTGATATTAAAATTTTACAAAACACTAGAAAAATTTCAATTATAAATCTAAGCATTACATTAATTGGGACTTGCCAGAATAAAACAATAAAACATAAACTCATTTACTTCATAGACTTATTGAGCACACTCCCTAAACATCTAAGTATTACTTTAATAGTGAAACCGAAATGATGTGACGTAGTTGCTTTACATACCTTCTTAGCACCCTTTTCTACAATGTATAAATCTGGCATTAATAAAAGCTATGAGTTTGTCATTAAACATGCAGGATATACCAGGTCGCTGCCAGTATTTAAATTTCCTAGACACACTCTATTCATATTAATTCGCACCCACACTCTCTGCATATGTTAGATTCACAGTTACTGTAATAAATTGTATGCAGACCTGTCATGAGTACTCAGACATATAGATATAAAGGTAGACACAGGTATAAAAATGCGATCAAATCCTACATGTTGCAACCAATCATCACCTTCACACTCAACCCAAATTTTCATCGTCATTCAAAAGTAGTTCGCTGTCATCTCTGTAAGATACTGTCAACATATATATAAAATCATGGTTAATTTCAAGGCAAAGCAAAGGGTAGGAATATGTATATATTTGATCCACCTCACAAGGAATTTACCAATGCCCAACCAAAACAATGCGGTCTCGGAAACCCCAAAGAACCTATGTACCCACACCATAATAATAATTTATTTACCATAAAAAAGGGGCAAGCAGCTGACGTGTATGAGACAAATCCAAATGCGAGGAAGGTGTGCTAAATATACCACAGCACAACAAAGTAGTGGCAAAGCCGTGTCCGGACTTTAGATATCCCCTTTGAGAAACTGCGAGCGATATGTAATTATGGTGTCAAGAATCCTTCAGAACCACAAAACGAGGAATACTCTTGCTCCTCTCCTCAATAATAAGTTCCAACGCGCCAATCGATCAGAATGATAACGCCCAAGTAAATCGCCCCAGGGAATTCACTCAAGAAAAAAAAAAAAATTGCCCAGAAAAGAAACTCAAAACTCTACCCACGGATAAATGGTCGACTCCTAAATTTCATAATCGCTACCTCAGAGAAATTTCAGAGATACTAAGGTAGTAGTGTAGCTAAATTTACAAACGTTTAATATCAGAAAATGAAAAGAATCGCCCTTACACAATTGGTGGATAGATGAAGGGTATCATGCCCAGAAAAACCTAAGAAATCGCAGACATAACTTCTGTAATAAGATGTTTCATTAACCATATAGCGGACAAAACTTCCAGTAAAAAAAAAACTATCATTCACAAGTTTGCATGCATCAACATCCAATAATAAGATGTTTCATTTAACAATATAGCGGACAAATCTTCCAGTATAAAAGAAAATGCTTTCATTCACAATTTGCAGGCATCAACTTCCAGTAATAAGATGTTTCATTTAACAATATAGCGGATATATATTCCAGTATAAAAAATGCTTTCATTCACAATTTATAGGCATCAACTTCCAGTAATAAGATGTTTCATTTAACAATATAGCGGATAGATCTTCCAATATAAAAAAATGCTTTCATTCACAATTTGCAGGCATCAACTTCTAGTATAAAACAATCTCAATAAAAATTGTAGACAAAAATTCAATAAGTCTGTCCATTTCCAGAATACCCAAATGGAATAATGTAGACACAAGATTAATTCGTTTTTCAGCTAGAACACCCATCCAACGCATACAACAGTGAGAGCGCAAGGACCTAAAGTAAAAGGTGCTAGAATGGTTGCAGGGATAACCAACACTATGCAAGAATTCCATACACATAGACACTTTTTGGCTAGAGGGTGTGATCAACAATCGACCAAGGAAAATAACAGAGGTATACGGCGAAAGGTTCTCCTTCGCTTCACTATCCTCGGACGGAAAAGCAGGGTGTTGAGATCCATAAGTCTTTTAACGCTAAGGCGATGACCGTGGATCATGCTCTTGGCCGACTGCTCAAGCGAGGACTGGTGATCTAAGGACGAAGGATAACAATCTCAAGGTCACAATCAAAACCCAGGGTGGTCATGACATGCGGGAATACGAAGGTCATGGAAATCAATCAACCAATCATTCAGCCAGGCTATAAAAATTTTAGTTGAGAAACTAGACAATCAGTTTACCTACCCAATACACAATGCAGATCTAAATCATAAATCCTACAACATTCTATCATTCAACAAGAAGCATACCGTTACCTTTTCGCCTGCTCCGAGTGTCGTCCGCGCACTCCATGCAACTCCCGCTCGCCGACCGTCGAGTCTACATCGGTACCTCCCAACCAACTCTAGGGGTACTCTTCTTCCCCCTTCGCCCCCCGAGCCGCAAAGGGGCCATACACACTATCCATAGGTTTCGTCTAACTCCCAGCTCGCCTCGCAAGGCTGAGCTACCACTCCTCTCCGAGTTGAAAATCCCAACTCCAACAAGTAAATTAGTCAAGTCAATATTTCTGTAGTGTAACGTTACACAAACAGAAGATGATCCTTCATCCTTCTCCTTCCTTTATTTTATAGAGTTTCGAACTTCCTTTCTTTCCTAAAATCTCATTTAATTAAAGTTTTATAAATAATTTCCTAAAATTTCCTCTCCGTACAAGTGTCCCCTATCCCCTACATTCCTCCATAAATTAATTTGTTTAATTAAGTAATTATCTTTATTTCCCCCACCCACCTAGAGTTACTCCTAGAATCACTCCTAGGTGTCCCTAGATTCCCTTATAGGTTTTAAAGGCTTTCCCTATTATCAAATTGCTAATTCAATTTAAAATTAGAAAGCTCTTAAATGTAGATTCTTTACTAAATTGACTTCCAGCTTTTTCCCTTAAGTTCCCCTTTTTCCTTTTTATGTTACCTCCTTTCCCTAGTTTCCTATTTTTTATTTATTTTCCCTCTTTCCCCTTTTACTTAGAATTCAAAAAGGCAGGTGTGGAATATAACCCCTTTTTCCCTTTTTCATTAATTTAGAATCTTTTTAAATTATCAAAATATAAAATAATTAATTCCCTCTTTACTTTTTATATCCACAAATTTTATTTCTTATGAATAATTTTATTTCTTACTCCCTTCATGTTACAAAATTTTATAAAGACCATAATTATTACTTAAGTGGTTTTTATTTTAAAATTTATTATTTTATTTTATTTTATCTATTTATTTATTGTTTTTAATTAATTTTTTTTTTAAAGGTAGACAAAATTTTACCCCTAGCAAAATTTTAGACTTAGAACTTAGATTTTGTACTGGGCAACATTTAATTAGGGAAATTGTTTTAAAATTTCTTAACTTGTTATTTGTCTTAGGGCCATCTAGGTTCATCCCTCTATCATCATCAATGCGACATGCCCTTCAGGACGTACTAGGTGCTCCAAGGGTGCCACTTGCCTCATTTGTTCCCTTGCGCGACGTGCCCTTCAGGACGCACTACATGCTCCAACGGTGCCACTCGCCTCTTGACTGATTGGTAGACATTGATAACCCCTGGAGTCAACACTCCACCAGGAGAACTTGTGGAAGACTAAGGGTTTCTAAGGAATAAGGCCCTTGCCTTATTGCACGCCCTTTAGAATCATCATGAGTGACTTTCACAGTTTGCCCTCACGACATTGTGGGTCCTCTCGAACTAGGTAATCATTAACCTACAGTTTGAGCCATGACGGGAGTTTTAGTAGGCTGTGGTAGGGATACTGTCCACACCTTTCCCTCAACATCTTTGGTTATCATTTGTGACCCCTTTACTCCATATGTGAGTCTGGTCGGCAAGCTAACGTCAGTCTGCATCATCAAAAAATCATGTCAGAACATATCCATATCATATCATTCAATCAGATGCACTAAAATCACAGTAAAGAAATCAAACCCAAATGGCACACTCCCTGACTCGATCTAGAGTCCAAGGGGTTCCATTGATGCCTTTGCATCCTCTAGGTCCATAATCCTGCACACTCAGTAAAACTGAGTCAATAGCACCTGTCTATGTCAAAACGGTAAAACAACATGTCATCATCCCGTAACACATAATCAAAATCAAACGTTTTTATGGCATAATAATTTGGATCACTTGGGAGCAAGTGTCCTCAAAGAATAAGTTTTCTCAGTGTGCCAGAGCGGGATGTTACATACACCCCCTCTTGGTCTAAACTTTATCCCGAAGTTTCACAGTATATATGCTGAAATAAAGTGTATCATAGTATCATATGTCTATCTGTCAAACAAAAATGGAAACTGCTGACGCATATCATATACGTCCTCCTAGGTCGCCGAGTCTGGACTATAATTGTCCCACTGGACCTTGACCTGATCTACCATTCGATGTCGTAGCTATCGAACGCGATGATCCAAGATGCGGACTGACTCAACCGTGAGCTCTACCTCATCCGATACCCACAAGGAACTCATGTTGATAACATGGGTAGGATCACTAATATAATGTCTCAAAATAGATACATGAAAAACATCGTGCATACGCCTCAAAGAATCAGGCAAGGCTAGTCGATAGGCCATGGGCCCCTTTCTCTCCACAATTTCGAAGGGTCCCACGAACCTAGGAGAGACTTTATCTCCCTTCCCAAACTTGATCGAACTCTTATGCGGTTTAACCCACAAGAATACTTGATCGCCGACCTCGTAACTATGGTCAACACGGTGCGCATTAGCATAACTCTTTTGTTGATCCTACGCTTCTTTAATCCTTTGTCTTATTGTTTTCATTTTCTCTTCCATTTTTTGGATCACTTCTAGTCCCACTAAGACCCTATCCTCAAGCCGATCCCAACTCAAAGGTGTCCGACACGGTCGCCCGTAAAGAAACTCAAAAGGAACCATTTTAATGGTGCTCTGGTAACTATTGTTGTAAGCGAACTCTACTAGAGGCAAGAATTCTTCCCAATGCTTTTGTTGGTCTATCACGTACATGCACAACATGTCCTTGAAGGTTTGGTTCATTCATTCGGTCTGCCCGTCAGTCTCCGGGTGATACACAATACTAAAGTTAAGTTGGGTTCCCAAGGCCTCTTGGAAACTTGTCCAAAATCGTCTAGTAAACACCGATCCTCGATTGGATATAATCCTCTTAGGCATGCCATGCAGCCTCACAATCTCACTGATGAAAACTCTAGCTATGTCAGGTGCCTGATACGTTGTACACATAGGAATAAAGTGAGCAATCTTTGTCAGAGTGTCTACTACTACGAAAATCAAGTCATGTCTCCATGCCATTAGTGGCAATCCAACAATAAAATCCATCGAAATAACCTCCCATTTCGATTTTGGAATAGCGTGTGGTTGTAGTAATCCTGTTGGGTGTCTATGTTCATCATTTACCTGCTAACATTCTAGACATCTGGCCACATAGTTGACTATGTATGCCTTCATTCCCTTCCAGAAGAATAAGTGTTTAAGGTCTGCCCTCGTCTTCGTGACTCCCAGGTGAGCCAGGTATACTGCTCTATGAGCCTCGCTTAGGATCAACATCCTCAACTCGTCGTTTGGCGGTATGTAGATCCGACTTTTGAACCTCAATAAGCCATCACTATCAAATGAAAATCCCTCAAATCATGGTACCATCATTGTGTTTTGTCTGATAAAACCCTCTACCTCTTCGTACCAGTCATCGTCATGCTGTAAAGTTAGAATCTTTTCACGTAGATTCGTCTGAAGAGGCAACACTGAAAAGATGCATGGTCTCCGACTCAATGCATCTGCTGCTCAGTTCACTATTCCTTTTATGTAAGTAATCTCGAATTCGTACTCGCTAAGCGATTCCGACCAACGCCATTGTCATTCGTTTAGGTCTCTTTGCGCAAAGATGTGTTGTAGTCCACAATGGTCAGTCCTTAGTTCAAATTTTCGTCTGACAAGGTAGTGTCTCCAAACCTTCAAGGCATATATAATGGCTAATAACTCTAAATCGTGCGTCACGTAGTTCTTCTCATGCCTTCTTAGTTTCCTCGAAATGTAAGCAATCACTCGTCCGTCTTGCATCAAGACTCTGCCTAAGCCTTCCTTGGATGCATCAATGCATACCAAGAAGTCTACGTCCATGTCAGGGACCTTTAGTATCGGTGCGGTTGTTAACAATTCCTTGAGCCTCCGAAAGTCTTCTGCGCATTTCTTGGTCCAAACAAACTTCTTGTTCTTCTTTTGCAACCCCATGATCGGATTTTCTATCTTCGAAAATCCCTCAATGAACCATCGATAGTATCCTGGTAAACCCATGAAGCTACGCACTTCCGGGACATTCGTAGGTGCAAGACATTCCATAATAGCCTTGACCTTGGCTGGATCCATGACGATGCCTTTGCCGAAGATGACATGCCCTAAGTAGTGAATCTTCAATTGATAAAATGAGCATTTGGACTACTTCCCATACAATTTGTGCTCTCGCAAACACTGTAGTACCAAGCGCAAGTGCTCATCATACTCCTCCGTCATATGAGAGTAAATCCAAATATCGTCAATGAATACTTGGACGAACTTGTCCAAGTACTCGCAGAACACCCCATTCATCAAACTCATAAATACCCCTAGGGCGTTTGTCAGTCCAAATGGTAAAACAGTAAACTCGTAATGTCCAAACCTCATCTTAAAGACAGTCTTAGGGATGTCATCCTCCTTGATCCATAACTGGTGATACCCTAATCGCAAATCGATCTTGAGGAACACCGTCGCACCCTTCATTTGATCAAACAGATCATCAATTCTCGGCAATGGATACTGATTCTTGATTGTAGCCTTTCTCAGTTGACGGTAGTCAATGTAAAGCCTCCATGATCCATCCTTCTTTCGTATGAAAATAACAGGTGCACCCCATAGTGACACACTAGGATGTATCAGTCTCAGGTCTAACAACTCCTTTAGTTGCATTTTCAACTCTTGTAACTTTGGGGTCAACATCTGATAAGGCGTTCTTTCTATCGGTTCAGTCCCCAGTTTTAGGTCTACGATAAACTCCAACTCCTTCTCCAACGACATCCCAAGTAACTCCTCTGGAAATACGTCCGTAAACTCTTTCACCACCGGAAGGTGTTCTAGACCTTCCACTGCTCCATTCTCATTTAACGCAAGGATCGCATAAAGATTGCACCCCTTGCGCATGCTCTTCTGAAGTTGCAAGGAAGAGATGAACCTCATGGAAACTCCCTGGTTCCTTCCTACAATCACATGTCTCTGTCCCTCATCATCGACCAATCTCAACCATTTTGTCTTATAGTTGAGTATTGCCTCATGTGATTCCAACCAGTCCATACCAATCACAACGTCATAAGATCCTAAGATCGTGACGTACCAATCACAACGTCATAAGATCCTAAGATCGTGACGTACAGGTTGGCCTTTGTGACAAACTCTCCTAGGTTAAGGACACAACCTATAACCTTTCCTCCAACCTTCTGTTTGGCTCCCGAAGCCATCTCTACGAAGCTAAACTCGTCTTATTCGACTGCCTTTACCTTAATCCTTTTTTGCACTACACTAGAAATGAAACTCTTGTTAGCACCGGGATCTATCAAAATACTAAGGGTTCAGTCAGCAACGGTACCTGTTGTCTTGAGCACAGTTGACTGATGCTCGGCCTGGCGGTTATTCATTGCTGCATGAATATGATGGGCCTTTCCCATATCTCCCACGGTAGTGGGTCTGGCTGATCCGGACGCTCTGGGCCTTTCCATAGGGCAGTCGCACTGGTAGTGTGGCTCCCCACACATACAACACCCCTTCTTCGGCCCAGTAGTCCTGGTACCCGAAGTCAAAGATGACGACCCACCGTCCTGGAACCCCGGTCTGTTCTGCTAAACAAGCCTAAACTACTGCTGCTGTGGGTGACACTATTGTTGATGCTGTGGTCCCCGATAAGGTGTCCGCTGCTGAGGCGTCGGTCACCGAGGTGTAGTGAAAGTGGATCCCCTCTGGAAGCCACGATATCCCGGTGTATGTATGGCTGGTGTTTGATGCTACTGTGCTCCACATGAAACCTTCCTTGTTGGTCTCGCTGGAGTCTTGGTCTGACCCCCGCTGATAAGATCCTCCTCTGCTATGAGGGCCTTCTGGATGACATCATGCAAGGTTTGAGGCATCAAAATCCTAACCTTTACACATAGGCTGGCATTAAGGCCGAACACGGACCTGTTGACCTTAAGTTTCTCCATGTTAAGGTGTGGAGCATACCAGAGCAGCTCCATAAAATGGACCTCGTACTCAGGCAAAATACAACCTCCCTGTCGTAAGGTGTTGAACTCATTGAGCTGACGCTCAATGAATTCCTCTAAAAGGTGCCTCTCTTGGAACCGTTCCTTGAACAGTTCCCATAACACGTCTTCGACGACCATGTTCAGCTATGGTAGGAGTGTCTTCCACCATAGAAGAGCGCTCCCCTTCAGTTGAAATACCACCATGCGGACCTTCATGTTGGAGCTATAATCGCGAAGTGTGAAGCACATCGCCATATGCTCCAACCATGCCTCAGTGGTTGCACCGTCTAGGGCACCAAAGAACTCAAGAAATTTGACCTTCTCAAGTTCACGGTGAATGCTACCATTGTCGACCGGAGCACGCTGTGGAACCTCAGCGGGTGTCGGCGCCCTGGCCTCATCTCTATCCAAACGGCTGATCAGTGCCTCGGACATGCGCTCAAAAGATCTCATCATTCTGACTACATCACCAACCGCTATCTGCTCTTGTCTGAGAATTTGCTCGTCTCCCTAAGGGTTAGACCCCTCATGTGTGGATGCTACTGGAGGTGTCGCACCTCCTCCCCTAGCACCTCGTCGTCTGCCTCCACGACATTCTCTAACCATGATTACCTGCGCACACACAAGTCAACTCGATCAACAACATTATAATCAATCATATCAACAAAATCCATAGTGATCCCAAGTCATGGGTTAAACCCGCTCTGATACCACATGTAACGATCCTCCCGTTCGTCACAACATCAACCTCTTATAATAAGTGCAGTTTTTTTTTTTTTGTGTGTGCGTGTGTACAAGGGTAATAAAGACATTATACTCTGCGTTGCAATGCGACGATGAATATGATGCATGTAACTGTGACAACAACATAACAACCTAAGACACACATCAAGCATATGGAAGTAATGAACGCCAATCAACCGATGAAAAATTAGACTGACTACCCGCCTGTCCTACCCTGCAATGGTTAGGACCTCCAAGACACATAAGCAACGCTCAAGCCTAGGTTCCCATCGATTTTGACCATTTAAGGACTCAAGGCTGGGGACTGTTCTGAGGAACAAGGAGGTGTCTACATCCCACCCAAAACAACAAACCCAAGCTGACTAAGTTAAATGACAACATCATGATCATCCAGGTGCAACCGTCACAAAAAAGACACATGTATCTTGAAATTTCACGGTGATCGAGAGCTTTATCACATTCGTGCATTATAATACAATTTACAAAACACCAATTGCCTATTTAATTTAACAAGTCTAAGGTTTGCAATCTAGTCTTCATTCTCCTTATAAAATTTAATATTATTACCACGTAAATGAACAATTCCATAATAATCCACATCTTTGCCAACTAGTTGTTACTAGAACATTCATACTAACAATCTTAAAGTAATTTCACTCCCTAAATGGAATAAGAAATTCCTATGTTTATGTGCAAGTCAATTTGTTTTTCCTTACAATGGTACTTAGCATTTATAGACCTACTAGAAAAACCATAAAAGGCAATAACTTAATACCTCAAGTCATTGAGAAGTTACCATTTTCCTTTCTTATACTAATTTAATAAGATATCAATTCCAAAAGTGAATCTAGCCCCTATCCCTTTTTATATTAAAGTATAAGCATCTAACCAGATCATTAACCTTCCCCTCTTCTTAATAACAAGATATAATTATTGATATTAAAATTTTACAAAACACTAGAAAAATTTCAATTATAAATCTAAGCATTACATTAATTGGGACTTGCTAGAATAAAACAATTAAACATAAACTCATTTACTTCACACACTTATTGAGAACACTCCCTAAACATCCAAGTATTACTTTAATAGTGAAACCGAAATGATGTGACATAGTTGCTTTACATACCTTCTTAGCACCCTTTTCTACAATGTATAAATATGGCATTAATAAAAGCTATGAGTCTATCATTAAACATGCAGGATATATGAGGTCGCTAACAGTGTTTAAATTTCACAGACACACTCTATTCATATTAATTCGCACAAACACTCTCTACATATGTTAAATTCACAGTTACTGTAATAAATTGGACGTAGACCTGTCATGAGAACTCAGACATATAGATATAAAGGCAGACACAGGTATAAAAATGTGGTCAAATTCTACACGCTGCAACCAATCATTGCCTTCACACTCAGCCCAAATTTCCGTCGTCACTCAAAAGGAGTTCGCTGTCATCTCTGTAAGATATTGTCAACATATATATAAAATCGTGGTTAATTTCGAGGCAAAGCAAAGGGTAGGAACATGTATATATTCGATCCACCGCACAAGGAATTTACCAATGCCCAACCAAAACAAGGCAGTCTCGGAAACCCCAAAGAACCTCTGTACCCACACCACAATAATTATTTCTTTACCATAAAAAAAAGGGGCAAGCAGCTGACGCGTCTGAGACAAATCCAAATGCGAGGAAGGTGTGTTAAATATACCACAACACAACAAAGCAGTGGCAAAGCCGTGTCCGGACTCCGGATATCCCCTTTGAGAAACTGTGAGTGATATGTAATTATGGTGTCAGGGATCCTTCAGAACCACAAAACAAGGAATACTCTTGCTCCTCTCCTCAATAATAAGTTCCAATGCGCCAATCAATCAGAATGATAACGCCTAGGTAAATCGCCCTAGGGAATTCACTCAGGAAAAAAAAAATCACCCAGAAAAGAAACTCAAAACTCTACCCATGGATAAATGGTCGACTCCTAAATATCATAATTGCTACCTCAAAGAAATTTTAGAGATATTAAGGTAGTAGTGCAGCTAAATTTGCAAATGGTTAATATCAGAAAATGAAAAGAATCGCCCTTACACAATTGGTGGATAGATGCAAGGTATCATGCCCATAAAAACCTAAGAAATTGTAGACATAACTTTCGTAATAAGATGTTTCATTAACCATATAGCGGACATAACTTCCAGTTAAAAAAAAAGCTATCATTCACAAGTTTGCAGGCATCAACTTCTAGTAATAAGATGTTTCATTTAACAATATAGCGGACAGATCTTCCAGTATACAAAAAAATGCTTTCATTCACAATTTGCAGGCATCAACTTCCAGTAATAAGATGTTTCATTTAACAATATAGCGGATAGATCTTCCAGTATAAAAAATTCTTTCATTCACAATTTGCAAGCATCAACTTCCAGTAATAAGATGTTTCATTTAACAATATAGCAGACATATCTTTCAGTATAAAAACATGCTTTCATTCACAATTTACAGGCATCAACTTCCAGTATAAAACAATTTCAATAAAAATTGTAGATAAAACTTCAATAAGTCTGTCCATTGCAAGAATACCCAAATGGAATAATGCAGACACGAGATTAATTCATTTTTAAGCCAAAACGCCCATCCAACGCAGATAACAGTGAGAGTGCAAGGACCCAAAATAAAAGGGGTTGGAATGGTTGCAGGGATAACCAACACTATGCAAGAATTCCATACATAGAGATAGTTTTTGGCTAGAGGTTGCAATCAACAATCAACCAAGGACAATAATAGAGGTAGACGGCAGAAGGTTTGCCTTCGCTTCACCATCCTCGTACAGAAAAGCAGAGCATTGAGATCCATAGCTCTTTTAAAGCTAAGGTGATGACTGTAGATCAGGCTCCTGGCCAACTGCTTAGGCGAGGACTGGTGAGCTAAGGACGAAGGATAACAATCTCAAGGTCACAATCAACACCCAGGGTGGTCACGATATGCGGGAATACAAAGGTCAGGGAAATCAATCAACCAGGCTATAAAAATTTCAGTTGAGAAACTAGACAATCAGTTTACCTACCCAATACACAATGCAGATCTAAATCATAAATCCTACAACATTCTATCATTCAACAAGAAGCGTACCGTTGCCTTTTCGCCTGCTCTGAGTGTCGTCCACGTGCTCCATGCAACTCCCACTCGCCGACCATCAAGACTACATCAATACCTCCCAGCCAACGCTAGGGGTACACTTCTTTTACCTTAGCCCCCCAAGCTGCAAAGGGGCCACACACACTATCCAGAGGTTTCGTCTAGCTCCCAACTCGCCTCGCAAGGCCGAGCTCCCACTCCTCTCCAAGCTAGAAATCCCAACTCCCACAAGTAAATCAGTCAAGTCGATATTTCTACAGCGTAACGTTACGCAAACAGAAGATGATCCTTCATCCTTCTCCTTCCTTTCTTTCCTAAAATCTCATTTAATTAAATTTTTATAAATATTTTCCTAAAATTTCCTCTCTGTACAAGTGCCCCCCATCCCCTACATTCCTCCATAAATTAATTTCTTTAATTATGTAATTATCTTTATTTCCCCGACCCACCTAGAGTTACTCCTAGAATCACTCCTAGGTGTCCCTAGATTCCCTTATAGGTTTTAAAGCCTTTCCCTATTATGAAATTGCTAATTTAGTTTAAAATTAGAAAGCTCTTAAATGTAGATTCTTTACTAAGTTGACTTCCTGCTTTTTCCCTTAAGTTCCCCTTTTTCCTTTTTATGTTACCTCCTTTCCCTAATTTCCTTTTTTTTTGATTTTCCCTCTTTCCCCTTTTACTTAGAACTCAAAAAGCAAGTGTGGAATATAACCCGTTTTTCCCTTTTATCATTAATTTAGTATCTTTTTAAATTATCAAAAGATAAAATAATTAATTCCCTCTTTACTTTTTATATCCACAGATTTTATTTCTTATGAATAATTTAATTTCTTACTCCCTTCATGTTACAAAATTTTATGAAGACCATAATTATTACTTAAGTGGTTTTTATTTTAAAATTTATTATTTTATTTTATTTTATCTATTTATTTATTATTATTTTTTTTTAATTGTTATTTTTTTTTAAAAGGTAGACAAAATTTTACCCCTAGCGAAATTTTAGACTTGGAACTTAGATTTTGTATTGGGTGACATTTAATTAGGGAAATCGTTTTATTATTTCTTAACCTGTTATTTGTCTTAGGGCCATCTAGGTTCATCGCTCTATCATCATCAATGCAACGTTCCCTTCAGGACGCACTAGGTGCTCCAAGGGTGCCACTCGTCTCATCTGTTCCCTTGCACGACGTTCCCTTCAGGAATCACTACGTGCTCCAAGGGTGCCACTCACACTATGTGCCCTCGCCTTATTGCGCGCCCCTTAGAATCATCGTGAGTGACTGTAGCAGTCTGCCCTCATGGCATCGTGGGTCCTCTCGAACTAGGTAATCGTTAACCTACAGTTCGATCCATGATGTGAGTGCTAGTAGGCTGTGGTAGGGATTTTGTCCACACCTCTCCCTCAACATCTTTGGTAGTCATGTGTGACCCATTTACTCCATATGTAAGTCTGGTCGGGAAGCTAACGTCAACCTGCATCATCAACAAATCATGTCAGAACATATCCATATCATATCATCTAGTCAGATGCACTAAAATGACAGTAAAGCAATCAAACCCAAATGGTACATTCCTTGACTCGATCCAGACTCCAAGGGGTTCCATCTATGCCTCAACATCCTCTAGGTTCGTAATCCTGCACACTCAGTAAAACCAAGTCAATAGCACCTGTCTCTGTCAATGCGGTAAAACAACATGTCATCATCCCATAACATCTCATAATCAAAATCAAAAGTTTTTATGGCATAATAATCTGGATCACTTGTGAGCAAGGGTCCTCAGAGAATAATTTCGCTCAGTGCACGAGAGCGGGATTTTACACCTGAAAAGGACCGAATCACAACTTTTGAAATTTTGTATGTTTGCATTTTTCCTCATGTGCTTTGTCCCATTTTAGGACTGAGTCACCAACTTCAAATTTTTTGTCACCTAGAGATCTATTATCGAACCATTTCTCAATCATCGTTTGATGATTGACAAAATTATTCTTAGCATTATCCCTCACTTCCTCTAGTTTGAAAATATGATTTGTACAATATTGTAAACTAGAACAAGGATGTTTCTCAATGGACTGTACTAAAGACAGGGATGGTAAGGAAATATTTTTTGGAAGAATGGCCTCCTTCACCTAAACTATAAAGTAAGGGGAAGTGTTGTTGATATTATGGTAGCTGTGGGAGGTATTTACCTCCAAGTGTAAACCTGACGAAAATAGAATACTTCGGGAAGCAAGAAGAAACCCTAATGAGTTGGATAATAACCCTAGAAGACATGTAGTCTCAAGAAGATAACTTGTATTAGGTTATTAGCCTCCAAGAGAAGAAGTCAGCCAGAAGAAATAATATATACTGAACAAACAGATACCCATAATGAGAAGTCGGCCCAGGCAGTTAGCCAGAATTACTAAAAATATAGGAGGCCCGTCTTCATTCTGGTAGGCAGTCTCAAAATTGCAGAGCAAAACTTGTGCACACTGCAATGCCCAGTTTTGTGCACAGGTTTAGAGGAGATCTTCCATTGCAACTATTGTAGCTAGCATATCACATTTGGCTTGGACTATCTCTTGGTTAGGGTTTGGACTATATGATGAGCTCTTGTTGGTGCGCTATCCTTGGGAAAGGTGTGCTACCCTTTGTTTGGATATCTAGCCTAGGGTTTTCTTCTGGAGTGATTCTCTGTTAAGGTTAAGGTGCTCGGAGGGTGGCTTCGGCCTATGGTTGGGTGATAATAGCAATATTGTCAATGGTAAAATGAGCACATCCATTATATTCTAACAGGTTATGGGCCCACACCTCCTTCATTCAGTCTAACCAGTGGAATGAAACATATTCGTAAGGATATTAAGCTCATTGAAGAACTACTACTAGGGTTTTTAGGAGGAGTAGTCACCATAGAACTACCGCTAGGGTTACTAGCAGGTGGAATTGCAGAAACCCTAATCCTCTAATTGAGGCACCTTAAGTGAAGGGATTGACCTAACTTTTGGATAGATCAGTGTGCCCTATCCTAGCACATCTCCTGGTATTCTTAGAGAGCCAGGAGGTCAAGTTTTAGTTTTTTGTTAGATCTAGGGTTGACCAAGTCAAAGAAACCATGACTTACTCTATGAAGTCAGAAAACAAGTTAGATGGAAGTTCTAACTTCATAGCATGGAAGACAAGGATTTACCTCATCCTTTCCAAGAATAAAGTGTTGGATATCGTGAAACCAGAGTTTGAAGAAGGAAAAGAGAAGGAACCATAGAACATTGCAGTTATGGAGAAGTTCAAATACAATGACATCAATGCTATGAGTATCATAGTGGAATCTATAAAACACCACTTGATACCCTACATCTCCCATCTTTACTCATTGAAGAAGATGTACGATGCCCTAACAAACCTCTTCTCAGTCAGAAACATTGGACAAATAATGAGTCTGAAGAATGAGCTCTGTGACATGAAGATGAATGATGATGTCAACATAACATCATAATTTGTGAGAATCTCTTAGTTAAGAGATCAACTACAAGATATTGAAGAAATCATTTCAGAGAAGGAATTGGTAAACATAGTACTCAATGGTCTTCCCAAGACGTGGGATGCATTTGATGCAAGCATGAACACAAGGAAGGAGTATCCTACATTTGAAGAACTTTGTACTTGATGTGCTCAAGAAGAATCCAATATCAATGAAAAAGAGAAACCCCAAAAGAAGTATGATGATCAAGCCTTCACAACAAGATTCAAGAATTTCAGGAACAAAAGGAAGTTTGGTTCAAAGAGGAAGACAAATCAAGAGAAAGATATTTTAGAAATACAATGCTTCAACTTTCGAAAGTATGGTCACTACAAGAGTCATTGTCCCAAGCAAAAAAAAAGGAAGGAGAAACAAAAAGAATTAGTTTCCAAAGAAAAGGAACCTACAAAGAAGAGTAAGCAAGATGAAAGAGACATCTTATTCTGAAGGTAACAATACTCTTCTTATTTCTTGTACATATCTTGTTTGTGTAGTCTCTGTACATATCTTGTATATCTATCTCTTAGAAGATAATATGTTCCAAGAAGAAATATACTTATGGAATAACAACAAGATAAATATTTCTATCATTATATAAGTCGGATAATACACATGAAAGGATGAAATACATCAAACAAATCATGCAGAAGCTATTACAAGATAAGACAAAATTAGAATCAATCATGAAGAGACTTAGAAGAAACAAAGACAAAAGGACGTCAAAAATCAAGAGAAAATTTGAGAAAGACTTATGATGTTTTACAGAAGAACAATAAGATGGAAGCATGGACTCTATTAGACGGAGGGAGCCAATTATATATTGCAGAAGACAATAAGGGTGTAGACGGAAGCGTGGACTCTATTAGATAGAGGGAGCCGATTATATGCACTTATACATGAAGCAATGATTAGGAGGGAGCTAATCCTATGATCCATTGTGTTATCACTCCAAGAAACCCTCTGTGGTTGCAGACCAGAGGTGCTTGGTAACTTAAGAAATGAATGTTTTTTGTATTTTGTGAGTGTGGATCAATGGGACAACTCAATATAGCTTATAGCATTCAAACATGAAGATGATAAACAAATAGACAGTGCTCTCAAAGATTGATTAATCAACAGATAGCTTTAAAGTGGGTGAAGAAAAGATTGTAACTAAACCAGTACAATGTAGGGTCTAAGAGACAATCAAAAGAATTATTACTAGGCTATGAGCTAAACAATGGGATAACAGCCATTCAAAGCTTGACAACATAGATAATAATGCAGAAGAAAGATGGAAAGTTGACAATCAAAATTGAAAGGAACCTGTGATCTGTATTAACATAAAAAGGTCTGAGTACAATAGCCAATTACTCTATCCAAAATCGAACCCTTAGAAATCCAAATGTCTTTGGCTTTATAGCCTCTTACAATCAGTTTCAGATC
>ML783953.1:150712-231914 GCA_009831015.1 Picea engelmannii | reverse complement strand
CTTTATAGCCTCTTACAATCAGTTTCAGATCCTAAAACAATGGATCTGATATTCTAAAAATAGAAAGTCAAAACTAATTCACAAAATATAAGGAGAGATCCTCAAGATGAGGTCAACCTCTATCTTTTGGTCTTCAAACATTGGTTGAAAGTTGATGAAGTGTAGCTTAGCCTTCCAAGGCTCTTTGATCTGATCCTCCAAAGATGGAATTCGAATTTGATGATGTGTGCCAAAAATCCCTATCATTTTGCTCTTGAAAATGACCAAATCTAGTCAAAAATTCCCTTTTGACTTTCATCCCCAAGAATGGCCTTTAGATTTTGACTTGATAATTCACCACCTATCTATTTGAAACCTTTTCAAACCATTCTAACCCAAAAAATCTTGATCTAGGTGAAAATTTGGCTATTCTGGCCATGACAGGATTTCAACAGCTAACTTACCCGAAAATCTGCTCCTTAGCTGTTGAAAGGCGCAGCTTTCAACAACTAACTGGTCATAAAATATCGATTTGCGTTGTTGAAAGCGGGCAAATTTTCAAAATTGAATTTCTCGGTCATAAAAAATCCATTTTTCATGTATGAATTGTCGATCGACATCTAGAGAATCTAAGATATCCAATGGTGTTTTCAGATCTTCATTTGGAGCTTGGGAAGGGATTTAAAAGTGCCCTGCAAGTTTAAGTATCATCATTTCCATTTGCAATTCAAAACTCTAAACGGTCTCTTGTGAACAATGTATGATATGGAACCAAAGATTTGATTTGATGTTGCCAACCCGGGAGTATAGCCTCTGTTAGCTGTTGATAATCTTGACTTTCCTCAGCGCGCCTCTTTGTAAGCCCCTGTTAGCTGCGGAAAGTATACACTTTCCACAACGCACCGCTTTGTAGAAAATACTCCTTAGCTGCTGAAAGTGGGCACTTTTCACAACACACAATCAATCTTTGAAAACACGTTAGCAATAGCCATGATATCCACTACAAAATTCAACCGAAAGAATGGTTTCATTTTGGGAGTTAACACATTGAAGATGATGAAATATATATCCATGGTAGCAGCCATGAAAGACAGTACATGTCCAGTTCAAACTGAGAAGAAGTCTTCTTTGAAGAGAATCCTTAAAGTATCCATGGTTGTCCATCCATGTCCAAAAGGAAGAAGTGGAATCTTTAGGCCATGGAATCTATAAGAAACTCCATGGACCCAAGAGCTAAAGAGAAACTTGAAGAGGAACATGAAGATTCCAAGAAAGAAAGAAAAGCTAGAACAACCAGTCATTAAGAATCACAAGATTACCAACCTGATATGAACTAACTAAAATCAATCAATAAGAGGAACTAAAAGTTGTGATGAAGAAAAATGTGCATATGCAAGCATTGCAAGATCCAAAACTAGAGGTTCTCCCAGAATGAGGGAGAAGACTATGACAATTACTTGTTCCATTAAACAAAACATACCTCTACATGAGTCTTTATATCATCCGCAATATCCATGGATTGGAGTTCTACATCAGATGAATGAAAAGAATGTTCTCCGGAGTATTTGAACAAAGAGCATATGAAGAGAAACCTCAAGGCTTTGAGGTATACCAGAAAGAGACCCTTGTACGAAGATGGAAGAAGACAACTTGGTGGAGAACCTCCAATGCATAACATAAGCGTGGTGAAGATTTTCTATAACAAATATATTGTATCAAGATGATTACTTAGAAGATTAGTTCTCATGATGACATAAGAAGTGCCACATGGATATGTTCCAGTTTTTCCAACAATTATATACTTTATTGATCAGAGCTACATGAAGCCTTTAGAGAAGACCAGTGTTCCAGAACGAAGTACATTTGAAATCAAGCATTACATTATCTGTGATGAAGTCCAGAAAGGAGAAAGTGGTTCTACAATACATATCTCCACAGATGAGTAGATAAGAAAACATTTTGATAAAGCTTCTGTTCAAGATGAAAGAGTTTTCATACACAAGCTAGAGCTCATGGAGACAACTTCCTTATTGAAAAAGGAAGAGATGAGTCCTAGGTTGGGAGGGAGCACTGATGTATTATTGATTGATGGATATGATGATAAGATTCTTTCCGGTTCGGAAAGTGCATTGATATTTCTGACGAAAAGACATTTTCCAGTTCGGAAAATGGTCCAAATTGTTTATGTACTATAGACAACGACTTCCCATTGTGGTTAACATGGGGAGTGGTATAGTGCAGTCTCTCTTCTTGAGGGTTACTCAAGAATACTGGCCCGCCTTGTTGGACAATGACTTCCCATTGTTGTTAACATGGGGAGTGGTTTGTTTTGGAGGTTGGTGCAGGACAAATATTTCCTCTTGTGGTTAACATGGGAAATGGTCCAGACAGTGATTCCTTAGGGCGGATTCATTCTCTCTAGGTTTCACTTTGTTTAGTGCTGGAGGAATGGCCTAGGGTGGAGAATGATCTAGGTGATGATGCAACTGATGACACTGATGGTGATGATGGTGCTCATGATCTAGTCATGAGAGAGTCTATATAGCTATGTTGATGTTACCAAGTGAATGGTATGTTTGTTCTCAAGACCATTACCTATAATACCTCCCTAGCTAGGAGGGAGTGTTTATATTATGGTAGTTGCGGGAGGTATTTACCTCCACGTGTAAACCTGACGAGAATAGAATACTTCAGGAAGCAAGAAGAAACCCTAATGAGTTGGCTAATATCCCTAGAAGACATGTCTTCTCAAGAAGATAACTTGTATTAGGTTATTGGCCTCCAAGAGAAGAAGTTGGCCAGAAGAAATAATATATACTGAACAGATAGATTCCCAAAATGAGAAGTTAGCACAGGAAGTTGGCTAAAATTACTATAAATATAGGAGGTCAGTCTTCATTCTGGAAGGCAGTCTCAGAATTGTAGAGCAACACTTATGCGCACTGCAGTGCCTAGTTTTATGCACTGGTTTGAAGGAGAGCTGTCATTTCCGCTGTTGTAGCTAGAAGATCGTGTTTGGCTTGGACTATCTCTTGGTTAGGGTTTGGACTATCTGATCAGCTCTTGTTGGTGCGCTATCCTTGGGAAAGGTGTGCTACCTTTTGTTTGGATATCTAGCCTAGGATTTGCTTCTGGAGTGATTCTCTATTAAGGTTAAGTTGTTCGGAGGGTGGATTCAGCCTATGGTTGGGTGACAATAATGATATTGTCAATGGTAAAATGATCACATCCATTATATTCTAACAAGTTCCCAATGATGCTTTATAAGTAATTTGTTCTGCACATAATGCGGAAATTAATGCTTTGTGCCAATTTTTGTGATTATCACTCATAGTCTTCTTAATAATTTTCAAAATATTTTTGTTTATTGATTCTTCTAAACCATTACCATGAGGATAATAATTAGTAAAATGTTTTAGTTTAATTCCTTTCCGAAGTGCATGTTCCATAAGTGGCAAAGAATAAAAATAAGTTGCATTATCAAAAACTAATGTGCTCAGGATACCAAATCTTGTAATAATAATCAGATTTAAGAATAAGATTACCTGATCAGTTGTAACTGATTTCAAGGGAATGGCGTCCACCCATTTTGTAAAGTAATCAGTGGCAGTAATAATATACCTATGCTTCTTGTAAGATTTAGGGACAATTTCACCGATGATATCGAGTCCCCATTGTTCAAATGGTTGTTCAATGATCACATGTTGCAAAGGTGATGTTGATTTATTGTTTTGTTCGATTCAAATTTGGTATATTTTACATTTTCAAACATATGCACGAGAATCCTTAAACAAGGTTGATCGGTAATATACTGCACGTAATATCTTGTGAGTGGTTGTATCAGCTCTGAAATGACCACCTACAGGTCCATCATGTAGGTCAAATAAAACTTTATCAGCCTCTTGTTTTTCTAAACATCTAAGTAACATTGAATCATAATTCTTTTTGAAAATAAAGCGATAGATGAGCTAATATTGTGTGGCCTTTATTATTAAAGCGTGTTTCTTTTTAAAATCCAAATGAAAAGGTGCAATACCATGAGTTAGATAATAAATTAAATATGAATATCGTGAATCCGGAATATCAAGAGTAAAACATATTGTAATGGCCCCCTTATTACAACTTCAAGCAAAGCAGAAGTTCAATTTTTTTTTGTTTTAGGAAGGAAGGCAATGACGACAACAGTTTATCCACACAAGCTGACAACGAACACACACACACACACACACACACTAATCAGGAAATAGACAACAACGACTTCAACATAAAAAAAGTAACCTCCAAGGCACGCGAACCAACACATTGAGGTGTTACAGAATCAAGTACCAAATCAAATCAATGAATGACACCCACAATGGGAAGCCCAGACTCTGGTCAGGTTATCATTCTCCATTATCCATCAGGGTGTGCAATGATCCCTTCCTTAGGAATCATGCTGTCACCAGGTGATAGGCGTGACCGTAACCCTGGTGCAATATCACTTATCTAGACCACTAAACCAAGAAAACCCCTTGGTGCTAGGAGACCTAAATATATTCCAATTACACGCAGGCTATACCCAAGAACCCAACTCCAAAACACAAATTGACTAAATGAAAAAGGTGCAAGTAACCCACTTACAGTTTAACTAAAAACAATTTAGCAAAAGTATTAACCCTTCAACCATTAATCTTGCGCAACAAAACTACACTCAAGGTAGGCTTAAAGGTTGCAACCATCTATCCATCAAGAACTTATTCTAGTGCAAGGAATCTTACCTCAAACAAGTGTTAACCAACAACAAACATTCAAGTAACATAAACTCAACAACGGGTTAAGATTCAAGAATCAAATGTTGTTATTTGGATTATGATAGAGTCATGCATGTTTTTTTTGTTGTTGTTGCAAGATTTTCTTTGCTTCTAACTTCATTTAATTCATTGCAAAGTTAAAACTCCTCACACCAGGAGAGTCATAAAAAATTATTTACATTTTTTTTTCTCATCCCTTATTAATTATACATAAACTAAATTCTCAACAAGTATTAATAAAAAGGGTTGTTGATAGATGACTTTATATACAATATATGATTTAAGATTGCGTCATAAATTTACCAATGGAATGGAGATTATTGTGCTGACATTATTCCATGAATACTTATTATTTTTGTGGTTTATAGGTCAACGTGCTTCACATCCATCTCAAGAGTGCCTTGGATCCTGAAAAAAGTATTTACCCATATAAGAAACAAACATAAAAGGGGTGAGTTGTTGATAAATGAACCGCTATCCACCATTACAGATCTGAACCACAATTAAAATGTTGATACAAAATGGATATCCATTCTGGAATGGTGTTGATGTATCTACCATAACACACAGTTGTAAGTAGCTATGTAACAACGCTACCATGTAATAATGCTACCCTATAATAATGTAAAAATTTGCGCTGCATAAAATCGTTGACTAAAAATAGTAATGCTATAAAAAGAATGGAATCTCTGTCCAAGGTTAAGGCTATCTTAATGCTGGCAACATTATTGTCAAACTTCCTTCATGACACCTATCTGGAATAAATTCACTATATGTCTGTCCTTCATAAATGAAAATCGTTGCCTAAGAATTATTAACACACAGTATTATTAACATGCATTATCAACTGTACCTGGATTGTTGTACCTCACTATCCACACCATACCCAACCAGGTCTATACCATTCACTATCAGCATCTATAGAATTCACAGTTTTACACAGTTGGTTTAATAATTAGCATATTTAAATGCTGCATTAAATTCACAAATTTTAAAATGATTAAAGCCCATATTAACTTGCATTATTGTTTTATAGGGCCGATTTATATTTAGCATAATAATATACTGGCATTGAACTCACTAGTTTTAAAAGAATTAATATAAGAAATTAGTAGAATTTAAACATATATCATTGGTAAATCGCCCAGATTCAAATCGCAGTACTAAGATTCAGTTCTCAGTCAATCAAAGGAATCGCCCTCAAGGAATTAATAACCACAGTCTGAAGAATGTAAATAAAACAAACTAGGTAAATTCGTCGTGTTAATTCTCCCACAGATTACACAAAATTGCAAAGAAAAATTAAATTGCAGGCCAAAATAATTATAAACGTAGAGTTAAGGAAAGTGTTGAATCCCTAGGGATGTTCCCATCAAATCTAATAAAATGCAGAGACAAATTTTCGAGGTTTTAGTGTCTCGAAACTTAGAGTAAGATGACATTACAAAAGATAGATTGCAGAGCAAACTACGGATTTGAGACGCAGAGCTATTCACTACCGAATTGTAAACCATTGCAGAGGAGAATTTTATAGTCAAGGTATTTAATTGTAGAGAGAAAATTCGCCAGATTGTAAGAACAAAAACAAATTCAGAGTTAAAGATAAGTAATTCGTCCATCAAGACGTAAGTAAGCATAGAGTTAAAAATTTGGGGATAGGAATGATAACAATCGTAGAATTACTTAACATAAGAAGGTGCAAGACCATCAATCAGCCAAGAACAATCAACGGGGATAGACGAATGGAAGAATCATCCTTTGCTCACCATCCATGCACAAAAAAGCAGGGCTTTGAGATCCATAGGTCTATTAACGCCGAAGCGACGACCATAGATCAGGCTCTCAATCGATTCCTCAGGCGTTGACTGATGAGTTAGGGACGAAAGAAAAAATATAAATCGTAAATCATCAAAAATCAATAAAACTATAGGACAGTTAAGACATGCAATGATCGAAAGCCATGGGAAATCAACATCAAGCTAAAGGCTATGGGGAAAATTTCAGTCATCCAGTAGAATGCTAATACAATCATTTTATTTACCCAATTAACATACAAAACTAGAAGAATAATTCATACTAACAATCTACCATGCAGAAGTGAGGAAGTTTACCGTTTCCCAATTGACCGCTCTAAGTTGATGTCCTGCGCACTTTGTGAAAATCTCTCTTGCCAACATATGAGACTTAACCGATACCTCCCAACCAACACTAGGGGTACTCTTCTTCCCCCTTAGCCCCCCGAGACACAAAGGGTCCACACACACTGTTTAAAGAATCAACTAGCTCCCAGCTCGCCTTGCAAGGCTGAGCTACCAATCCTCACCGAGCTGGGTATCCCAACTCCCACAAGCTAAGTCAGTCAAGTCTATATTTCTGCAATGTAACGTTACGCAAAACATAAGACCCCATCATCCTCCTCCTCCCTCCTTTATATAGATTTTCAAAGTCATTTACTTTCCCAAAATCCCTTTTAATTTATTGTTCAATAATTTAATTCATAATAATCCTCCCTGCACATGTGTCACCCATCCCCTTCATTGCACCATAAATTAATTTCATTAATTAATTAATTACTCCCATTTCCCTCACCCATCTAAAATAATTCCTAGAATCGCTCCTAGGTGTCCCCAAATTCCCTTACAAGTTTTAATGACTTTCCCCCTTACTAATTTACTAGTTGAGTTAATTTAGAAAGTTCTTAAATGCTAGATACCTTAGTAAGTTAGACTTTCTGCTTTTTCCTTGTGTTTCCCCTTTCTTTTTACGTTTCCCTCTTTTTCCTAGTTTCCTAATTCTTTTAGATTTCCCTCTTTCCTTTTTCATTTAAAACTCAAAATGGCAGGTGTAGAAAATTAACATTTTCCGTTTTTCCTTTTATTTTAATAAATTTTTAATTAGCATATGAGACAAAACCATTATTTCCCCTTTTCCCTTTTTAAATTTTATCCCCAAAAAGATTTTTATAAATTAAAAGAGTTACTTACCCTCTTCTGGACACATGATTAATGATGATTATCATTATTATTTATTTATTTTTATTATTATTTTTATATAAGTTGATAAAATTTATATCACAAGTATCACTTAGACCTAGACTTTATTTTTCCTAGGCTGGGTGACATTTTATTAGGGGAAATGTTTTAAATCTTTCTTATCATGATATTCGTCCTAAGGCCATCTAGGTTTATCCAACTATTAAATAACAACATGACATGCCCTTCAGGATGCACCAGGTGCTCCAAGGGTGCCAATCACCTCTTTCTGTTTCTCTCGCGCGACGTGTCCTTCAGGATGCACTACGTGCTCCAAGGGTGCCACTCTCCTATTTCAATTTTTCTTTCGCGACGTGCCCTTTAAGACACACCATATTCTCCAAGGGTGCCACTTGCCTCTTTCCCTTTTTCTTATACGATGTTCCCTTCAGGATGCACCACATGCTCCAAGGGTGCCACTCACCTCTTGATTGACTTGGTAGACATAAAAAACCCCTAAAGTCAATACCCTACCAGGTGATCTTGTGGGAGACTAAGGGCCTCTAAGGAATAAGGCTCATGCCTTATTGCATGCCCCTTAGAATCATTGTGAGCGATTGTCGCAGTCAGAACTCATGGCATCGTGGGTCTTCTCTAACTAGGTAGTCGGTAACCGACAGTTCGAGCCACAACGAGAGTGATAGTAGGCTCTGGCAAGACTGTTGTCCACACCTCTCCCTCAACATCTCTGGTATTCCTGCATGATCCCTCTACTCCACATGTGAGTATGGTTGATAAGCTATCATTAGTCTGCATCATCAATGAATCATGTCAGAAATATATCCATAATCATACATCTAATTAGATGCACTAATATCACATATAAAACAATCAAAACCCAATATTTCACTCCCCGACTCGATCCAGAGTCCAAGGGGTTCTATCGATGCCTCTGCATCCTCGAGGTCCAAAATCCTACACACTTAGTAAAACCAAGTCAATAGCACCTGTTTATGTCATGGCAGCAAAACAACATGTCATCAACCCATGTAGCAAAAGTATGGTTATGCTTGGAACCCGAAGCTTGTCTAATTTGGTTTTCCATCAATGATTTGTTTTCTTCCCTTAGAAGTTGGTTTTCCAACTCCAAATCAATAATATTTTCTTGTATCACAGGAACTACTGAATAATATTTATCTTTCCAAACGAAAACTTCCATATTTGGATTGATTTTATCTTTTCCTTTCTCGGATTCTTCAACAACTTTTTCAATAGGCTCCTCAATTGTATGCGAAGAAATGTTATAGGGAGAAGAAACTTATTGATTTTTAACAAATTCCTCATCTTCAATTTGAACATGAGAACTAACATTAGAATTTTTTTTAGATTTGTTTCTGAGCATTCTACAAATTTTCCTTCCTTGATGTTTGTTCATGAAATCGACTAACTTTATAGAATCATCATTCTTTTAAAAAACATGAGGACTTTATTTCTACCACATTCGGATGCAAGAGGGGAAACCACAGTCTATTTGGATTCTTAAGAAGAAACTTGGGTTAATTCTCTTAAAACGATTGATTCTGGTTTGAGATTAAACGTTAAATATTGACTGTGTGTAACCCTCACAACATTTTGTTGCAAAACGAAAACCTGTGGGTGAGGAGGAACATTATCCTCTACAATATTTATGGTTTAAAACTCTAACTCAAAGTTTTGAGTCTGTAAATTTGACTCACAGTTATCATGAAAATGATTTCTCTTAATAAAATATTCCCAAGAATCACTATTATGTTTTAACTCAGTCTCAATTAAAATTTTAACCAAACCATGATGGAAAACATTTCTTTACGAACTAAAATTTTTCCTATGGTAAAAATAATCCATTTTCGAAAGGATTTTGAACAAGAAGAATGGCATATTTAACTCATAATCCATGAAAACCATCAAAAAACAGAAGTGGTATATAAAGAAAATTATATATCAACCTTCATGGGTAATAAAACCCTTGATAAATCCTAAAACAAAACGCCATTTTTCTTTCACTAGGGATATAGGAATACCTTTGTAATCATATTTACACTTAGGAGAAATTAAGATTTCTCAGCAGAGGATTTCTTTAACTCTTTTGGTCTTGGAACAACATTCCCCCTTTAATGACAACTTTGTAACTTTGGCTATCATTTCTTCATTTATGTGTAACTCAATATCTCCAACCCTGGCACATTCACCATTAAAACTCGAAGAAAAAGCTAAAGTAACCTATGAATTATACCCATTAAATATCCACAAGAAATCTAACCAACCGAATATTTGAAAAGTCAGATAATAGTCTTCATGAGCTTCAATAAGTTCGATGCTAGGTTAAAATTTGGATATCATACCCATACTGAAAGTCTAATACAACTCAAGAAAACTCTCATGGAAAGGTAACAAACCAACACCCAAAGGTAAGAACCTTCAACTCCCAGGGTAAAAGAAAATGTCAAAGTAGCTCAAACCCTTTGACACAATAAATCTATCATGACTGAGATGTGTAATCAGTTCACAGTAATGGAAAGGTAGAAAAGTAGTAAACGTGGAGGAAGATTAACATAACTTCAAAAATATCACCCATTCACATGATATATGAAAAATCATAAGACTGTACTAATAAATTAAAATCATTAAAATTCGTGATGACATGGTACAAACTCGATTAATCACTTTTTCTTTTGAATTTTGGATTAACATATTAACCCTATTTATGATAATGACAACCTTGATTAAATGTTCAAAAAGATAACCTAAGTTTTCATAAATATAGTTGAAAGGTCAATAGAATATTGGAATTTTCAAACTACAAAATATTTTCAAAACAAAGGTCTTATATAAGAAATATAATCATGAATTTGGAACTTTTCCAAATACTGTAGCTCATGTATGAATTATAAAAAATAATGTAAATAAGAAAAATAATCAAGGATATGTTGATCAAATGACTTGGAAAAAATGAAAACAACCAAGAAAGAAGATGTCATTAAAATATCGATGAAGATTCATAGGACAAATTTTCAAAAACTAAAAATAAAATCAAGTGAAAACATGATGATTTTTCAAAAAAAAATTCAAATCTTTTTCTTTTCAAAATGAAAAAAGAATGAAGGGTCCCAAATTTATTTGTATCACATGCAAAATTTGGGAAGTTGTTTTCCACTACAAAAAATGGCGACACACTACTGAAACCAATTATCTCTCTATATAAGTCAAATAAAATATGTCAGGTCATAAGAAAGAAAGAAAATTTATTGAATGTAGATAAATTAATTTTATGACTAGTTTGTAAAGAATAATAAATAAAATAGTATTAATACTCTTTCACTCTATCTCATTGGAGGGGATAAAGGGAATTTATTAATTTTATAGATGGGAAAGGAAAATCTTGATTGGACCAATAAAAAAAGTTTATTCATTATGACAGAATTTAATGTTTGACTCAATGTACCCGGTATTGGTTCATTGCCAACATGCCTATGCCATACCTCAACGAAGTTACCTTAATATAATATAAGCCTTGAGCCACTGCCAATGGGTTTGTTTAGTAGCTCGATGGGTTAGCATATACTTCCCACATCCTCATTGCCTTTTTTTATATATATATATTTCAACTTTTATATTTAGTAAATGAATCAATGATTGCATTTGAGCAATAATGAAAATAGAGGAGGGGTGATATAGAGAGTTACTTATATATCTCTATGCATGAAATAAAACTAAAGTGTTCATCTTATGATATGATATTTCCAAGCCAAATATTTAATTTTAGGGGAAAAAACACTCCAAATAGACTTTGTTAAAGAATATTTTCCTTGTTTATATTTCCTTTAAAAGATAAACTAGTCATAAGATTTATCGTTTGAATTTTAAGGAATTTTCCCATTTCAAACGATCTAAAATAATCTTTCTTTGTATTAAAATGGATTTCAAAGACAAATGATAAACAAGTGTATTCAGTTGTTATATCAGATCAAAAATCAAAACATAACCAAAAACAATATGAAAGGAAGAAAATAAACAAACTTCTAAAGTTATAAATTCAAACAAAAATAACAAAACAAACATAAATATTTACAACTATTTACAATGATTGAAGTGTATTTTAAGAAAAATGTTTTTAGAGAAGTAACCCATTTACTGGAGATTATTATTCTATGCCTTCAAGAGTTTGTAAAATAAAGGTAGATGGGCCAAATTTTTAGTGACTTGAAAAGGACCGAATCACAACTTTTGAAATTTTGTATGTTTACCTTTTTCCTCATGTGATTTAACCCATTTCAGGACTAAGTCACCAACTTCAATTTTTTTTTCACCTATAGATCTATTATCGAACCATTTCTCAATGATCGTTTGATGATTGACAAAATTATTCTTAGCATTATCCCTCACTTCCTCTAGTTTGAAAATACGATTTGTACGATATTTTAAACTAGAACAAGAATGTTCCTCAATGGACTGTACTAAAGACAGGGATGGTAAGGAAATATTTGGTGGAAGAATAGCCTCCTTCACATAAACTAAAAAGTAAGGGGAAGTGTTTTTGATATTATGGTAGTTGCGGGAGGTATTTACCTCCACGTGTAAACCTGACGAGAATAGAATACTCCGGGAAGCAAGAAGAAACCTAAATGAGTTGGATAATAACCCTAGAAGACATGTCAGCTCAAGAAGATAACTTGTATTAGGTTATTATCCTCCAAGAGAAGAATTCAGCTAGAATAAATAATATATACTGAACAGACAGATACTTAGAATGAGAAGTCGGCCTAGGCAGTTAACCAGAATAACAATAAATATAGGAGGCGAGTCTTCATTCTAGCAGGCAGTCTCAGAATTGGAGATCAACACTTGTGTGCATTGCAATGCCTGGTTTTGTGCGTAGGTTTGGAGGAGAGCTTCCATTGTAGTTGTTGTAGCTAGCAGATCACGTTTGGCTTGGACTATCTCTTGGTTAGGGTTTGGACTATATGATCATCTCTTGTTGGTGCGCTATCCTTGAGAAAGGTGTGTTACCCTTTGTTTGGATATCTAGCCTAGGGTTTTCTTTTGGAGTGATTCTCTGTTAAGGTTAATGTGCTCGTAGGGTGGCTTCGGCCTATGTTTGGGTGACAATAGCGATATTTTCAATGGTAAAATGAGCACATCCATTATATTCTAACAGGTTATGGGCCCACACCTCCTTCATTCAGTCTAACCACTGGAAGGAAACATAGCCATAAGGATGTTAAGCTTGTTGAAGAACTACCGCTAGGGTTTTTAGGAGGAGCAGTCACCATAGCACCGTCGCTAGGGTTACTAGCAGGTGCAGTTTCAGAAACCCTAATCCTCTCATTGAGGCACCTTAAGTGAAGGGATTGACCTAATTTCTGGATAGATCACTTCACCCTAGCCTAGCGCATCTCCTGGTATTCTCAGCAAGCCAAGAAGTCAAGTTTTAGTTTTTTGTTAGATCTAGGGTTGACCAAGTCAAAGAAACCATGACTTACTCTATGAAGTCAAAAAACAAGTTAGATGGAACTTCTAACTTCATAGCATGGAAGACAAGGATTGACCTCATCCTTTCCAAGAATAAAGTGTTGGATATCGTGAAACCAAAGTTTGAAGAAGGAAAAGAGAAGGAACCATAGAACGTTGTAGTTATGGAGAAGTTCAAATACAGTGACATCAATGCTATGAGTATCATAGTTGAATCTATAAAACACCACGTGATACCCTACATCTCCCATATTTACTCATCGAAGAAGATGTGCGATGCCCTAACAAACCTCTTCTTAGTCAGAAACATTGGACAAATAATGAGTCTAAAGAATGAACTCCGTGAAATGAATATGAATGATGATGACAACATAACATCATACTTTGTGAGAATATCTCAATTAAGAGATCAACTACAAGATATTGAAGAATTCATTTCAGAGAAGGAATTGGTAAACATAGTACTGAATGGTCTTCCCAAGACGTGGGATGCATTTGCTGCAAGCATGAACACAAGGAAGGAGTATCCTAGATTTGAAGAACTTTGTACTTGTTATGCTCAATAAGAATCCAGGATCAGTGCAAAAGAGAAACCCCAAAAGAAGTACAATGATCAAGCCTTCACAACAAGATTCAAGAATTTTAGGAACAAAAGGAAGTTTGATTCAAAGAGGAAGACAAATCAAGAGAAATATATTTCAGAAATACAATGCTTCAACTGTCGAAAGTATTGTCACTACAAGAGTCATTGTCCCGAGCTAAAGAAAAGGAAGGTGAAACACGAAGCATTAGTTTTCAAAAAAAAGGAACCTACAAAGAAGACTAATCAAGATGAAAGATAATATAGATATCTTGTACATATCTTGTTTGTGTAGTCTCTGTACATATATTGTATATCTATCTCTTAGAAGATAATATGTTCCAAGAAGAACTATACTTATGGAAGAACAACAAGATAAGGATTTCTATCATTCTACAAGTCAGATAATACAAATGAAAGGATGAAATACATCAAACAAATCATGCGGAAGCTATTATAAGATAAGTCAAAATTAGAATCAATCATGAAGAGACTTAGAAGAAGCAAAGACAGAAAGATGTCAAGAATCAAGAGAAAATTGGAGAAAGACTTATGATGTTTTACAGAAGAACAATAAGATGGAAGCATGGACACTGTTAGACGGAGGGAGCCGATTATATATTGCATAATACAATAAGGATGCAGAAGGAAGCGTGGACTCTATTAGACAAAGGGAGTTGATTATATGCACTTATACATGAAGAAATGATTAGGAGGGAGGTAATCCTATGATCCATTGAAGATGATGAAATATATATCCATGGTAGTGGCCATGAAAGACAATACATGTCCAGTTCAAACTGAGAAGAAGTCTTCTTCGAAGAGAATCCTTAAAGTATCCATGGTTGTCCATCCATGTACGAAAGGAAGAAGTGGAATATTTAGGGCATTGAATCTATAAGAAAATCGATGGACCCAAGAGCTAAAGAGAAACTTGAAGAAGAACATGAAGATTCCAAGAAAGAAAGAAAATCCAAAAGAACCAGTCATTAATTATCACATGATTACCAGCCTGATATGAACTCACTAAAATCAATCAACAAGAGGAACTAAAAGTTGTGATGAAGAAAAATGTACATATGCAAGCATTGCAAGATCCAAAACTAGAGGTTCTCCCAGAATGAGGGAGAAGACTATGACAATTGCTTGTTCCAGTAAACCAAACATATCTCTGCATGAGTCTTTATATCATCCACAATATCCATGGGTTGGAGTTCTACATTAGATGAATGCAAAGAATGTTCTCCAGAGAAATTGAACAAATAACATATGAAGAGAAACCTCAAGGCTTTGAAGTATACCAGAAAGAGACCCTTGTATGAAGATGGAAGAAGACAACTTGGAGGAGAACCTCCAATGCACAACAGAAGCTTGGTGAAGATTTTCTATAACATAGATATTGTATCAAGATGATTACTCAGAAGATTAGATCTCATGATGACAGAATAAGTGCCACAGGGAAATGTTCCAGTTTTTCAAACAATGATACACTTTATTGATTAGAGCTACATGAAGCCTTCAGAGAAGACCAATGTTCCAGACCGAAGTACATTTGAAATCAAACATTACATTATTTGTGATGAAGTCCATAAAGGAGAAAGTGGTTCTTCAATACATATCTCCACAGATGAGTAGATAAGCAAACATTTTGATAAAGTTTCTATTCAAGATGAAAGAGTTTGCATACTCAAGCTAGAGCTCGTGGAGACAACTTCCTTATTGAAAAAGGAAGAGATGACTCCTAGGTTGGAAGGGAGCATTGATGTATTATTTATTGTAGGATATGATGAGAAGATTCTTTCCAGTTCGGAAAGTGGATTTATATTTTTGAAGGAAAGACATTTTCCAGTTCGGAAAATGGTCTAGATTGTTGATGTACCATATACAACAACTTCCCATTATGGTTAACATGGGGAGTGGTCTAGGGTAGTCTCTCTTCTTGAGGGTTATTCAAGAATACTGGCCCACCTCGTTCGACAATGACTTCGCATTGTGGTTAACATGGGGAGTGGTTCATTTTGGAGGTTGGTGCAGGACAAACATTTCCTCTTGTGGTTAACATGGGAAATGGTCCGGACAATCATTCCTTAGGGTGGATTCATTCTCTCCAGGTTTCACTTTGTTTAGTGCCGGAGGAATGGTCCAGGGTGGGGAATGGTCTAGGTTCAGCAATCAGGGACATACATTCCTTAGGGTAGACTTATTCTCTCTAGGTTACACTTTGTTTAGTGTCAGAGGAATGGCCTAGGGTGGGGAATGGTCCAGGCTCAAAAATCAGGACAATTATTCTTCCTTGCTTGAGAAGAATAGTCTAGATAGCTCATCATTGATGTTTTACCTTCTCAGGGTAGATGCTCTTCCAAGATATCACAGATGTGAGTGGAAGAATGGCCCAAATGATTCAGTTTATATCATATCATTGTTTTTGTGCAGGTTGATATCAAATGATTGTTATGAAGACTGTATGTCTCTAGACAGTAGATGTATAGTACTATGGTGGATGTGTTCCACTGTTTGTGACTTTATGTCATAGATCAAGTACCTGTGTACTACTTGGTGTGGTAGTGTACCAATGGATTGTAGTTGTTTACTACTATGTCTAGACACAATTATGTTCTATTGAATGATATTTTTCTGATTGCCTGGAAGACTATCAGTAGTGTGGAAGATGATTATCATCTAGATGGATGATCAATGGACAGAGATTTCCCAGATGGAAATGGTTCAGGAAATTTATTTTTCTATGACATATGTCCATATTAGAAGAATGGCTCTTGTGTCACTCTATGGTGTGAGTGACTTATCCAACATCACGTCCAATTACTCAGATAGAGTATGGTTTCAAGAGATGATGTAGCCGATGACACTGATGGTGATGATGGTGCTCATGATCTAGTCATGAGATAGTCTAGACAACTATGTTGATGCTACCAGGTGAATAGTATGTTTGTGCTCAAGACCATTACTTGTAATACCTCCCTAGCTAGGAGGGAGTGTTTATATTACAGTAGTTGTGGGAGGTATTTATCTCCATGTGTAAACCTGAAGAGAATAAAATAATTTCGGAAGCAAGAAGAAACCCTAATGAGTTGGATAATAACCCTAGAAGACATGTCGGCTCAAGAAGATAACTTGTATTAGGTTATTGGCCTCCAAGAGAAGAAGTTGGCCAGAAGAAATAATATATATTGAACAGAAAGATACCCAGAATGAGAAGTTGGCCCAAGCAGTTGGCCGGAATTACTATAAATACAGGGGCTAGTATTCATTCTGGCAGGCAGTCTCAGACTTGCAGAGCAGCACTTGTGCACACTAGAGTGCCTACTTTTGTGCGCAGGTTTGGAGGAGAGTTTCCATTGCAGTTGTTGTAGCTGGCAGATTGTGTTTGGCTTGGAATATCTCTTGGTTAGGGTTTGGACTATCTGATTAGCTCTTGTTGGTACGCTATCCTTGGGAAAGGTGCGCTACTGTTTGTTTAGATATCTAGCCTAGGGTTTGCTTCTGGAGTGATTCTCTGTTAAGGTTAAGGTGCTCGGAGGGTGGATTCAACCTATAGTTGGGTGACAATAACGATATTTTGAATGGTAAAATGAGCACATCCATTATATTCTAACAAGTGCCCAATGATTCTTTATAAGTAATTTGTTCTGCACATAATGCGGAAATTAATGCTTTGTGCCAATTTTTGTGATTATCACTCATAGTCTTCTTAATAACTTTCAAAATATTTTTGTTTATTGATTCTTCTAAACCATTACCATGAGGATAATAATTAGTAAAATGTTTTAGTTTAATTCCTTTTCGAAGTGCGTATTCCATAACTCGCAAAGAATAAAAATAAGTTGCATTATTAAAAACTAATGTGCTCAAGAGACCAAATATTGTAATAATAATCAGATTTAAGAATGAGATTGCCTGATCAGTTGTAACCGATTTCAAGGGAATGGAATCCACCCATTTTGTAAAGTAATCAGTGGCAGTAATGATATACCTATGCTTCTTGGAAGAGTTAGGGACAATTTCACTGATGATATCCAATCCCCATTGTTCAAATGGTTGTTCAATGATCACGTGCTGCAAAGGTGATGTTGATTTATTTTTTTGTTCTACTGAAATTTGGTATATTTTACATTTTCAAACATATGCACGAGAATCATTAAACAAGGTCGATCATTGGTTGTATCACCTCATTATCTTGTGAGTGGTTGTATCACCTCTGAAATGACCACCTACAGGTCCATCATGTAGGTCAAATAAAAATTTATCAGCCTCGTGTTTTTCTAAACATCTAAGTTACATTGAATCATAATTCTTTTTGAAAATAAAGCTATAGATGAGCTAATATTGTGTGGCCTTTATGATTAAAGCGTGTTTCTTTTTAAAATCCAAATGAAAAGGTGCAATACCATGAGTTAGATAATAAATTAAATATGAATATCGTGAATCCAGAATAGCAAGAGTAAAACATATTGTAATGCCCCCCTGATTACGACTGCAAGCGAAGCAGAAGTTCATTTTTTTTTTTGTTTTAGGAAGGAAGGAAACAATGACAACAATTTATCCACACAAGATGACAACGAACACACACATACATTGATCAGGAAACAGACAACAACAACTTCAACATCCAAAAAGTAACCTCCAAGGCACGCAAACCAGCGAATTGAGGTGTTACAGAATCAAGTACCAAATAAAATCAACGAACGACGCCCACAACGGCAAGCCCAGACTCCGTCCAGGTTATCATTCTCCATTATCCATCAGGGCACGCAATGATCCCCTCCTTAGGAATCACGTCGTCACCAGGTGATAGGTTTGTCAGTAACCCTGGCGCAATATCACTTATCTCGACCACTAAACCAAGCAAATCCCCTGGCGGTAGGAGACCTAAATATATTCCAATTACACGTGGGCTATAACCAAGCACCCAAATCTAAAACACAAATCGAATTAAGGAAAAAGGTGCAAGTAACACACTTACGGTTTAACTAAAAACAATTTAGCAAAACTATTAACCCTTCAACCATTAATCTTGTGCAACAAAACTACACTCAAGGTAGGCTTAAAGGCTGCAACCATCTAGCCATCAAGAACTTATTCTAGCACAAGGCATCTTACCTCATCCAAGTGTTAACCAACAACCAACATTCAAGTAACATAAACTCAACAACGAGTTAAGATTCAAGAATCAAATGTTGTTATTTGGATTATGATAGAGTCATGAATGCATTTTTTTTTGTTGTTGCAAGATTTTCTTTGCTTCTAACTTCATTAAATTCATTGCAAAGTTAAAGCTCCTCACACCAGGAGAGTCATAAAAAATTATTTACATTTTTTTTTCTCATCCCTTATTAATTATACATAAACTAAATTCTCAACAAGTATTAATAAAAAAGGTTGTTGATAGGCGACTTTATATACAATATATGATTTAAGATTGTGTCATAAATTTACCAATGGAATGGAGATTATTGTGCTGACATTATTCCATGAATACTTATTATTTTTGTGGTTTACAGGTCAACGTGCTTCACGTCCATCTCAAGAGTTCCTTGTATCCTGAAAAAAGTATTTACCCATATAAGAAACCAACATAAAAGGGGTGAGTCGTTGATAAATGAATCGCTACCCGCCATTATAGATCTGAACCATAATTAAAACATTGATACAAAATGGATATCCATTCTGGAAGGGCGTTGATGTATCTACCATAACACATATATGTAAGTATCTATGTAACAACGCTACAATGTAATAATGCTACCCTGTAATAATGTAAAAATTTGAGCCGCATAAAATCGCTGACTAAAAATAGTAATGTTCTAAAAAGAATGGAATCTCTGTCCAATGTTAAGGCTATCTTAATGCTGGCAACGTTATTGTCAAACTTCCTTCATGCTGTCTGTCTGGAATAAATTCACTATATGTCTATCCTTCATAAATGAAAATCCCTGCCTAAGAATTATTAACACAAAGTATTATTAACATGCATTATCAATTGTACCCAGATTGTTGTACCTCGCTATCCACACAATACCCAAACATGTCTATACCATTCACTGTCAGCATCTAGAGGATTCACAGTTTTACATGGTTGGTTTAATAAGTAGCATATTTAAATGCTGCATTAAATTCACAAATTTTAAAATGATTAAATCCCATATTAATTTGCATTACTGTTTTATAGGGTCGGTTTATATTTAGCATAATAATATACTAGCATTGAACTCACTAATTTTAAAAAAAATAACATAAGAACTTAGCAGAATTTAAACACATATCGCTGGTAAATCGCCTAGATTAAAATCACAGTACTATGATTCAGTTCTGAGTCAATCAAAGGAATCACCCTCAAGGAAGTAATAACCACAGTTTGAAGAATGTAAATAAAACAAACTGGGTAAATTCGTCGTGTTAATTCGCCCATGGATTACACGAAATTGCAGAGAAAAATTAAATTGCAGGCCAAAATAATTATAAATGCAGAGTGAAGGAATGTCTTGAATCACTAGGGATGTTCCCATAAAATCTAATAAAATGCAGAGACAAATTTTCGAGGTTTTAGTGTTTCGAAACTTAGAGTAAGATGACATTACAAAAGATAGATCACAGAGCAAACTACGGATTTGAGACGTAGAGCTATTCGCCACCAATTTGTAAACCATTGTAGAGGAAAAATTTATAGTCAAGGTATTTAATTGTAGAGAGAAAATTTGCCATTTTGTAAGAAGAAAAACAAATTCAGAGTAAAGGATAAGTAATTTGTCCATCAAGACGTAGGTAAGAACATAGTTAAAAATTTGGGGATAGGAATGATAACAATGGTAGAATTACCCAACATAAGAAGGCGCAAGACCATCAATCAACCAAGAACAATCAACAACGATAGACGAATGGCTGAATCATCATTTTCTCACCATCCACGCACAGAAAAGCAGGGCGTTGAGATCCATAGCTCTATTAACACCGAAGCGATGACCATAGATTAGGCTCCTGACCAAATACTCAGGCATTGACTGATGAGTTAGGGACGAAGGAAAAAATATAAATCACAAATCATAAAAAATAAATAAAACCATAGGACAGTCAAGACATGCAGCGATATAAATCCATGGGAAATCAACATTGAGCTAAAGGCTATGGGGGAAATTCCAGTCATCCACTAGAATGCTAATACAATAATTTTATTTACCCAATTAACATATAGAACTAGAATAATAATTCATACTAACAATCTACCATGCAAAAGTGAGGAAGCCTACCATTGCCCAATCACCCGCTCTGAGTTGATGTCCTGTGCGCTTTAGGCAAATCTCTCTTGCTGATCGATGAGACTTAACTGATACCTCCCAGCCAATGCTAGGGGTACTCTGCTTCCCGCTTAGCCCCCTAAGTTGCAAAGGATCCACACACACTATTTAAAGAATCAACTAGCTCCTTTTTAGTTAATAAATTTTTAATTAACATATGAGACAAAACCATTATTTCCCCTTTCCTTTTTTAAATTTTATCCCCAAAAATATTTTTATAAATTAAAAGAATTACTTATCCTCTTCTCAACACATGATTAATGATGATTATCATTATTATTTATTTTTATTATTATTATTTTTATATAAGTTGATAAAATTTATATCACAAGTATCACTTAGACCTAGACTTTATTTTCCTAGGCTGGGTGACATTTTATTAGGGGAAATGTTTTAAATCTTTCTTATCACGATATTCATCCTAAGGCCATCTAGGTTTATCCAACTATTAAATAACAACGCGACGTGCCCTTCAAGATGCATTAGGTGCTCCAAGGGTGCCACTCACCTATTTTTGTTTCTCTCGCACGATGTGTCCTTAAGGACACACTACGTGCTCCAAGGGTGCCACTCGCCTCTTTCCATTTTTCTTGCACGACGTGCCCTTTAAGACACGCCACATGATCCAAGTGTGCCACTTGCCTCTTTCCATTTTTCTTGTGTGACGTTCCCTTCAGGATACACCACGTGCTCCAAGGGTGCCACTCACCTCTCGACTGACTTGGTAGACATCAAAAACCCCTAGAGTCAATACCCCGCCAGGTGATCTTGTGGGAGACTAAGAGCCTCTAAGGAATAAGGCTCATGCCTTATTGCGTTCCCCTTAGAATCATTGTGAGTGATTGTCGCAGTTGGACCTCATGGCATCGTGGGTCTTATCGAACTAGGTAGTCGTTAACCAAGAGTTTGAGCCACGACGAGAGTGCTAGTAGGCTGTAGCAGGGCTGCTGTCCACACCTCTCCCTCAACATCTCTGGTATTCCTGCATGACCCCTCTACTCCAAATGTGAGTATGGTCGATAAGCTATCATCATCCTGCATCATCAACGAATCATGTCAGGAATATATCCATAATGATACATCTAATCAGATGCACTAATATCACATATACAACAATCAAAACCCAATATTTCACTCTCCGACTCGATCCAGAGTCCGAGGGGTTCTATCGATGCCTCTTCATCCTTGAGGTCCAAAATCCTACACACTTAGTAAAACCAAGTCAGTAGCACATGTTTATGTCATGGCAGCAAAACAACATGTCATCAACCCATGTAGAAAAAGTATGTTTATGCTTGGAACCTGAAGCTTGTCTTACTTGGTTTTCCATCAATGATTTGTTTTCTTCCCTTAGCAGTTGTTTTTCCAACTCCAAATAAATAATATTTTCTGATATCACAGGAACGACTGAATAATATTTATCTTTCCAAACAGAAACTTCCATATTTGGATTGATTTTATCTTTTCCTTTCTTAGATTCTTGAACAACTTTTTCAATAGGCTCCTCAATTGTATGCGAAGAAGTGTTCCGGGGAGAAGAAACTTCTTGATTTTTAACCAATTCCTCATCTTCAATTTGAACATGAGAACTAACATTAGAATTTTTTTTAGATTTGTTTCTAAGCATTCTGGAAATTTTCCTTCCTTGATGTTTGTTCATGAAATCGACTAACTTCCTAGAATCATCATTCTTTTAAAAAACATGAGGAATTTATTTCTACCAAATTCGGATGTAAGAGGGGAAACCATAGTCTGTTTGGATGCTTAAGAATAAACTTGGGTTAATTCTCTTAAAACGATTGATTTTGGTTTGAGATTAAACATTAAATATTGACTGTGTGTAACCCTCACAACATTTTGTTGCAAAACGAAAAACTGTGGGTGAGGAGGAACATTATCCTCTACAATATTTATGGTTTCAAACTCTAACTTAGAGTTTTGAGTCTGTAAATTTGACTCACGGTTATCATGAAAATGATTTCTCTTAATAAAATATTCCCAAGAATCGTTATTATGTTTTAACTGAGTCTCAATTAAAATTTTAACCAAACCATGATGGAAAACATTTCTTTATGAACTAAAAATTTTCCTATGGTAAAAATAATCCATTTTCGAAAGGATTTTGAACAAGAAGAATGGCATATTTAACTCATAATCCATGAAAACCATAAAAAACGGAAGTGGTATATAAAGAAAAGTATATATCAACCTTCACGGGTAATAAAACCCTTGATAAATCCTAAAAGAAAATGCCATTTTTCTTTCACTGGGGATCTAGGAATACCTTTGTAATCATATTTACACTTAGGATAAATTAAGATTTCTGACCAGAGGATTTCTTTAACTCTTTTGGTCTTGGAACACCATTCCCCCTTTAATGACAACTTTGTAACTCTGGCTATCATTTCTTCATTTATGTGTAACTCAATATCTCCAACCTTGGCACATTCACCATTAAAACTCGAAGAAAAAGCTAAAGTAACCTATGAATTATATCCATTAAACATCCACAAGAAATCTAACCAACTGAATTTTTGAAAAGTTAGATAATAGTCTTCATTAGCTTCAATAAGTTTGATGTTAGGTTAAATTTTGGATATCATACCCATACTGAAAGTATAATACAACTCAAGAAAACTCTCATGGAAAGGTAACAAACCAACACCCAAAGGTAAGAACCTTCAACTCCCAGGGTAAATGAAAATGTCAAAATAACTCAAACCCTTTGACACAATAAATCTATCATGATTGAGATGTGTAATCAGTTCGCAGTAATGGAAAGGTAGAAAAGTAGTAAACATGGAGGAAGATTAACATAACTTCAAAAATATCACCCATTCACATGATATATGAAAAATCATAAGACTGTACTAATAAATTAAAATCATTAAAATTCGTGATGACAAGGTACAAACTTGATTAATCACTTTTTGTTTTGATTTTTGGATTAGCATATTAACCCTATTTATGATAATGACAACCTTGATTAAATGTTCGAAAAGATAACCTAAGTTTTCATAAATATAGTTAAAAAGTCAATAGAATTTTGCAATTTTCAAACTACTAAATATTTTCAAAAGAAAAGTCTTATATAAGCAATATAATCATGAATTTGGGACTTTTCCAAATACTGTAGCTCATGTATGAATTATAAAAAATAATGTAAATAAGAAAAATAATCAAGGATATGTTGATCAAATGACTCAGAAAAAATGAAAACAACCAAGAAAGAAGATGTCATTAAAATATCGATGAAGATTCATAGGACAAAATTTTCAAAAACAAAAAATAAAATCAAGTGAAAACATGATTTTTCAAAAAAAATTCAAATCTTTTTCTTTTCAAAATGAAAAAAGAATGAAGGGTCCCAATTTTATTTATATCACATGCAAAATTTGGGAAGTTGTTGTCTGTTACAACAAATGGAGACACGTTACTGAACCCAATTATCTCTCTATATAAGTCAAATAAAAATATGTCAGGTCATAAGAAAGAAAGAAAGAAAAATTATTGAATGTAGACAAATTATTTTTATGACTAGTTTGTAAAGAATAATAAATAAAACAGTACTAATACTCTTTCACTCTATCTCATTGGAGGGGATAAAGAGCATTTATTAATTTTATAGCTGGGAAAGGAAGATTTTGATTGGACCAATAAACAAAGTTTATTCATTATGATAGAATTTAAAGTTTAACTCAATGTACCCGGTATTGCTTCATTGCCAACATGCCTGTTTAGTACCCCAATGAAGTTACCTTAATATAATATAAGCCTTGACCTACTGCCAATGGGCATGTTTAGTACCCCAATGGGTTATCATATACTTCCCACATCCTCGTTGCCTTTTTTTCTATATATATATTTCAACTTTCATATTTAGTAAATGAATCAATGATTGCATTTGAGCAATAACATAAATAGAGGAGGGGTGATATAGAGAGTTACTTATATATCTCTGTGCATGAAATACAAATAAAGTGTTCATCTTATGATATGCTATTTCCAAGCCAAATATTTAATTTTAGGGGAAAAAAAACTCCAAATAGACTTTGTTAAAGAATATTTTCCTTGTTTATATTTCCTTTAAAAGATAAACTAGTCATAAGATTTATCGTTTGAATTTTAAGGAATTTTCCCATTTCAAACGATCTAAAATAATCTTTCTTTGTATTAAAATGGATTTCAAAGACAACTGATAAACAAGTGTATTCAGTTGTTATATCAAATCAAAAATCAAAACATAACCAAAAACAATATGAAAGGAAGAAAATAAACAAACTTCAAAAGTTATAAATTCAAACAAAAATAACAAAACAAACAAAAATATTTACAACTATTTACAATGATTGAAGTGTATTTTAAGAAAAATGTTTTTAGAGAAGTAACCCATTTACTGGAGATTATTATTCTATGCCTTCAAGAGTTTGTAAAATAAAGGTAGACGGGCCGAATGTTTAGTGACCTGAAAAGGACCGAATCACAACTTTTGAAATTTTGTATGTTTACTTTTTTCCTCATGTGCTTTATCTCATTTCAGGACTAAGTCACCAACTTCAAATTTTTTGTCACCTATAGATCTATTATCAAACCATTTCTCAATGATTGTTTGATGATTGACAAAATTATTCTTAGGATTATCCCTCACTTCCTCTAGTTTGAAAATATGATTTGTATGATATTGTAAACTAGAATAAGGATGTTCCTCAATGGGTTGTACTAAAGGTAGGGATGGTAAGGAAATATTTGGTGGAAGAATAGCCTCCTTCACATAAACTAAAAAGTAAGGGGAAGTGTTGTTGATATTATGGTAGCTACGGGAGGTATTTGCCTCCATGTGTAAACCTGACGAGAATAGAATACTCTCGGAAGCAAGAAGAAACCCTAATGAGTTGGATAATAACCCTAGAAAACATGTCGTCTCAAGAAGATAACTTGTATTAGGTTATTAGCCTCCAAGAGAAGAAGTCATCCAGAAGAAATAATATATACTAAATAGAAAGATACCTAGAATGAGAAGTCGGCCCAGGCAGTTAGCCAAAATTACTATAAATACAGGAGGCTAGTCTTCATTTTGGCAGGCAGTCTTAGAATTGCAGAGAAACACTTGTGTGCACTACAATGCCCAGTTTTGTGCGCAGGTTTGGAGGAGAGCTTCCATTGCAGTTGATGTAGCTAGAAAATCGCGTTTGTCTTGGAGTATCTCTTGGTTAGGGTTTCGACTATATGATTGGCTCTTGTTGGTGCGCTATCCTTAGGAAAGGTGTGCTACCCTTTGTTTGGATATCTAGCCTAGGGTTTTATTTCAGAGTGATTCTCTGTTAAGGTTAAGGTGCTCGGAGGGTGGCTTCGGCCTATGGTTGGGTGACAATAGCGATATTGTCAATGGTGAAACGAGCACATCCATTATATTCTAACAGGTTATGGGCCCACACCTCCTTCATTTAGTCTAACCACTGAAAGGAGACATTTCCATAAGGATATTAAGCTCGTTGAAGAACTACTGCTAGGGTTTTTAGGAGGAGCAGTCGGCATAGCACTGCCGCTAGGGTTACTAGTAGGTGCAGTTGTGGAAACCCTAATCCTCTCATTGAGGCACCTTAAGTGAAGGTATTGACCTAATTTCTAGATAGATCAGTGCGCCCTATCCTAGCACATCTCCTGGTATTCTCATCAAGCCAAGACGTCAAGTTTGAGTTTTTTGTTAGATCTAGGGTTGACCAAGTCAAAGCAACCATGACTTACTCTATGAAGTCAAAAAACAAGTTAGATGGAACTTCTAACTTCATAGAATGGAAGACAAGGATTGACTTCATCCTTTCCAAGAATAAAGTGTTGGATATTGTGAAAGGAAAGATCGTGAAACGAGAGTTTGAAGAAGGAAAAGAGAAGGAACCACAAAACATTGCAGTTATGGAGAAGTTCAAATACAATGACATCAATGATATGAGTATCACAGTGGAATCTATAAAATACCACTTGATACCCTACATCTCCCATCTTGACTCATCGAAGAAGATGTACGATGCCCTAACAAACCTCTTCTCAGTCAAAAACATTGGACAAATAATGAGTCTGAAGAATGAGCTCCACGACATGAATATGAATGATGATGACAGCATAACATCATACTTTGTGAGAATCTCTCAGTTAAGAGATCAACTACAAGATATCTAAGAAATCATTTTAGAGAAGGAATTGGTAAACATAGTATTCAATGGTCTTCCCAAGACATGGGATGCAATTGTTGAAAGCATGAACACAAGGAAGGAGTATCCTACACTTGAAGAAATTTGTACTTGTTATGCTCAATAAGAATCCAGGATTAGTGAAAAAGAGAAACCCCAAAAGAAGTACGATGATCAAGCCTTCACAACAAGATTCAAGAATTTTAGGAACAAAAGGAAGTTTGGTTCAAAGAGGAAGACAAATCAAGAGAAAGATATTTCAAAATACAATGCTTCAACTGTCGAAAGTATGGTCACTACAAGAGTCATTGTCTCGAGCTAAATAAAAGGAAGGAGAAACACGAATCATTAGTTGCCTAAGAAAAGGAACCTACAAAGAAGACTAAGCAAGATGAAAGAGACTTCTTCTTCTAAAGGTAACAATACTCTTCTTATTTCTTGTACATATCTTATTTGCGTAGTCTCTGTACATATCTTGTATATCTATCTCTTAGAAGATAATATGTTCCAAGAAGAACTATACTTATGGAAGAACAACAAGATAAGGATTGCTATCATTATACAAGTCAGATAATACAAATGCAAGGATGAAATACATCAAACAAATCATGCAAAAGATATTACAAGATAAGCTGAAATTAGAATCAATCATGAAGAGGCTTAGAAGAAGCAAAGAAAGAAAGACATCAAAAATCAAGAGAAAATTGGAGAAAGAGTTATGATGTTTTATAGAAGAACAATAAGATGGAAGCATGGACTTTGTTAGACAGAGGGATATGATTATATATTGCATAAGACAATAAGGATGCAGACGGAAGAGTGGACTCTATTAGACAGAGGAAGCCGATTATATGCACTTATACATGAAGCAAGGATTAGGAGGGAGCTAATCCTATGACCCATTGAAGATGATGAAATATATATCCATGGTAGCAGCCATGAAAGACAGTACATGTCCATCTCAATCTGAGAAGAAGTCTTCTTCGAAGAGAAGCCTTGAAGTATCCATGGTTGTCCATCCACGTCCAAAAGGAAGAAGTGGAATCTTTAGGGTGTGGAATCTATAAGAAACTCCATGGACCCAAGAGCTAAAGATAAACTTGAAGAAGAACATGAAGATTCCAAGAAAGAAAGAAAACCCAAAACAACCAGTCATTAAGAATCACACGATTACCAGCCTAATATGAACTCACTAAAATCAATCAAGAAGAGGAACTAAAAGTTGTGGTGAAGAAAAATGTACATATGCAAGCATTGCAAGATCCAGAATTAGAGGTTCTACCAGAATGATGGAGAAGACTATGAAAATTACTTGTTCCAGTAAACCAAACATACCTCTACATGAGTCTTTATATCATCCACAATATCCATGCGTTCGAGTTCTACATCAGATGAATTCAAAGAATGTTCTTCGGAGAAATTGAACGAAGAGCATATGAAGAGCAACCTCAAGGCTTTGAGGTATACTAGAAAGAGACCCTTGTATGAAGATGGAAGAAGACAACTTGGTGGAGAATATCCAATGTACAACAGAAGCATGGTGAATATTTTCTATAACATAGATATTGTATCAAGATGATTACTCAGAAGATTAGATATCATGATTACAGAAGAAGTGCCACATGGATATGTTCCAGTTTTTCCAAAAATGATATACTTTATTGATCAGAGCTACATGAAGCCTTCAGAGAAGACCAGTGTTCCAGACTGAAGTACATTTGAAATCAAGCATTACATTATCTGTGATGAAGTCCAAAAAGGAGAAAGTTTTTCTCCAATACATATCTCTACAGATGAGCAGATAAGAAAACATTTTGATAAAGCTTCTATTCAAGAAGAAAGAGTTTGCATACTCAAGCTAGAGCTCATGGAGATGACTTCCTTATTGAAAAAGGAAGAGATGACTCCTAGGTTGGGAGGGAGCATTGATGTATTATTGATTGATGGATATGATGAGAAGATTCTTTCCAGTTCATAAAGTGGATTGAGATTTCTGACGGAAAGACATTTTCCAGTTCGGAAAATGGTCCAGATTGTTGATGTACCATAGACAACGAATTCCCATTGTGGTTAAAATGGGGAGTGGTCTAGGGAAGTCTCTCTTCTTGAGGGTTACTCAAGAATACTGGCCTGCCTCATCAGACCCATTGTGGTTAACATGAGTAGTGGTTCATTTTGGAGGTTGGTGCTGGACAAACATTTCCTCTTGTGGTTAACATGGGAAATGGTCCAGACAATCATTCCTTAGGGAAGACTCATTCTCTCCAGGTTTCACTTTGTTTAGTGCCAGATGAATGTCCCAGGGTGGGGAATGGTCTAGGCTCAACAATCAGGGACAAACATTCTTTAGGACAGACTCATTCTCTCTAGGTTACACTTTGTTTAGTGTCAGAGGAATGGCCCAAGGTAGGGAATGGTCCAGGCTAAAAAATCAGGACAATTATTCTTTCTTTCCTGAGAAGAATAGTCCAGATAGCTCATCATTGATGTTTTACCTTCTGAGGGCAGATGCTCTTCCAAGTTCTCACAGATGTGTGTGGAATAATGGCCCAGATGATTCAGTTTATATCATAACATTGTTTCTGTGCAGGTGATATCAAATGATTTTTATGAAGACTGTATGTCTCTAGACAATAGATGTATACTACTGTGGTTGATGTGCTCCACTATTTGTGACTATATGTCACTGATCAAGTACCTATGTGCTACTTGGTGTGGTAGTGTACCACTGGATTGTAGTTGTGTACTACTATGGATAGACACAGTTGTGTTCTATTGAATGATATTGTTTCGATTTCCTTGAAGACTATCAATAGTGTTGAAAATGATTATCATCTAGATGGATGATCAATGGACAGAGATTTCCTAGATGGAAATGGTTTAGGAAATTTATTTTTCTAAGGCATATGTCCATATTAGAAGAATGTCTCTTGTATCACTCTGTGGTGTGAGTGACTTATCCAACATCAAGTCCAATTACTCAGATAGAGTATGGTTTCAAGAGATGATGTAGCCAATGACACTGATGGTGATGATGGTGCTCATGATCTAGTCATGAGATACTCTATACAACTATGTTGATGCTACTAGGTGAATGGTATGTTTGTGCTCAAGACCATTACTTGTAATACCTCCCTAGCTAGGAGGGAGTGTTTATATTATTGTAGTTGCGGGAGGTATTTAACTCCACTTGTAAACTTGATGAGAATAGAATACTTCGGAAAGCAAGAAGAAACCCTAATGAGTTGGCTAATAACCCTAGAAGACATGTCTGCTCAAGAAGATAACTTGTATTAGGTTATTGGCCTCCAAGAGAAGAAGTCGGCCAGAAGAAATAATATATATTGAATAGACAAACACCCATAATGAGAAATCGTCCCAGGTAGTTGGCCAAAATTACTATAAATATAGGAGGCCATTCTTCATTCTGGCAGGCAATCTTAGAATTGCAGTGCAACACTTGTGCACAATGCAGTGCCTAGTTTTGTGCACAGGTTTGGAGGAGAGCTATTGTAGCTAGTATATCGTGTTTGGATTGGATGATCTCTTGGTTAGGGTTTGGACTATCTGATCATCTCTTGTTGGTGCGCTATCCTTGTGAAAGGTGTGCTACATTTTCTTTGGATATCTAGCCTAGGGTTTGCTTCTGGAGTGATTCTCTGTTAAGGTTAAGGTGCTCGGAGAGTGGATTCAGCCTATGTTTCTGTGACAATATTGATATTGTCAATGGTAAAATGAGCACATCCATTATATTCTAACAAGTGCCCATTGATTCTTTATAAGTAATTTGTTCTACACATAATGCGGAAATTAATGCTTTGTGCCAATTTTTGTGATTATCACTCATAGTCTTCTTAATAATTTTCAAAATATTTTTGTTTATTGATTCTTCTAAACCATTACCATGAGGATAATAATTAGTAAAATGTTTTACTTTAATTCCTTTCTGAAGTGCATATTCCATAAGTGCCAAAGAATAAAAATAAGTTGCATTATCAAAAACTAATGTGCTCAGGAGACCAAATCTTGTTATAATGATCAGATTTAAGAATGAGATTACCTGATCAGTTGTAATTGATTTCAACGGAATGGCGTCCACCCATTTTGTAAAGTAATCAGTGGTAGTAATAATATACCTATGCTTCTTGGAAGAGTTAGGGAAAATTTCACCGATGATATCTAGTCCCCATTGTTCAAATGGTTGTTCAATGATCACGTGCTACAAAGGTGATGTTGATTTATTTTTTTGTTTGACTGAAATTTGGTATATTTTACATTTTCAAACATATGCATGAGAATCCTTAAACAAGGCCGATCAGGAATATCCTGCACGTAATATCTTGTGAGTGGTTGTATCACCTCTAAAATGACCACCTACAGGTCCATCATGTAGGTCAAATAAAACTTTACCAGCCTCTTGTTTTTCTAAACATCTAAGTAACATTGAATCATAATTCTTTTTGAAAATAAAGCTATAGATGAGCTAATATTGTGTGGCCTTTATTATTAAAGCATGTTTCTTTTTAAAATCCAAATGAAAAGGTGCAATACCATGAGGTAGATGATATATTAAATATGAATATCGTGAATACGGAATATCAAGAGTAAAACATATTGTAATTCCCCCCTTATTACGACTGCAAGCGAAGCAAAAGTTCAATTTTTTTTTTGTTTTAGGAGGGAAGGCAACGATGACAAGAGTTTATCCACACAATCTGATGACAAACACACACACACACTGATCAGGAAACAAACAACAACGAATTCTACATCCAAAAAGTAACCTCCAAGGCATGCAAACCAGTGCATTGAGGCATTACAAAATCAAGTACCAAATCAAATCAACGAATGACACCCACAACGACAAGCCCAGACTCTGAACAGGTTATTATTCTCCATTATCCATCAGGACACACAATGATCCCCTCCTTAGGAATCATGCCGTCACAAGGTGATAGGCGTGACAATAACCTTGGCGCAATATCACTTATCTAGACCACTAAACCAAGCAAACCCCCTGGTGCTAGGAGACCTAAATATCTGCCAATTACATAAAATCAACAATGGGTTAAGATTCAAGAATCAAACGTTGTTATTTGGATTATGATAGAGTCATGACTGTTTTTTTTTTTTGTTGTTGCAAGATTTTCTTTGCTTCTAACTTCATTTAATTCACTGCAAAGTTAAAACTCCTCACACTAGGAGAGTCATAAAAAATTATTTACATTTTTTTTTTCTCGTCCCTTATTAATTATACATAAACTAAATTGTCAACAAGTATTAATAAAAAGGGTTGTTGATAGATGAATTTATATACAATATATGATTTAAGATTACGTCATAAATTTACCAATGGAATTTAGATTATTATGCTGACATTTTTCCATGAATACTTATTATTTTTGTCGTTTACAGGTCAACGTGCTTCACATCCATCTCAAGAGTGCCTTGGATCTTGGAAAAAGTATTTACCCATATAAGAAACCATCATAAAAGGGGTGAGTCATTGATAAATGAACTGCTACCCGCCATTACAGATCTGAACCACAATTAAAACGTTGATACAAAATGCATATCCATTCTGGAACGACGTTGATGTATCTACCATAACACACAACTGTAAGTAGCTATGTAACAACGCTACCATGTAATAATGCTACCCTATAATAATGTAAAAATTTGCGCTGCATAAAATCGCTGACTAAAAATAGTAATGCTGTAAAAAGAATGGAATCTCTGTCCAAGGTTAAGGCTATCTTAATGCTGGCAACGTTATTGTCAAGCTTCCTCCATGCAGTCTGTTTGGAATAAATTCACTATATGTCTATCCTTCATAAATGAAAATCGTTGCCTAAGAATTATTAACACACAGTATTATTAACATGCATTATCAACTATACCTGGATTGTTGTACCTCGCTATCCACACCATACCTAGCCACGTCTATACCATTCACTGTCAGCATCTATAGAATTCACGGTTTTACACAGTTGGTTTAATAATTAGCATATTTAAATGCTACATTAAATTCACAAATTTTAAAATCATTAAAGCCCATATTAATTTGCATTACTGTTTTATAGGGCTGGTTTATATTTAGCATAATAATATACTCGCATTGAACTCACTAGCTTTAAAAGAATTAACATAAGAAATTAACAGAATTTAAACATATGTCGTTGGTAAATTTCCCAGATTCAAATCGCAGTACTAAGATTCAGTTCTCAGTCAATCAAAGGAATCGTCCTCAAGGAAGTAATAACCACAGTCTGAAGAATCTAAATAAAACAAACTGGGTAAATTCGCCATGTTAATTCGCCCACGGATTACACAAAATTGCAGAGAAAAATTAAATTGCAGGCCAAAATAATTATAAACGCAGAGTGAAGGAAAGTGTTGAATCGCTAGGGATGTTCCCATCAAATCTAATAAAATGCAGAGACAAATTTTTGAGGTTTTAGTGTTTCGAAACTCAGAGTAAGATGACATTACAAAAGATAGATCGCAGAGAAAATTACGGATTTGAGACACAGAGCTATTCACCACTGAACTGTAAACCGTTGCAAAGGAAAAATTTACAGTCAAGGTATTTAATTGTAGAGCGAAAATTCTCCAGATTGTAATAAGAAAAACAAATTCAGAGTAAAAGATAAGTAATTCATCCATCAAGATGTAGGTAAGCGTAGAGTTAAAAATTTGGGGATAGGAATGATAACAATGGTAGAATTACTCAACATAAGAAGGCGCATGACCATCAACCAACCAAGAACAATCAACAGGGATAGACGAATGGAAGAATCATCCTTTGCTCACCATCCATGCATAGAAAAGCAGGGCATTGAGATCCATAGGTCTATTAACGCCAAAGTAACGATGATAGATCAGGCTCCTGACCGACTTCTCAGGCATTGACTGATGAGTTAGGGATGAAGGAAAAAATATAAATCACAAATCATCAAAAATCAATAAAACCATAGGAAAATCAAGACATGCAATGATCTAAAGCCATGGGAAATCAACATCGAGCTAAAGGCTATGGGGGAAATTTTAGTCATCCACTAGAATGCTAATACAATCATTTTCTTTACCCAACTAACATACAGAAATAGAAGAATAATTCATACTAACAATCTACAATGCAGAAGTGACGAAGCCTATTGTTCCGCAATCGCCCTCTCTGAGTTGATATCCTGCGCGCTTTGTGCAAATCTCTCTTGCCGACCGATGAGACTTAATCGATACCTCCCAACCAATGCTAAGGGTACTCTGCCTCCCCCTTATCCCCCCGAGCTGCAAAGGGGCCACACACACTATTTAATGAATCAGCTAGCTCCCAGCTCTCCTTGCAAGGCCGAGCTACCACTCACCAAGATGGGTATGCCAACTCCCACAAGCTAAGTCAATCAAGTATAGATTTCTGCAGTGTAACATTACACAAAACAAAAGACCCCATCATCCTCCTCCTCCCTCCTTCATATAGATTTTCAAAGTCATTTAATTTCCCAAAATCCCTTTTAATTTATTGTTCAATAATTTAATTCACAATAATCCTCCCTGTACATGTGTCACCCATCCCCTTCATTGCACCATAAATTAATTTCATTCATTAATTAATTACTCATATTTCCCTCACCCACCTAAAATAATTCCTAGAATCGCTCCTAGGTGTCCCCAAATTCCCTTACAAGTTTTAATGACTTTCCCCCTTACTAATTTAGTAGTTGAGTTAATTTAGAAAGTTCTTAAATGCTAGATACCTTAGTAAGTTAGACTTTATTCTTTTTCCTTATGTTTCCCCTTTCTTTTTATGTTTCCCTCTTTTTCCTAGTTTCGTAATTCTTTTAGATTTCCCTCTTTCCTTTTTCATTTAAAACTCAAAATGGCAGGTGTAGAAAATTAACATTTTCCGTTTTTCCTTTTTAGTTAATAAATTTTTAATTAACATATGAGACAAAACCATTATTTCCCCTTTTCCCTTTTTAAATTTTATCCCCAAAAATATTTTTATAAATTAAAAGAATTACTTACCCTCGTCTCAACACATGATTAATGATGATTATCATTATTATTTATTTATTTTTGTTATTATTTTTATATAAGTTGATAAAATTTATATCACAAGTATCACTTAGACCTAGACTTTATTTTCCTAGGCTGGGTGACATTTAATTAGGGGAAATGTTTTAAATCTTTCTTATCACGATATTCGTCCTAAGTCCATCTAGGTTTATCCAACTATTAAATAACAACACGACATGCCCTTCAGGATGCACTAGGTGCTCCAAGGATGCCACTCGCCGTTTTTTGTTTCTCTCACGCGATGTGTCCTTCAGGATGCACTACGTGCTCCAAGGGTGCCACTCGCCTCTTTCCATTTTTCTTGCGCGACGTGCCCTTTAAGACACAAAACATGCTCCAAGGGTGCCACTTGATTCTTTCCATTTTTCTTGCGCAACGTGCCCTTAAGGATGCACCACGTGCTCCAAGGGTGCCACTCACCTCTTGACTGACTTGGTAGACATAAAAAACCCCTGGAGTCAATACCCCGCTAGGTGATCTTATGGGAGACTAGGGGACTCTAAGGAATAAGGCCCATGCCTTATTGCGTGCCCCTTAGAATCATTATGAGTGACTATCACAATCGGACCTCATGGCATCGTGGGTCTTCTCAAACTAGGTAGTCGTTAACCTACAGTTCGAGCCACGACGGGAGTGTTAGTAGGCTATTGAAGGGCTGTTGTCCACACCTCTCCCTCAACCTCTCTGGTAGTCCTGTGTGACCCCTCTACTTCACATGTGATTCTGGTTGGCAAGCTATCATTAGCCTGCATCATCAACAAATCATGTCAGAAATATATCTATAATCATATCATCTAATCAGATGCACTAATATCACATATAAAACAATCAAAACCCAATATTTCACTCCCCTACTCGATCCAGAGTCCAAGGGGTTCTATCGATGCCTCTGCATCCTCGAGGTCCAAAATCCTACACACGTAGTAATACCGAGTCAATAGTACCTGTTTATGTCATGGCAGCAAAACAACATGTCATCAACCCATAACACCTTATAATCCAAATCAAAAGTTTAATAGTATAATAATCTGGATCACTTGTGAGCAAGTGTCCACAAAAAATAAGTTCGCTCATTGTGCACAAGAGCAGGATGTTACATACACCCCCTCTTGGTATAAACTTCATCCCGAAGATTCACAGTATAAGTCCCGAAATAATGTGTATCACAGTATCATAAGTCTATCTATAAAACAAAAAAGGAAACTGTTGGTGCATATAATATGCGTCCTCCTAGGTCTCCAAGTGTGGACTATAACTGTCCCACTGGACCTTGACCTACTCTATTGTTCGACATCATAACTATCGAATGTGTTGATCCAAGATGCAGATTGGCTCAGCCGTGAGAACACCCTCATCCGACACCTGCAAGGTGCTTAAAGTCATAACATGTGTATGATCACTAATTATAATGTCTCAAATGGAGACGTGAAAGACATCATGCATACACCTCAAGAGTCAGGCAAGTCTAGTGATTAGGCCACGAGCCTCTCCTTTCAACAATCTCGTAGGATCCCTCAAACCTAGGAGATAGTTTATCCCCTTTTCCAAACTTGATCGAACTCTAATGCGGTTTCAACCAAAAAAATACTCGATTGCCACATCATAACTACGGTCAACATGACACGCATCGACATAACCCTTCTACCGATCGTGTGCTTCCTTGATCCTTTGTCTTATAGTTGGCATTTAATCTTCCAATTCTTGGATTGCTTCCGGTCCCACTAGGACCCTATCCTCCAGCTGATCCCAACTCAAAGGCATCTGATATGGTCGCCTGTAAAGAGACTCAAAAGGCACCATCTTAAAGGTGCTTTGGTAATTGTTGTTATAAGAGAATTCCACCAGTGGCAAGAATTATTCCCAATACTTTTGTTGGTCCATCACGTACATGGAAAATATGTCCTCCAAGGTCTTATTCATTCATTTGGTCAACCCGTCAGTCTCCGGGTGATATGCATTACTAAAGTTAAGTTGGGTTCCCAAGGCCTCTTGGAAACTAGTCCAAAATCGTCCAGTAAACAATGATACCTGATCAGATATAATCCTCTTAGGCACACCATGTAGCCTCATAATCTCACTGATGAAAACTCTAGCTATGTCAGGTGCTTGATATGTCATACGCACAGGAATAAAATGAGCACTCTTCGTCAGAGTGTCGACTACTACGAAAATCAAGTCATGTATCCTTGTCATCAGTGGCAATCCAAAAATAAAATCCATCAAAATAACCTCCCATTTTGATTCCGGAATAGTGTGTGGTTGCAGTAATATTGTTGGATGTCTATGTTCAACCTTTACCTACTAACATTCTAGACATCTGGCCACATAGTTAACTATGTCTGCCTTCATTCCCTTCCAGAAGAATAAGGGTTTAAGGTATGCCCTCATCTTCGTGACTCCTGGGTGATCCATGTACAATGCTCTGTGAGCCTCGTTTAGGATCAAACTCTTCAACTCATCATTTGGTAGTACGTAAATTTGATTTTTAAATCTCAGTAGTCCATTGTCGTCCAATGTAAATCCTTCAAATATTGGTACCATCATTGTGTTTTATCCTATAAAATCCTTGACCTCTTTGTACCAGTCATCCTCGCATTGTAAAGTTAGAATCTTTTCTCTTAGATTCGTCTGAAGAGGCAACACCGAAAAGATTTGAGGTCTCTAACTCAATGCATCTCCCACTCAATTCACTGTTCTTTTTATGTAAGACATCTTGAAATCATACTCGCTAAGAAATTCCAACCAATGTCGTTGTCGCGTGTTCAGGTCACTTTACGTAAAGATGTGTTGTAGGCCACAGTGGTTCGTCTTTAGTTCAAAATTTTATCCAACAAGGTAGTGTCTCCAAACCTTCAAGGAATAATCCATTGCTAAAAAATCCAAATCATGCGTCGCATAGTCCTCCTCATGCCTTCTCAACTTCCTCGAAATTTAAGTGATCACTCGACCATCTTGCATCAAGACTCTACCTCATCCTTCCTTGGATGCGTTAGTGCAGACCAAGAAGTCCACATCCAATTCAGGGACATTCAGTATCGGTGTCGTTGTCAACAACTTCTTGAGCCTCTGAAATGCCTCCGTGCATTTATCGATCCAAAAAAACTTCTTGATATTCTTTTGCAATTTCGTGATCGGATTTGCCATCATCGAAAATCCCTCGATGAGCCTTCAATAGTATCCTACTAAACCTATGAAGCTATGCACTTCTGAGACATTCTTCGATGCAAGCCATTCCATAATAGCCTCAACCCATGCTGGATCCACAACGATACCTTCATCGAAGATGACATGCCCTAAGTAGTGAATCTTCGATTGATAAAACAAGCATTTGGACAATTTCCCCAAACAATTTGTTCTCTCACAGACACTGTAGTACCAAGTGCAAGTGCTCGTCATGTTCCTCTGTTGTCCGAGAGTAAATCAAAATATCGTTAATGAATACTTGGACGAACTTGTACAAGTACTTGTGCAACACCCCGTTCGTCAAACTCATAAATACCCCTTGGGAATTTGTTAGTCCCAACGGTAAACAATAAACTTGTAAATTCCAAACCTCATCTTAAAGGCGGTCTTAGGGATGTTATCCTCCTTGATCTGTAACTGGTGATACACTGATCGCATATCGATTTTTGGAGAACACTATCACACCCTTCATTTTATCGAACAAATCATCAATCCTTGGCAATGGATATTGATTCTTGGTTGTTGCCTTGTTCAATCGACAGTAGTCAAAGTAGATTCTCCACAACCCATCCTTCTTTGGTATGAAAACAAAAGGCGCGCCCCACGGTGACACACTTGGACGTATAATTCCCGAGTCTAACAACTCCTTTAGTTGCATTCTCAACTCCTATGACTCTAGGGTCGACATACGATAAGGAGTTCTGCTAATTGGTTCAATCCCTGGTTTAAGGTCTATAGAAAAATCCAAATCCCTCTTCGGCGACATCCTAGGTAACTCCTCCGGGAATACGTACGCAAACTCTCTCACCACCGAAAGGTGTTCTAGTCCTTCCGCTACTCCCTTTTCGTTTTACACAAGGATCGCATAAAGATTACACCCCTTTCACATGCTCCTTCATAGCTACAAGGAAGAGATGAACATCAGGGAAACTCTCTGGTTCCGACCTACAATCATGCGTCTTTGTCCCTCATCATCGACCAAGCTCAACCATTTCTTCTTACAATTGAGTATCACCTCATGCGATTCCAACCATTCCATGCCAATCACGATGTTGTAAGGTCCTAAGATCATGACGTACAAGTTGGCCCTGGTGACAAACTCTCACAATTTAAGGGTACAACCCATAACCTTTCCTCCAACCTTCTGTTTGGCTCTCAAAGCCATCTCTACGAAGATAAACTTGTCCTATTCAATTTCCTTTACCTTAAACCCTTTTAGCATTGCACCAGAAATGAAACTCTTGGTAGCATCGAGATCTATCAAAATACTAAGGGTTTGGTTAGCGACGGTACCTGACGTCTTGAGCATAGTCAACTGGTGTTCTTCTTGGCGGTTATTCACCGCTGCATGAATCTGATGGGCCTTGCCCAAAACTCCCATGGTAGTGGGTTTGGCTAATCCATATGCGTCGACCCTTTCCTCTGGGAAGGAATGCTGGTAATGTGGCACCCCACAATCCAAAACACTTTCTTCAGTCCCGTATTCCTGGTACTCAAAGTAGAAGCTGAGTTCTAACAATAAGGCCAAACGCGAACTCCTTGACCTTAAGTTTATGGGAAATTTGATGTGGAGCATACTGAAACAACTCGAAAATGGGCCTCACATTCGAGCCTGTATGACTGCCTTGTCGCAAAGTGTTGAACTCATTGAGCTGACGCTCAACGAATTCCTCAAAAATATACCTCTCCTGGAACCGTCCCTCAAACAGTTCCCATGAAACGTCATCGACGACCATGTTCAAAAGTGGTAGGAGCGCCTTCCACCATAGAAGATCGCTCCCCTTCAGTCGAAAGACCACCATGCAGACCTTAATGCTGGAGGTCATAATCGTGAAGTGTGAAGCACAAAACCTTTCTCTACAATTTTGCCTCAACGACACAGTCGTCTGCGACAATCGTGGACTCGAGAACTCAACTCTCTCGAGTTCTTTGTGGATTCTAACGGTACTAGCTAGGACACACTGTTGACCCTTAGGGGTACAGGTGCCCTCGCGTCATATCAATACTGACGGTGAATCAAGGCCCCTGACTTTACCTGGAAGGGCCTTGTCAGACCATCTTCATCCCTTACAACAAGCGAATCCAACCCAAGGACTTTTTCTTCCCCTTGGGAGTTCGACTCCGAGGGTGTGGGAACTTCGAGAGGCGTCACACTTCCTTCCATGACACCACACTGCAAACCTCTGAGGCATCCTCTAATGCGATCACCACATGGACACGTGAAGGTTTATAATTAACTCAAGGGTTAATACTCACAGGTTTACTACAGTGGAAATCCTGGCGATCCACAGTTGCAGGGTTGAAGCCGCTCTGATACCATATGTAACATCCCCCTTATTACAACTACAAGGGAAGTAGAAGTGCAATTTTTTTTTTTTTTAGGAAGGAAGGAAATGATGACAATAGTTTATCCACACAAAATGACAACGAACACACACACTCTAATCAAGCAACAAACAACAACGACTTCAACATCCAAAAACTAACCTCCAAGGCACGCAAAACATCACATTGAGGCATTACAGAATCAAGTACCAAATCAAATCAATGAATGATGCCCACAACTGGAAGCTCAAACTTTGACCAATTTATCATTTTCCATTATCCATAGGGGTGCGCAATGATCCCATCCTTAGGAATCATGCCATCACAAGGCAATAGGTGTGATAGTAACCTTGGCACAATATCACTTATCTAGACCACTAAACCAAGCGAACCCCCTAGATCTAGGAGACCTAAATATATACCAATTACACTTGGGCTATACCCAAGCGCCTAACCCCAAAACACAAATCCACTTAAGGAAAAAGGCGCAAGTAACCCACTTATGGTTTAACTAAAAACGATTTAGCAAAACTATTAACCCTTCAACCATTAATCTTGCACAACAAAACTACACTTAAGGTAGGCTTAAAGGTTGCAACCATCTAGCCGTCAAAAACTTATTCTATCACAAGGCATCTTACCTCATCCAAGTGTTAACTAACAACCAACCTTCAAGTAACATAAACTCAACAACGGGTTAATTTACAAGAATCAAATGTTGTTATTTGGATTATGATAGAGTCATGACTGCTTTTTTTTTTGTTGTTCCAAGATTTTCTTTGCTTCTAACTTCATTTAAATCATTGCAAAGTTAAAACTCCTCACACCATGAGAGTCATAAAAAATTATTTACATTTTTTTTTATCCTCCCTTATTAATTATACATAAACTAAATTGGCAACAAGTATTAATAAAAAGGGTTCTTGATAGACGGATTTATATACAATATATGATTTAAGATTGCGTCATAAATGTACCAATGGAATGGCGATTATTGTGCTGACATTATTCCATGAATACTTATTATTTTTGTGGTTTACAGGTCAACGTGCTTCACATCCATCTCAAGAGTGGCTTGGATCTAGAAACAAGCATTTACCCATATAAGAAACCAAGATAAAAGGGTTGAGTCATTGATAAATGAACCACTACCCGCCATTACAGATATGAACCGCAATTAAAACGTTGATACAAAACAGATATCCATTCTCGAAGGGCGTTGATGTATCTACCATAACACACAGCTGTAAGTAGCTATGTAACAAAGTTACCATGTAACAATGCTACCCTGTAATAATGTAAAAATTTGCGCTACATAAAATCACTGACTAAAAATAGTAATGCTGTAAAAAGAATGGAATCTATGTCCAAGGTTAAGGCTATCTTAATGTTGGCAACGTTATTGTCAAACTTACTTCATGCTGCCTGTTTGGAATAAATTCGCTATATGTCTGTCCTTCATAAATGAAAATCACTGCTGAAGAATTATTAACACACAGTATTATTAACACGCATTATCAACTATTCCTGGATTGTTGTACCTCACTATCCACACCATACCCAACCACATCTATACCATTCGCTATCAGCATGTATAGAATTTGCGGTTTTACACGTCTGGTTTAATGATTAGCATATTTAAATGTTGCATTAAATTCACAAATTTTAAAATGATTAAAGACCATATTAGTTTGCATTATTGTTTTATAGGGCTGGTTTATATTTAGCATAATAATATACTGGCATTCAACTCACTAGTTTTAACATAATTAACATAAGAAATTAGCAGAATTTAAACATATATCACCTGTAAATCACCCAGATTCAAATCGCAGTACTAATATTCAGTTCCCAGTCAATCAAAGGAATCGTCCTCAAGGAAGTAATAACCGTAGTCTGAGGAATGTAAAGAAAACAAAGGGGTAAATTCGCTGTGTTAATTCTCCCATGAATTACACGAAATTGCAGAGAAAAATTAAATTGCAGGCAAAAAGAATTATAAACGCAACGTGAAGGAAAGTGTTGAATCGCTAGGGATGTTTCCATCAAATCTAATAAAACGTAGAGACAAATTTTCAAGGTTTTAGTGTTTCGAAACTTAGAGTAAGATGCCATTACAAAAGATAGATTGCAGAGAAAAATACAGATTTGAGACGCAGAGCTATTCGCCACCAAACTATAAACCATTGTAGAGGAAAAAATTACAGTCAAGGTATTTAATTGTAGAGAAAAAATTCACCGGATTGTAAGAAGAAAAAAAATTCAGAGTAAAAGATAAGTAATTCGTCCATCAAGACGTAGGTAAGTGCATAGTTAAAAATTTGGGGATAGGAATGATAACAATCGTATAATTACTCAACACAAGAAGGAGCAAGACCGTCAATCAGCCAAGAACAATCAATAGGGATAGACGAATGGCAGAAGCATCCTTCTCTCACCATCCACGAACATAAAAGAAGGGCATTGAGATCCATAGGTCTATTAACGCCTAAGCGATGACCATAGATCAGGCTCCTGACCGACTGCTCAGGTGTGGACTGATGAGTTAGGGACGAAGGAAAAAATATAAACTGCAAATAATCACAAATTAATAAAACCATAGGATAGTCAAGAGATGCAGTGATCGAAAGAAGTGGGAAATCAACATCGAGCTAAAAGCTATGGGGGAAATTTCAGTCATCCAATAGAATGCTAATACAATCATTTTATTTACCCAATTAACATACAAAACTAAAATCATAATTCATACTACCAATCTACCATGCAGAAATGAGGAAGCTTACCATTGCCCAATCGCCCGCTCTGAGTTGATGTCCTGCGCGCTTTGTGCAACTCCCGCTTACCGACCGATGAGACTTCACCGGTACCTCCTAGCCAATGCTAGGGGTACTCTTCTTCCCCTTTATCCCCCCAAGACACAAAGGGGCCACACACACTATCCAGAGAATAAGCTAGCTCTTAGCTTGCCTCGTAAGGTCGAGCTAACACTCCTCACCAAGTTGGGTATCCCAACTCCCACAAGCTAAGTCAATCAACTATAGATCTCTGCAGTGTAACGTTACACAAAACAAAAGACCCCATCATCCTCCTACTCCCTCCTTTATATAGATTTTCTAAGTCATTTACTTTCCCAAAATCCCTTTTAATTTATTGTTCAATAATTTAATTCATAATAATCCTCCCCGTACATGTGTCACCCATCCCCTTCATTGCACCATAAATTAATTTCATTCATTAATTAATTACTCCTATTTCCCTCACCCACCTAAAATCATTCCTAGAATCGCTCCTAGGTGTCCCAAAATTCCTTTACAAGTTTTAATGACTTCCCCCCTTACTAATTTACCTGTTGAGTTAATTTAGAAAGTTCTTAAATGCTAGATACCTTACTAAGTTAGACTTTCTCTTTTTTCCTCATGTTTCCCCTTTCTTTTTACGTTTCCCTCTTTTTCCTAGTTTCCTAATTCTTTTAGATTTCCCTCTTTACTTTTTCATTTAAAACTCAAAATGCCAGTTGTAGAAAATTAACTTTTTCCCTTTTTTCTTTTTAGTTAATAATTTTTTAATTAACATACGAGACAAAACCATTATTTCCCCTTTTCCCTTTTTAAATTTTATCCCCAAAAAGATTTTTATAAATTAAAAGAATTACTTACCCCCTTCTCGACACATGATTAATGATGATTATCATTATTATTTATTTATTTTTATTTTTATTTTTATCACAAGTATCACTTGGACCTAGACTTTATTTTCTTAGGTTGGACGACATTTTATTAGGGTAAATGTTTTAAATATTTCTTATCATGATATTCTTCCTAAGGCCATCTAGGTTTATCTAACAATGCGACGTGCCCTTCAGGATGCACTAGGTGCTCCAAGGGTGCCACTCGCCTCTTTCTGTTTCTCTCACGCGATGTGTCCTTCAGGATGCACTACGTGCTCTAAGGGTGCCGCTTGTCTCTTTCCATTTTTCTTACGTGACATGCCCTTCAGGATGCACCACGTGCTCCAAGGGTGCCACTCGCCTCTTTCCATTTTTCTTGCATGACGTTCCCTTCAGGATGCACCACTTTCTCCAAGGGTGCCACTTGCCTCTTGACTGACTTGGTATACATAAAAAACCCATGGAGTCAATACTCTGCCAGGTGATCTTATGGGAGACTAAGGGCCTCTAAGGAATAAGGCCCCTGAATTATTGTGCACCCCTTAGAATCATCATGAGTGACTATCCTAGTCGGCCCTCATGGCATCGTGGGTCTTGTCGAACTAGGTACTCGTTAACCTATAGTTCGAGCCATGGTGGGAGTGCTAATAGGCTGTGGCAGGGATGTTGTCCACACCTCTCCCTCAACATCTATGATAGTCTTGCGTGACCCCTCTACTCCACATGTGAGTCTGGTCAGAAAACTATCGTTAGCTGACATCATCATCGAATCATGTCAGAAATATATCCATAATCATATCATGTAATCAGATGCACTAATATCACATATAAACAATCAAACCCCAATAGTTGACTCCCTGACTTGATCCAGAGTCTAAGGGGTTCCATCGATGCCTCTGCATCCTCGAGGTCCAACATCCTACACACTTAGTAAAACCAAGTCAATAGCACCTATCTATGTCAAGGCAGCAAAACAACATGTCATCAATCCATAACACCTCATAATCCAAATCAAAAGTTTAATAGTATAATAATCCGAATCACTTGTGAGCAAGTGTCCTCAAAGAATAAGTCCACTCAGTGTGTGCAAGAGAGATATGTTACACATACCTATTGTACATTATTGGTATCTTTCTTAACATCCTCATTTTCATATGTGATATCAATGGTTTCAATGATTAACTTACATAAACCTTGACCTCGTGAAATTTTTGCAGGTTTTATCTCTAAATCATAATCTTGTAATGTGGTTACCTAATTTTCTCTCTTATCACCTAAATCTTTCTGGATGAGAAGGATCCTAACTGAGGGGTGTGGAACTATTACTTTGGTATGAGATTTGATAAGGACCAGCTTGAAATGTTTGATGGATTTGAAAACTACATAAGCTTATTTTTTATCATTGACATAATTTAATTCTGCTCCTTTTAATGATGAGCTTTCAAAAGCAATTGTTAACTCTATATTTTGATCATTTTTATGTGATAACATAGATGTGTGAGATCGTTCAGAAGCAAAGGTATAAAGAACAAATTCTTTATTGTAATTAGGAGAGAGTAAAGAAGGCGATTGAATGATCGTTTTCTGTATAGAATTGAAAGCTTCTTTTTCAACTATATTCCACTTGAAAATCATGTGTTTTCTAATCATATGTTTCGGGGGTAAGACTATTTGTGTGAAATTAGAGATAAAACATTTCACCAAATTAATTTGTCCAAGAAAAGACTGGATATATTTTTTATTATGAGGAAATGTAATTTCATATATGTTCTTAAATCTAGAAGGGTCTTGAAACACCTTCTTTAAAATCTATAAATCCCCAAAGTTTATCTTTTTGAAGAAAAAAATATTTTTTTAGGATTTAAATAAACACTTACGACATCATTCAAAAACTTGTTTAAGATGAGAAACATGATTTGAATGATTCTTGGAATAAATTGTTATGTCATCTAGGTAAACAACAACAAATTTATTGATTAAGCCTCAAAAGACAATATCCATAGCTCGTTGAAAGGTTGCGCCAATGTTAACTAGACCAAAAGGCATTTTTTGATAAGCATAAGTACCCCATTTAGTTATGAAATTAGTTTTGAGTCTATCGTTAGGGTTTACTAAGACTTTATTATATCCGGAAAATCCGTCGAAAAATGAAATCATTTCAGAACATGAGTCTGCTTGAAGAATCTATTCCATATGATGCAAAGGAAAATTATATTTTTTCATAAGCACTTTTAAGTTTCTAAAATCAATACAAATTTAGATGTCTCCATTGTTTTTCCTTACGAGGAAAAGATTTGGCATCCATTTGGAATGTCTCACTCGAAAGATAAATTTTTCTTTAAGTAATTGATTAAGTTCATTTTTAATTTGGGATTCAAGATTTGGATGAATTTTCCTTAACTTTTGTTGAGCTGGTTTTTCTTTCGAAAGCATAGGAATGTTGTGTTGAATTTTTTTTACTTGTTTAACGACGATCTCTAAATAACCAAAAACCAAGATGTCTTGCACATTCATGTTGATAGATTTATTTATACCTTGTATTAATGCTTCATATCCATCGATGTTGTTAATGCAATGGAATTCTATTTTGCGGGTTAACATAGTCTTTTCACCATCGGGGTTGAATAAAATACAACATGCACCTGCTCCGTCATTAGATTTAGATCCATCAAAATATAATTTCCAAAATGGATAGTTTACAAAAATATTAATAGAAATATCTAAAAAATTAATACAATGGGAAAAAATTGTTTGAGAGAAATTTTCAATCTCCGAGCCTTTAATTGTAGGTTGAAAATGAGAAATCTGAGCATTAAAATTTCCAAAAAAAAGTCAGCAAAGTAATCCCCAATAATGCTATTAGAAAAATCCACGGGTTCATTTTCTCCATCTAAATCAGTCACATTATGTTTCATATGTTTTTCACTATTAACATGAATTTGATTAGGCTTCCCGTTATATGGAAGCAAAAGGTGATACCAATCAGTTGAGAAATATCCATGAAGTTTTTCATCCCAATCTTGACTTAAGATTAATCCATAAGCATTTGAAATATCATCAACTATAATATCTATTATTTGAAAAACTTTAGAATTAGATGATAATCTGATAAGTACATCCTTTGATTCTCCCAAAATTTTTATCCTTGTTCTATCCGATTGTACAATTTGAATAACCATTTTTTGTGGTTGTGCATTAGTTTGAAGAGAAACTGAATAAGGCATTATATTCAAATATGCACTAGAATCTGCTAAATAATTATGTACATTTTTATTTAAAATCTCAAAAGTGAGAAGAAAAGGAGGAGTATGTGACCTTGATCTATCCCCTGTGCGAACTGAACCAACGTCTACATCAGAATATAAGGTTTGAACTGCTAATGATGGAATTGTCTTATAAGAAAATCCTAAGGCCCATAATCAAATATTCTTTTGAGATTTCAATTTAGTAAGTTGATATAGGGAAATGTTTGTGTGAGTCTTTTTCATATCTTCGATAATATCATAATCAATTTTATCAATAGCAAAAAGGATTTTTGAAGCTGACTTGTTTTCTACAGGATGTGTATTTGAAGTATTTTCTGGTGGAGAAGGTTCATAAGTCGAAGATATACATTTAATTCGAGTTTGAGCAACAAAATATTCTTCTTAGTCATATTCATAAAATATTCCAAAACAAATTAGTATCTTGAACTTACTCATTATCCTCTCCTTCTTCCTCATCAACATTAACTCCTTTTGAAGTTTGGCCACCCGGTGGAATCTATGGATTTTTCTTGAAAAAGGCCTGAATGGTTTATTTCAAAGTTCTATTGGTTTTCGTTTAACATCAACTAATTCATTTGCTAATGGTTTCATGAATTTTTGTAAACTTTCCATATCAAAATCTCATCTTTATCTTTCTTTTCTTCTTTGATAATTACTTTTTTGGTTGTTTTGAGAAGATATTTCATTTTCTACATCCAAAGCTTGCTACATTGCTTTAGCAAAAATAATTTTATTTTCACGTTTAACAAACATGACAATGGAAACTGGTAAAGTGGAGGAATAAAATTCAATTTGAATGTTTAAACTAGGTTTGGATGTCTCAGACATTTTATAGAAAATTTTAAGGAATATTTGATTAAAATATTTGATTTTCTCTTTAGGACCTATTTTGATTTTATACAATTCAACCAAAAAAGTGGATGGACACTTATCATCTCCAAATTTTTTAATGAATAAATCCTCAAAGGTATCCCAATCTGTAATAGAATTAGCCTGCAATGAGAAATACCAAGTGGAGGCTTCTCCTTCAAAAGTAAATGGAAAAAGTTTACATACACCATCTTCATGATCAACGCCTCTCATATTCACAACTAACATAAATTTATTAATATGATTATCAGGAGTTTCTTTTGATTCAAGGTTAAATTTTAGTAAGCATTTGTCTAGATTTTTAGTAAGTCATGTTGATTTCCATGAACATTTGTTGCTCCCAGAGTTCTCCATGAATCTCTTGGTAATCCAACCATAGTATTCGGTTGACAAGGAGGAGATGGAGGGGGACATGGAAGATGAGACATATGCAAAGGTGTATGCGAAGGAGTAGGGGGGAGATTATTTCCAATAGTTTTAACAATGGCTTTTATAATGTGGATGGGTACTTGAAAATGAATCAGTTCAATACCAAATATCTATCTCTGCACTCTAGTAAGAACATCTAATTATTGGATAACATAATCTATAGAATAAGAATATCCTTGAGAATTTTTTTCTTGATTTCTAAGATCTTCTATTCTCTGTATTATTCGTTGAAATTCTAGTGATCTAAGAGAACTGGAAGAAATATCATTTACAGTTCGTCAAATTGGAGATTCTAATTATGAAGTAGTAAAAGATATTGTGGGCGAAGTTGATCTACTTGAATGGTATTTAGTTTTGTTTATTTTTCATCCATTCATTATCATATGGCCCTCCTTCTAGTGCCAAAATGTTGATAGTCAAATATGACTATGCTCAACATTCAAGAATTCGCCTGATCAAAATCCAAATTAGACCCTTATCCATTGTAAATGGCGATTTTGATTGGTTTAGGTCGAGTTACCTTTAACTATCCTAATCTACAAAAAAAAAAAAAAAAACTACGAAAAATATATACACTTTCTAACTGATTAAAAATATTTTATTCTTTATCAAATAACAAACTAAAATATAAACCGATACAGATTTAAAACTATCTATAAAGAAAGACTAATTCTAATTATCATGAAATTTACTCCTATTAAAGGAGTTTTTTTTTTCCCTCTTTTTAAGAACAATAAGTATTTTAAATGAGAATGAAAACTGAATAAAATCTAATTTAGCAAATAAAACTAAGCTAACAAACTAATCTAATGCCCGAGTATAATTCTAATCGTATATGAATTAAATAAGATAAACAATATTCAAAATATATAGATCTTCAGAACACTTGCATGAGTATAACAAGTGTGTATGCATCAATAAATTTTCCTAAGTAATTAACACATATTATTAATCAAAAAAATATTCATATACAAAATAACATTGAAATAATGTGTAAAAATAAAATGAATCAATCTAATTCATTAACAATAATAAATTAAATCAACTGTAATTCCAGTAACACATCATTCAGATAAAACTTTGATTTAAAAGATATGCACTCATATATCAGTAATAGTGTTGAATATTGATGCTTGTTAATATTCAAAGCCAAAATTTATCCAATATAAGTTTCAAAGAGAAAGACTTCTACTATAGTGCATAATTTTCATTCTTATCGCAAAACTAAGCCCTCCCTATCATCTTTCTTTCACTCTTTTATATAAAAAAGAGTTCAAAATAAACTTAACTTCTTTCTATAACTAAAAATAGTTATCTATTTAGAATGGGAAATTATAAAAAATGTTTAATCCCCAAACTATATTAGCAAAATACATAAAATGTAAACAATTTTGTTTTAATAAGTAACTATTCAATTTTGAAATTATTCATGGAAAACTAATATTCCATATTTTCTATTCATCCAGGTAATTCTTTTAACACCTGTAAAACAACCAAAATAAAATAACAAAAATTTATAAAACATCGACAAAATTAGAGTTGCTACATAATTTTAAATTTTCTAGCTACTCATTTGTTAATGAAAATTAAACAAAAAAGAAAAACTAAAATAAAGAAAATTTTTAACTCATACCATTAAAATAAAACACCTTAATCATTGAGCATTATGGGGTAAAGTATTAAATTTTCAGTTAACGAAAATGTTAACCACTAGAGAGTTGATAGCAATTGTCTCTCCTTTTTTGTCATTGTTGGATCCTGAATCTTGTCTTCTTTGGTTTTCCACCAATGATTTTTTTTTTCCCTTAGTAGTTGGTTTTATAACTCAAAATCAATAATATTTTCTTGTAGCACAGGAAATACTGAATAATATTTATCTTTTCATAAGGATAATTTCAGTTTTGGATTGATTTTAGCTTTTCCTTTCTTGGATTCTTCAACAACTTTTTCAATAGGTTCCTCGACTGTATGTGAAGAAATGTTCTGGGGAGAATAAACTTCTTGATTTTTAACCAATTCCTCATATTCAATTTGAAAAGGAGAACTAACATTATAAGTTTTTCTAGATTTGTTTATGAGCATTCTAGAAACTTTCCTTCCTTTACATTTGTTCATGAAATTAACTAACTTCCTAGAATCATCATTCTTTTCAAAAACATGAGGACTTTCTTTTCTACCACATTCAGACGCAAGAGAGGAAACCACAATATATTGGATGCTTTAGAAGAAACCTGTGGTAATTCGATTAAAATGATTGACTCTGGTTTGAGATTAAACCTTAAAGATTGATTGTGTGTAAGCCTCCCAACATTTTGTTGAGAAAGGAAAACCTGTGGGTTGGGAGGAACATTTCCTCTACATGATCGTATGGTTTCAAACTCTAACTCAGAGTTTTGAGTCTGTAAATTCGACTTAGGGTTATCCTGAAAATGATTTCTCTAAATAAAATCTTCCCAAGAATCGCTATTCCATTTGAGCTGAGTCTTAATTAAAATTTTAACTAAACCATGATCGAAAACATTAATTTCTGAACTCGGAATTTTCCTCTGGTGAAAATGAGCCATTTTCGAAATCCTTTTGAACAAGAAAAACGACATATTTAACTCATAATCCATGAAAACTATCAAAAAACGAAAGTGGTATATAAAGAAAATATTATATTGACCTTCACATGTAATAAAACCATTGATAAAGCCTAAAATAAAATGCCATTTTCCTTTCACTAGGGAGATAGACATACCTTTGTAATTGTATTTGCACTAAGGAGAAATTAAGATTTATGACGAGGGGATTTCTTTAACTCTTTTGGTCTTGGACCAAGATACCCCCTTTAACGACAACTTGTTCACCCTGACTATCATTTCCTCATTTATCTGTAACTCAATATCTCCAACCCTAGCACAATTACCATTAAAAATCAAAGAAAAAGATTCAGTAACCTATGAATTATATCCATTAAACATCTGCAAGAAATCTAACTAGCCGACCTTTTGAAAAGTTGGATAATAGTCTTCATTAGCTTCAATAAATTCGATGCTAGGTTTGATTCTGGATATCATACTCATACTAAAAGTATAATACAACTCAAGAAAAATCTCATGGAAAGGTAACAAACCCTCACCCACAGGTAAGAACATTCAACTCTTGGGGTAAAAGAAAATGTCGAAATAACTCAAACCCTTTGACATAGTAAATCTATCATGACTGAGATGTGTAATAAATTCACAGTAATGGTGAGGCAAACAAGTAGTAAACATGGAGGAATATTAACATAACTTTGAAAATATCCCCATTCACATGATGTATGAAAAATCATAAGTTTGTACTAATAAATTAAAATCATTAAAATTCGTGATGACAAGGTACAAACTCGATTAATCAATTTTTGTTTTGAGTTTTGGACTAACATATTAACCATGTTTATGATAATGATAACTTTGATTAAATATTAAAAAATATAACCTATTTTTTCATAAATATAGTTAAAAGGTCGATAGAATTTTGCAATTTTCAAACTCTTAAATATTTTCAAAACAAAATTCTTATATAAGCAATATAATCATGAATTTAGGATGTTTTCCAAATACTGTAGCTCATGTATGAATTGTCAAAAATAATGTAGATAAGAAAAATAATCAAGGATATCTTGATCAAATGACTTGGAAAAAATGAAAACAACCAAGAAAGAAGATGTCATTAAAATATCAATGAAAATTCATAGAACAAAATTTTCAAAAACTCAAAATAAAAATAAAGTGAAAACATGATGATTTTTGAAAAAAAAATCAAAGCTTTTTCTTTTCAAAATGAAAAAAGAATGAAGGGTCCCAAATTTATTTATATCAGATGCAAAATTTGGGAGGTTATTGTCTACTACAACATATTCCTATAACTATGTATTTCCTTTGGTCTTGTGCCCTTAGAGACATTATAAATGCATACAAGGAACTAGGGCATCTTGTGGAAAAGGTCATGGGTGTTGATATTAATCCAAAGGGTGGATGAAGACTCCAAGAGACAATCAAGATTTTTTTTCATTCACATGGACTTCAATCATATAACACTTCATATGTTTATCATTCTACAACAATACATATTTTGATGGCTTTAGAGGCAACTGAAGCTATGGTCAAAAGGTTTTTATTCTCATATTATTGGTTAGTCATTGTGGTTTTGGGTAGTGTTACCACCTAAAATAACATTGAAGTGGAAATCACAACCATAGATGACACACTAGGGTAACAAATGGGAGTTTTGTTGTTTTCAACTAAACAAAACTCTCCCTTCGCTTTTGGCCGGATTTCAAAGTCCAAGTGGGGTATCCCTTGATATATAATCTATTATTAATAGATATTAAGTAAACCTAAATTATTATTTTAGTCAATGAGAATAATGGTATACGTTGATTATGTTATGTTGAGACACACTCTTCTTCCTTGGTTTCAGTGATATTTGAGGACAATTTCTATTGAATCTCCTAATAGGGTGCAATCAGTCAATATTGAATGAATTTGCAGCTAGCAACCAATCACTCGCTACATTACTGCTAGCCCGCCACCACCTTTGTTTCCTTCTGGAATTGGTGAATTCCAAGGATATTAACACTAGATGAGTTGGTTATATAATTTTTGATGTGGGAAAAATTACCTTCAACATACATGGGTACTCCCTAGTACATAGTCCCAATTGGAGACAGGGTTACACATAAGGGGATAGGGGCTAAGGTTATGGGGTAAGGGAATGTGGGGCTTAGGGTGAAGGGGGACCAAACATAGGGGTAAATGGTGCAAATATTCCTAGTGGAAAGAATAGGGACCTAAGTCAAAGGGGACAAGGAAGGAATATGACCCTATGGAAGAGGGTCCAAAGGCAGAGATGATGAGGTCCCAAGTATTAGAAAAAAAGGATCACTGAGAAATAAAATAAAACAAATGCGGAAATAAAACACAAAATATACATAATACAATAGAGACACAGATATACGTGGTTCACCCAGTGTGAGCTACATACACCAAAGAAATTTCCAGGTCCTTCCTTTTTATTATCCAGCAAAATGAAGGGATACAACCTACAACATGCCCTATGTAACTTCCTCATGTTTCTCTCACAGTCTCCTCTCTCAGAATACAATATTCGCGATAATGCACAGCCGCAATACAATTCCCTCATAAAAGACGGTTTATTTCTAGGGAAAAAAAACCCTAAAAATAAATTATACCATCATATCCGCGACCTTATAATGAATGGTCCAGATTGACTACAAAATTACAATATTTTACAAGAATTTGTTTCCCAATATTTATCTTCGGGGGTGTTTCCCCCGAATCCCCCGCTAAGGGGGGGATAAAAAAATTGTCACCTCTCCCCCTAAACCTCCCTGACGATAGTTATGTGGGGGAAATACCCCCCACACCCCCCTGTTAGGGAATGAGGTCCAAGCACGGTTGAAACAAACCTATGAATTGGGAAGATAATCAGGCTCCACAACCAACACCAAGGGGGGATATGGCCTTGGAATGAAGGTGGTTAAGGTAGAGTCAAATGACAAAGGGAAGAGGATTTAATGTCCCAAGATTAGATGGGGATGCAGGTAGAGCTAGGGTCCAAAGAGTGGATGGATTTGGGGATATATGCTTACTTCAACTAAGGCTTGGGTTCCCCCCTCGACTATATCAATGCCTTGAGACCCATAATTAATGATAAAAAACTTGTGATGGAACTAACATATTTATTAGAGTCCAAGGATACCCTCCATAGGTAACATGTGGTGCTTTGAGGAATTGTTCATGACTCTATATTCCTTAAATATTTATTAAGGACCTAAGGCATGACCTTCTTCCCTAGATCCTTCCTAATGCACTTAGACACATACCTTCTTTTCAAAACCAGAAAGTGGCACTAACATCCATAATAATATGAAATGATATCCTCAAGTGGCCATGTGTGGGTTTTCAAGGAATCCTTCTTGGCCCTAGATGGCTAGAATATTCCTTTATGTCATAAAATTCATGTTTCCTTCCTTGGCCATGTCTAGGCCCCCGAGACCCATACCTAGTGCTTAAAAATGATAGTGGTATATATATACCTAGTTATAGGTAAAGGATGACCTAGATAGATCATTTGTGGTTTTCAAAGCATCATTATTGGTCACATAAGTCTATAACATTATTTTATGTCGTAACTCTTTGGTTTGTTCCCCTAACCATATCCAAGTTTTAGGCACTCATACTTAATGTTCAAAAACTCATAATGTTGACTCTCCCCATAAAGATACCAAGGATACCCTTGAAAGGTCTTTTTTGGTGGGTCAACATGTTGTTGATAGCCCTATATGCCTACAATCTTCCTTTGGCACATTCTTGTTAGAACTACCTTCTAAATGCTTAGTAAAAAACACATGTGCACATTCTAGGAATGTGCACACACTCTAGAATGTCTGTGCATTATTTTCATTTTTTCTTGGGTGGGACTTACAACTATATCATACATGTTTACTTATTTGGTTGCCTCATATTTAGGTTTGGAACAAAAAACCTAGTGGTTTCGGCTACAAATACATCAAAACCACCATTTTTCTAAATACCTCTCAATATCTCTATATTTTATGTTATTTTTGTATAGGCTACACAAATTCATCACCATTGAAACTACATAGACAATGTATAGAGTTGACTATGCATATTCCAAATATATAATTTTAAAAATAAATTAATATTATTTACTATTTTTGATATATTTTTCTCTTGATATATATGAAAATCTTAAAATACATACATATTGTATTCTTGTTATCATTTTTTATCTCCTTAACCATTTTCAAAATTAATTATATGCTTCATGGATACAAATCTAGCTCTATAAAATAAAATTAATAATAATTTATTTGATAATGTTAAGACCCTCATACCTTTCACTAATGCAAGGCCTTGCAATTTCAAGGATATAATGACTTTCATAATTTAAAAAAACATAGAATTAACGTTATAATTATGAAAAAATAGCTCTACATTAGAAAAATGTTTTCTTTACAATTCTATAATTTGTTTTAAGGAAATTTCATCATTTGTGTACTCAACACCTACACTAACAGAAACATATGCATTATATTTTGCATGCAAAACAACATGCCACTATTAGAAAAACTCGAACTTCACAGAGTCATACAAAAATTCTATAAATAAAAAATATATATTCCAAAATCTAATTCAATTTCCTACATCTCATATTTTAACACCATATTCAAATTCAATATGAAAGTACCTTGAATCATCCCTCCAAGTTAATATATTGTTATTTTTCCATGTTTTCATTGCCACTAACATGTGATGAGGAACCTTCATTAGCTTGAACCCACCCTACACATTTTTAAAATGTGAATGTATATGGGAGACCTTCGATGTTGTAATCTCCACAATTGGAACCTCCTTAACATGCTCCACAATATAGGCATTAGGAATAGGTGAAGGCTTCAAAGAATTTGGAAAATTAGATTGTTTTTTATTATATTTTGAAAAGACACATGTTTGAATTTGAAGGAAGCTTAGTTCCCACCACTCCTCCATTCAATCATAGTGCTAATATAAGAGTTGAATCCCTACAAAAATGATAATCAAACAACTAGGATGGATCCTACAATACCTTCATAAATAAGGTGATGTTTGAAAACATGAATCCCCAATATATGCTCCAATTGCTTATTTAAATCCACCACAAATTTGGTATAACTCACCCACATGCATAAGTTTTTCCCAAAAATAAAATGGATCACAGTCTAATATTTTGTATTGGTATTAGGATCTACAATAAAAAATTGTTGTATAGTTCTTTCTTCAAACATTTTACATGCAATCATTCTGTCAAATCCTTTCCATCCATCCTCGACTTCACTTGTATGCTTCTAACTTCCAATGCCAAACAATTTTATAGGATGAAATATATAATTAATACATGATAACATAACCTATTTTCTATAAAACTAAGATCATATTAAATTTAGAAATTATATTTTGAGAGTGTATATGTATTATTTATAATTTCATATGTGATTTTTAGAATATGAAGAGTCATGTGTTTGATAAAAATTGTATATCCATAGGGTTTAAGATCTTAAGGAAATGAATCACACAAATATATTATATATTAGTACACCAATGCATACATGGTTAATGTTGGGTTGTTATATTATTTGCAGTGAAAGTCTCGTTGAGGTGGATCGACTGGGTGGATAAGTCAACTAATGAGTAAAGTCAAGTCGATGGTCAAGTTGAAGGTTGAAGTGATCAACCGGGAAGTCAAAATTTGAAGTGATGGACGGGGAAGTGTAGTTCATATAATAGGAGGTTGTCAGGAGGTCGAGTGGAAACTGGCTCAAGATTAGTTGGATGTCGACTAGTAATCCGACTGAAGTCGTTTGTAAAAAAATATTGAAATTTATAGGATTTGTAGACAATGATCTATGTGGATTTGTAATCATTTTTGGGTGGCATGGTTTAAGGTTTTTCATACTGTAAATCCTATAAATAAGGAAAATTGTAATTGTATTATGTTAATCAATATTTATAGGTTGTTGGTCATGTAGATGTAAGCCAAATTGGTTGTAGGATTTTTTTTGTGTAAAGAAAGAGAGTATGATTGTGATTATGTCTTAGGTGTATACCAAGGTTAGTCATGTAACTCTTTATTATGAATGAATAATACAACAAGAGAGAAATATGCTCAAGGAATGTTTGTTTTCCTGTTTGGATTTCCAGATTAAAATATATATGTATTGTCTTTGTGATTTATTTTCTTGATTAAATATGTCTTCCCTTTCATACTAGGCTTAATGTATATTTCCTAACATATGGTATTAGATATTAGCTAATTCGTTTTGATACAAGTCGTATCAGAGCCTTGGTGAGAAGATATTGGATCCGAGATAAACCCTATGTCTAGTGAGAGTTGTAAGTTAGAGATATTTAAAGTTGTTCTTGAAAGAATGGCAAGAAATTCGAGGATAGAAATTGGAAAATTAAATGGCCATAATTTCAATCTTTGGAAAATTAAAATTGAGAATATTCTTATAGATAGAGAGTAATGGGAAACGATCTATCTAGGTATAATTTCTATAGTTATATTGAGGGAAGAATGAGAGAAATTCAATAAAAGGGAAAGGAGTATGATTCAAGTCTTGTAGATTTGGTGTTGTTGAATGTCTCAAGTGAAGAGTCGGCCAAGAAACTATGGGATAAGTCCTAGTAAATAAGTTGTTCCTTAGAAATAATTTGTATCTTCTGAGGATGATTGATGGAATCTTGGTAGTTGAACATTTGAATCGATTCAATACTGTAATAAACTAGTTATCATATGAGGATATAAAAATCATTGAGGAGGAGAAATGTATTAGCCTATTATATTTTTTTCCAGCCTCCTATGATAGCTTAGTCATGGTTATAGGTAGTAATTCAACACGTTAGATATAGAATATGTGATTTCATATTTATTAGTAGAATAAATGAGATTGAAGAACATCGAAGGATCAACCAAAGATGCCTTAATGGTGAGTGGTTGATTAGTTGATAGATATAAAGGAAAATTCTTTGATAGAAATTATAAGTCGAAGGGTAGATCTAAATTCCCAGTTCAATGAATGAGAAGATGTTGGAAATGTGATGAAGCTATAAATTATAAAAGGGATTTCAATTCAAAGATGACATAAGTCAATATGAGACATGACAAGAAGCAATTGACTAAGAGAAATACTACTTTGGATAAATGAGGTGATGTGTAACTGGCGTTGACCAATACAAAGTCAATCAATATATTTGGTTGATCAACTCACGTGCATCCTTTAATATGACACTTCACTAAGAATGGTTATGAAAATATAATACATACGAAGGGGGGGATGAATCAACAACCAAAATTGTTGGACGAGGAATATTTTGACCGATACTATAAGATGGGGGGAGTAGAAACCTTCTAGGTGTGTTACATATTTTGGGTTTGGCTAGAAACATGGTATCTACCATCAAGATGAGTGATGTGGGAGTGCACACTCTATTTCATAAGGATACATACAAAATGGTCAGGGGTGAAATGGTATTAATGAAAGGATTTCATATTGTAACCATATACAAGTTGTTAGGGAATGTCAACAAGACTATATGCAACAACATTGTTGTTCCTCAAGTCAAGTCAACTTCAACTTGAATCGACTTAACTTGGGTTGAATAAAAAAAATTAATTGATTGTTCTTCTTCAAGTCATATCGACCATGTTATGGCACCAAAGGATGGGACACATTGGTGAAAAGGACTTCAAACTATCACAAAATTTTTATGGTGAAAGGTTTTCTTGATTGTAATTTGGAATTCGATATTTTTTAACATTGCATATATGGAAAAAAATCAGGTTAGGTTTCCATTTTGAGTGACAAGGAAAAATGAGAGTCTAGAATTGGTTCATAGTGATGTGTTTGCACCTGTTATAGTCCCTTCACTTGGTATATAATTTTGTTATGTATCCTTCATAGATGAGTTTTCCAGGAAGACATGGATATATTTCCCGAGGAAGAAATATGAGGTTTTCGAGAAATTCAAAGAGTTTAAATCTCTTGTGGAAAACTATAAAAATAAGAAGACAAAGGTGTTAAGGACTAAAAATGGTGGATAATTATGTGGAAATGATTTTAGTAGTCTTGCAAGAAGTGGGACATAGCACGCCAAAATACCACACCATATACCCCACAAAAAATAGATAAGTTGAGAAAGTGAACTGCATGTTGATGGACAAGGAAAGGAGCATTATAAGTTGTGTTGGGATCACATAAGAATTCTAGGAAGTGGCAATCAAGACTACAAAATAATTGGTAAATAAGTCTCCTTCATTAGAGCTAGTCGAATTGAATACACATGAGGTATGTTTTTGTAAGAATCCTTCTCTTTCACATCTTGAAGTATTTGGATGTGATGCAATTGTGCATGTTCACAAGGAAAAGAGGAGAAAGTTGGAAAAAAAGGTAGTTAAGTGTATTTTCAATGGGTACAAAGATGAAATAAAAGGATATAAGATTTGGGATCTTGCATCAAGGAAAATAGTGTACAGTCAAGATGTATTCTTTAAGGAATTTGGTGGAACTTCTGAGTTTGAAGGAGTTCAAACAAAGAAATATCTAGAGAAGGTGAGGATTGACCCGAGGAACAAAGAAGATGATTCAGACGTGTCAAATGAATCAAACAAAGAGGTGGAACAATGGAATCCAATTGTAAGGAGGTATGAACAAGTAAGAAAACCCATTGAAAGGTACAATCTTTCCAGTTTCCATTATGAATTTGTGTTAACTTCCACTGATGAGGAGCCCAAGTAAGTCAACGAGTTAGTCGACTCGATTGAGAGTAAAATATGGAAGGACACCATGTTCGAAGAGATGGAATCTTTACACATGAATGACACTTGGGATTTGGTCAAATTACCTATTGGAATGAAACCTGTTGGTAGTAGGTGATTACTCAAATAAAATATGAACCTGATAGGTCAAGTTGAAAAATTAAAAGCTCAAATGGTAGTAAAAGTATATTCCCAAGTTGAAGGAGTCAATTTTGGTGATATTATTTCCCCTGTTGAAAAATGAAATTCCATTGGAATGCAAAGGTCTCTGGATACAACATTTCATCTTGAAATATAGAAAATGGATGTAAAGACAATGTTCCTACATGGGGACCTAGAAGAATAAATCAACATGAAACAACCTGAAGGATTTGCAGTAAAGGGAAATAAAGAGATAATGTGCAATTGAAAATATCCCTTTATGGTATAAAGCAATCACTAAGGATGTGGTACCAAAATACATCCTTATTTTAGGATTCGTGAGAACTAAGGTTGATCACTGTGTATATTCCAAGGAAGAAGGTAGTCATTAAATATATGAAGCATTTTATGTCGATGAAGTGATGAAGGTTGGAAACAAGATGGATGCAATAAAGGAGGTGAAGTGATCCAAGTGCACATTGGTGGCCACCTACCTATTCCAAATTCCACCTGGCTCATCTTGACAGTTTTCAGTTCAACACGTTTCTTTGTAATGGGGACATTTATTTTTAATTGTGGGTTTTGTACTTATGGAGATGTCTTCAATCCATACAAAACATCCAGGTGGATATTGGTGGCTTCCCACCTATTCCAGCTGGCTTATTTTGGCATTTTTTATGTCAATACATGTTTTTGTACTTTTGGGGCCATTTTGAGGCCCTAAACAACATTTTTTTGGCTTGCCACAATCAAACTATTAATAAAGTCAAGTTTGATGGTATAATGTGTAGTTATCGAAATGACCTTTCCAATAGGCTATCACATGCCTAAAATGAAGATAGTATGAAAAAGTTATGACCCTAGGAAGTTGATGTACTAACTTACCCCAACGGGGCCCACATGACTTGTGGCGCTTCATCTCCTAGGGTTAGGTTTTTGGATGTATAGGGTTTTGGAATTCATGTTTATTTGAAAAATTCCTTAAGATCATCATTGTACTCAAATTTTTTCTAATGAACGTAGCCATCAAATCTCTTCTCAGAGATAAAGTTGCCACCATTCTAGCGTGTCTTGCACTATGTACAGTTTATGTACATTTATTTCATTAATAGAAATCATGTATTGATCTATTTCTTTATTTATGGAAAATTTTATGAGTATTTCATTGTAATATCTCTTCTTTCATTTCATATCGAAAATAATTTGGATCAATGGTATCAGAGCAGGTTGTTCTTGATCATTTTTTAATGCATGTCCCCGATGAGGTCCTAGTATAGAAAGTTGGGTCTCGAGCTTGTCTCTCTTCAGAACAATTTATCTCACACTCCGAAGAAACCCTCTATGGTGGCATAAAAGAAAAATGACAGAGAAAAATATTCTATTAACCCATTTCTTGAGCAAGCTCTCGCACGATAGAGGGAGGAAATGATGGAGAATGTTTCCCACATCCTTCAACACTTGTCGATAATAACATGAGAATATTCATCAAGTGGCCACTTTGGAGGTGTTATAGCATAATTTGTAGGTTTGGAAAATCCTGATCCAACCGCAAAGAAAGTGCTACAACTTGGGAATCCTACACACAATTTCACCTCAATGTAGGTCCTGCACTTCAAGGGTGACTAGGTGCTAGTGGGAAACCCCCCCCCCCTATGACTACACTAGGGTTCAGTATGTAGGCAGATCAATTAACCGTCTAAAATTAAATTACTTCTCTAAACTACCCATAACATACCAAAATTCATACAAGAAAAGAAAAGATGAGAAGGATTGGGTAACTATACATCTACTCTGCCTCCGGTGACGATCCCCTCATGCTTGAAAGTTTCGCTAACTGCACACCTCCTCCCAAGGATGGCCTGCATTCAAAGATAGAGAAACAAAATGCTACACGCGTGTTATTCATATACAAATTAGGGTTAGATGTTAGAATATTAAAACATAAACCATTAAAATCATGCAATACACCATGATTTGGGATAGGAAAAGTAATTCTTTTATTAAAAAACTCAATGATTATACCTTTACAACCAAATCTGGCTACTACTCCACGAACCTGGTCCGAGCTCCTCTTCACCAAACTCCAAGTGCACCTTTGTATGGATTCTCCTCTCAACCTTCTGATATATTCTTGGGAAGTGAATGGGTTTTGATGGAGGAAGAAAGACTAATTGGGGAATGCAGAGGCAATTCTCATAAAAGGGATGCAATAACTTGGGCAAGGAGGGGATGTGAAACGAGTAGAGTTTCATCGTTCTTATGTCTAGATGTGGAATGACCCCAAAACCTCCTTTTATATGACAAAAGGATGGTTATTTAGTTGGGTGACGGGCTATAGCAAGTGGATTAGTTGGGAAACTACCCAATAGCCTGTAATCTCAATGAGTTCCTTGCAACTTTTTATTTATTGCAACTTTTGCAAGTATACATGGGTTGTAATGGTGAAACATGCATATGTACACGGGATGTAGTGGTGTAGAAAGTGTATGTACACAGGTAGTAATGGTGCAGTTCACATACATCTTCAAAAAATGGGTATTTTAGAAGAGCAACTCAGTAGTTCTTTGGAAAAAAAATGCAAGTAAGAGGGCGAAAGGCCAAGTATGCATGTATAGAGAAATTTAGGGTTATAACACTTGGTCACTCTAGGGAGGCGATCCCGGTGACACCTAGGGGGATTGAGATGTATATGGAGGGAAATGGTAGTGAAGCCCCTAGAGGTCAAGTCTAATTGGAATGAAAGGTAGGAAGAGATTACTTGTAAGTCAAGTAATTGTTGCCCCATAGGTATAGTACTTCACCAGATGATTGTACCTGCCCGAGACAAAATAAAAGACACTTTGCAATGAGATATGTTAGTTGGATCAACAAGTTAATCTTGATGCACCTAATTTGCATCAGTAGATGACAGTTTATATAAGCAAATAAAACATCTAAATCAGCATATAAAGTTCTAAACCAGTTAAGTAAATCAACGTTAATCTTAGCAATGAATATAGGATGAAAAATGGCACTTAAGGAGCAAGAGAATATAGTTGTTGTAAACATGTATTTTTTGACGAAAATTGGAGACTTATGGATGTATCTTTCAATGGCATGCAACAGTGAATTCAACCATGCAAAAGTACTAAGAATTTTCCCAAAATATGTGCCCTAGTTAGTAGAGTAAGTGAGTAAAAGTTAGGAGTTATTTTAGGGTTATTTTAGGAGTTATGAGAGTGTTAGTAGCTAGGGTCATGCAACCCTAATGGTTGTAGGTTAAAGTTTGTAACAAAAATTAGAGTATTTGGAGAGAGGAAACACCCTAGTGGGGGAAGACTCCTCTAAACGAGGTAAATCAACTCCAATCAAGAAAAAATCCAAAAGATAAAAAATTACGTTTCCCAAGGCAATGCTTTTATATCTCCAATGAAAACAAGTATGACTAGTGCATTTACTGTTGGTTTAATGGAGTCAAATAAACAAGAGCTAGAGAAGCTACCTCCTTGGGGGTGTAATCCCTTTTACTTCCTAAGAAAGGTTTCTCTAGCTAGGGTTTAAGCTAATAGGGTGTATGCCCTTATACTTCTCTTAGAAAACCCTAGTGAAATAAATGAGATGAAGCATAAAATGATGAAGGATATGGTGGGGGTTTATTGTCTTATACTTCCCACCTAACTCTAGAATAACAATACTTGACTTGAAAAAATGATATCATAATAGTAAAATACCATACCAAGATCAAAAGAAATGCCAAGATAATCCACCATAAGATCTAGAAAGCATCATCCAAAGCTAGCGCTAGACCTCCTCCATCAACCTTTCATAAATATAGCCATAAACAAGTGAAAAAGAGATAAAAGAGCCAAGATAACCAACAATTTCAGACTAAGTCCTCTCACAATGAGGGATAGTTATGTTTAAAATGAGATCTTATGATCTTTATTTATACAAAATGTAACTAACATAGTTTGTCCACAAAATAAGGATTAAAAAACCAAATTTAGGGGTCAACAACCCTAATCTTCCCCCCTTAACAAAGTAATATTAAAAAATTCACTTAAAATTTCACTTTTTTCGCAAATTAAACCCTAATTTAGGAGGATGTCACCCCTTTAAGGGATGTTTTGCCACTTTGAGGAAGTTGTTGGTGTTGGAGAAGCATAGATAGGTCTCCAAAGGAAAAATGTCAATAATCTAAGCACTCTCATAATGGTGAAGACCCTTCTCCTCCTCAAACGTCCATGTGTCCAAAGAGTGGAACCTCACCACCATGCCCTAGCCCCCAAAAGCATGATGTGAAGCTCAAAAGTAGAACGTTTTTCCCCTCCTGGGAAAATCGTTTAGAGATTAAGGTGTGGGATAGTGATATAGATGGATATCGGTGGCCACCCACCTTTTCCAACTGGCTCAAAACAATTTTCGGATAATTTTGGCAATTTACTATTTTTAGTAGTTTTAACTTTTGGGGCCATTTTGAAGGCCTAAATGAAGGTTTTTTTGGATAGAGCTCCTCAATGATGTCCTAAGGAACAATTGAGCCCCCAAAATTAATATCCTCGATGATACCTTTCCAACGGGCTATCACACGCCTAAAACGGAGATCGTATGCAAAAGTTACGACCCGAGGAAGTTGATGTACTAACTTACCCAAAGGAGGCCCACATGACTTTTGGCGCTTCATCTCCTAGGGTTAGGTTTTTGGATGTTTAGGGTTTTTGTCATTCTTGCTTATTGTAAAAAGGCCTTCAGAGCCTCATTGTAATCTTCTTCTTGTGAATTCACATTGCGCTCACATCTCTTCTCAGAGATAAGTCACCACCATTCCAACAAGCTTGTTTCTGCTGCATTTTACAGTTTCAGCTTATTTCGTTATTGAATAAAAAACCAGTTTTACTTTATATATGTTATTTTGTGTTAAGAACCTATTAATAATCTGTATTCATTTCGTTCTACTCATAAAATCTAGATCAGTGGTATCAGAGCGAGCGGTCTGCTCCTTGTCGTCTTAATGCATGTCCCCAACAAGGTCGAAGTACAAAGAGTTAGGTCTCGAGCTTGTTTCTCTTGAGGACATAAGCTCTCGTATGCCCAAGAAACCTCCCATGGAAGGAGAAAAGAAATATGATGGGACATGAGATCCTTTCAAACTGTTGATTGAGGAATCCCTCACGCAACAAAGGAACGAGATGATGGATAGTTTCGCGCAAATCCTTCGACGACTACCAATAGGCGACACATCTTCTTCGAACGGAGGTTTTGCCCCCTTCAAGGTACAAATAAACTTCAATATTCCTATATTTTAAGGTCATATAGATGCAGATGTTGTAGACAAGTGGTTGAATCTACTAGAAGGGTATTTTTTTGTCCATAACTTTTCAAATAGAGAAAATATTACCTTTGCGCTCCTCAAAGCCATTCCCCACGTCAAAGATTGGTGGGAAACTTTCTATGAGAAAATGGAAATAGAGGAAACCTCACTATTTTCATTCATGACCACTTGGGAATCCTTCAGGGATTCTATTAAGGAACAATACTACCCTGTCAGAAGTTATGACAACCTGTATACCAAATGGACCACACTGCAGCAAGAAAGAGACCATGCAGTGCCATATTTCACAAATATCTTCCATACCTTGCGCACCAAGTTAGGTATCAAAGATTCAGAGTGACATCTGGTGCTCAAGTATCGTGGTGATTTTCATAGATATATCCAGAACGAAATGGAATTTATGGACATCTCATCCTTGGGCGCGACCTACCGATATGCTGTCAAAATCGAGCAGAAGCTCAAACAAAAGACGTGACAATTTGGGCCTGGGAACCCCTCACAAAAAAAGCCAGGAAAGGGCGGCCACAACCCACCGAAGAAAGGATAGAGAAAATATGGACAGTAATAGGACAACCAGTCCAAGCCACAAGCAAAGAAGGACACCGAAAAGACAAAGAAAAATACCAGGAAGTGGTGCGACTTCCATAAGAGCCCTTGGCATAACACTGTTGACTGTTGCTCAAAGTAGTCATTGGTGGCCGAAGTGAAAGCCTATGAATCAAATGAAGATTATGACTCTGAGATAGAACCATAAAGGGGAAGACGGACCATTGACATGGAACCCATTTCCACCGTTGCTACCATCAAGCTTCAACCTGGTGAACCAGATGAGCTAGAAGAAGGAGAGCGCCTCTTCCATTCAAAAAGGTGGGTAAAGGGCACCTCACTGCACTTCATCGTTGATAGTGGTAGCCAGAAGAACCTCATCTTAGCAGAGGTCATCAAGCAGCTGGCCTTGCCAACAGTGCCACACCCACAACCCTACACCATTTGATGGCTCCGCCAAGGAAGTGATCTCTGCGTCAGCCAATAGTGTCGATTGTCGTACGACATCAAGCCCTTCAAAGATGAGGTATTGTGTGATGTTGCTCCTCTCGAAGTTTGTGATGTTCTTTTAGGCCAACCTTATTTACGGAAACATCATGTTGTATATAAGTCTAGGCCTCATAGTGTTATTATTACTTTGAACATGAAATTGTATAGGATATCTGAGGCAGTCCCACCTAGTGCTATTTCCTTGATCTCTGCTAAGAAATACAGGAAGGTCATCTCTCAGATGGGGAATTTTGTCTTCTTCATGATTCTCTCTCAGAATAAGCAAAATATCACAGCCACATCCAAGGTCTTTGCGACTGACCTCTCCACACAACAAAATCAAGTAGATAAGGTCGTGGAATAATACTCAGATATCTTCTCCTCACCTATAGGGGTACCTCTATACTGCCAGGTCAAGCACCCCATCGATCTGACCCACGATGCACCACTTCCCAATGGGCCAGTCTATCGTTGCTCTTTCTTAGAGAATGAGGAGATCAAGTGACAGATCCAAGAACTGCTCCACAAGGGGCACATCCGCCCCAACTTATCACCTTGCGGGAGCCCAATCATGCTGGTACAAAAGAAAGATGGAACCTGGCGACTCTGTATTGATTATCATGATCTAAATAAAATCATAGTCAGAAGCTGGTACCTGGTTCCCCGAATCGATGACCTCCTTGATCAACTCACGAGGGCCAAATACTTCAGTAAAATTGATCTCAAGTTTGGCTACCACCAGGTCCCGATAGAATAGACAGATGTATGGAAGACCACCTTCAAGTCAAAGGAGGGCCTTTTTGAATGGTTGGTCATGCCCTTTGGTTTGACAAATTCTCCAACCACTTTCATGAGGATGATGGATGATATCCTGCGACCCTTCACCAATACTTTTGTAGTGGTGTATCTGGATGACATTCTAATTTATAGCAAGACTTGGGCTGAACACTTGCAGCATATTCAGTAGGTTCTGCACACCCTGCATCAACACAAGCTATACACCAACTTGAAAAAATTATCCTTCGACATGGACAGGGTCCATTACCTGGGCTACATCATTGATCAACATGGCGTACATGTGGATCCATCCAATATCCAAGTCATCCATGACTGGCCAGCCCCAACAACACTAATTGAGATTTGGAGCTTCTTAATCCCTGCCAATTTCTACTATAGGTTCATCTTGGGATTCTTCCATATTGCATGGGCCCTCAGCCAAATAAACAGGGGTGGTGGTAAGGAAAACTTTGTGTGGGGCTGGTCCCAACAACAAGCGTTCAATGATTTGAAGCAGTGCTTGTGCTCATCCCCAGTACTTTCACTACTAGACCTGCAACATCCCTTTGAGATCGAGACAGATGCTTCAGACTATGCTGTGGGCGCCATTCTCCTTTAGCACGGCCACCCCATGGCCTATCATAGTGAGACACTGTGAGATATTGTCCGTAAGTACCCTATGTATGACAAAGAAATGTACTCCACTGTGCAAGCATGTCACCAATGGAGACATTACATTCTTGGGAAGGAGACAGTCATCCACACTGATCATAAGCCATTGCAGTTCATGCAGACACAGGGAAAATTGCAGAATGACCACCATCAAAAGTGGTCCACATACTTGCATCAATTCCACCTCAACATCAAGTATAAAATAGGAAGCACCAATCGTGTCACTGATTTCCTTAGCAGACCGCCAGTCACGACACTCACCATGGTGCTAGAATCTTGTAGCCATGAGACATCTGGATGGCCGCAACTCTATGAGACAGACCTTGACTTCGCCACCACCTACCAAATGTTGGGTGAAAACGCAGTTGTCGATAATTTCCATCTTCAGGATGGGTTGTTGTGTCATCTGGGACATATCTATGTTCCATAAAGTGAGCGATCAAAGATGATATGGCAATCCCACTATAGTCAGGTGGAAGGACACTTCGACATTGAAAAGACAATGATTATGCTACAGAAACATTTCTACTGGCCGAAAGTTCGATAGGAGTTCAATAAATATATCAGGTCCTGCACTTCCTGCGCCATTTCCAAACTGACCACTAAGAAACAGGGTCTGTACACCCATATTCCTACTCCTAACATGCCATGGGAATCCATCTCAATGGACTACATGTCAGGTCTCCCATCCACCAAGCGGGGAAATGACTTTGTTTTTGTGGTTGTTGATCGCTTTTCTAAGATGACGATCCTGGTTTCTTGTAAGAAGAGCCTCACAACAGAGGTCACTGCCAAGCTCTTCTTTGAACGAGTCTGAGTACATTTTGGAATCCCACAAACCATTTTCTCATATCGGGATAGTCAATTTCTTAGCACATTTTTGTCGAACATCTGGTCACTGTCAGACACCAAGCTCACCAAATCCATAGCCTTCCACCCCCAGACAGATGGCCAAACCGAGGTTGTAAATCGAATGATTGTGCATATCCTTTGCATGTATAATTCAAAGAAACCTTGCACATGGGATGAGAGCCTTCCGTATGTCTAGCATAGCTACAACTGAGCCCTGCATAGCTCAACTAGCCACAACCCCTTTCAAGTGGGGTTGGGATTCCAACCATTGGGTCCCATAGATGTTGCACTTCCCCTTGCAGAAACCTTGACTGAATCATCTCTTGATCCAACTAAATCTGACAAAGCTGCCTGGTTCATTGAGAGGATCCATCACATCCACCAATAGGTTTAGAATATCCTACATAAGTCCAATGACAAGTAAAAACAACGCCATGATCAACATCGGGTTTCACATAAGTTTCAGGTGGGTGACAAAGTTTAGTTGCATTTGCAGAAAGAATGCCTTACAGGACCCCATTGGAAGCTTCACCCACTCCGTTATGGGTTGTACACTATCACCAAGGCCGTGGAGGATAATTCTTTTGAGCTCAACATTCCTCCTTTCCTTGGCCTGCACCTAGTGTTCAACATGGATCTCCTTCGCCCTTATTTCCCACCATTATTGGACACCTCAAAAGTAGTAGAACAGTTGACACCAACAGAGCTCAACCCCGATTGCATACAATAGGCATCCAATGATCAGATTGTGGACAGCCAGATCAAGGGAAATCGACAATAAAGGATCCATCTTTATCGAGTCATCAAAGAAGACAACTCCTGCACCAAGGCAAGTGGCTCACCCAGGGCCAAATTCAACAGAAATTTCCTCATCTCATGGGGGACCTCAATGAAATGGAGACCATTTATTCCTAAGGAGGGAGTATTGACCCAGATGGATATCGGTGGCCACCCACCTTTTCCAACTGGCTCAAAACAGTTTTCTGGCAATTTTGGCAATTTACTATTTTTAGCAGTTTTAACTTCTGGGGCCATTTTGAGGGCCTAAATGAAGGTTTTTCGGGATCAATATTCTCAATTATAGCCAAAGACATGATTGAGCCCCCAAAATTAATCTCCTCTACGATACCTTTCCAACGGGCTATCACACACTTAAAACAGATATCGTATGCAAAAGTTACGACCCAGGAAGTTGATGTACTAACTTACCCAAATGGGGCCCACATGACCTTTGGTGCTTCATCTCCCAGGGTTAGGTTTTTGGATGTCTAGGGTTTTCAGCATTCTTTCTTATTGTAAAAAGGCCTTCAGAGCCTCATTTTAATCTTCTTCTTGTGAATGCGCACTGTCGTCACATCTCTTCTCAGAGATAAGCCGCCACCATTCCAACAAGCTTGTTTCCGCTGCATTTTACAGTTTCAACTTATTTCGTTATTGAATAGAAAACCAGTTTTACTATATCTTTGTTATTTTGTGTTAAACACCTATTAATAATATGTATTCATTTAATTCTTCTCATAAACTCTGGATCAACTAGTTTTTCCAAGTCATCATCAAGGCCATCCAAGTCCGATCTCTCTCATCAAGCATGCAAGTCCATGGCATCCAACCTATGGGATTGCATCCCCATGGAAGCCCAAGCTAGGCTTGTTCGTCGAAAACTTTCCACCAACTATGTCTTGCAAAGACAAATGAGCATGTCCTACAAGGATCTCAAGTCATAACATCATGATAAGTGAATCCAATCAATAGATAATCCATCCAAGAATGTGCATCAAATATCACTATATCAAACAATTAACAACTCAAAGACACTATGCAACTTGTCAAGATTAAATATGGGAGGGTTGATGAGGTGTCCTATTGGGTAGGTATTTCCCTAGGTCAAGTAGAGCTTCCAAGATATCCCTCTCTAAGCCATGCAAAGTGGATGAAGTGGTATGAGTCAAGAATCAATGGGAATAGGGCTCATGACATACAAGGGGTCGTAGTGCCTCATTCATGGGTGCCTTTGTAGAGGGTGTGTGGTACCTTCGTTCGAAATGCACTTTTTCCAAGTCCGTCAATTGCATTTTATTTTTCTTTCTTTATTTTATTTCAATATAGCATAAGGAGAGGTTGAAGGTCACTGCCCTGGCAAGGTGACCAGATGATGACAATGTCACCCACAAACACTTAGTGTAAATGAGAAGGTTGGCTCATGATGAGACCCCCTTTCTCTCAACCATGCAACTGAGAGCCATTACCCTGGTTTGGTGACCAGATGACGACAATGTCATACCACTATATATTCATGTATCTGATAGGTCACCTCGTGATGAGACCTCCTATTATTCAACTAACCTTTTAAGAATTATTTATTACATTGTGGGTCCCCTTTACTCAAATATAAGTGTTTCATTGCTATATTGGGTGATCCCTTGGTGAAGCATATGGAAGGTTCATATAAGGATTTTATCTTTTACCCAACATCAACCACTATGGGGACTTATCCCTTTCTTCCCATAGAATGAGGGGCAACCCCTTCTTTGGTCAATACACCCTAAAATCCCAAGAGATAAGTAAATGTAGGGGAAAAATGATGGAAAGTGGTAAGTATGGTAGGGAACGATACGATGGATCATTAAGGGAGTTCCTAGTAGAAAACCCATCCCCAAGGAAAACCACTTACTAGGGAACAATGTGGTACAACCCCCCTCCCCTCCTGGGAGGTTCGACGCGACCTACCGATCAAGGATCTTCAATTTAATGAGTCGAATCGGCTCTTCAGTCCTCCAATAGGTCCTAAATAAATGACACAAAATCCCATTTGATGTTTCCGCAGGTTTAAGTGACTTGCACAGACTTTTTCGAGTGCCTCTGGAAACACGAGATATCTAGTGCTAGCTCCTATGCTAGACTCTTCTCCAATATGACCATGAGCTATGGCCTCGGGTCAGTGTCTCCTTGGGTTCATGCTTCCATAGGTTTGGATGTAGATGCCTCTCTTTTCCCCAATCTCTGAATCACAAATTTCAATAACAGGCGATAGCTACGCTATGTTAGGCCCCTTTCCCCATGCGACCTCGAGCTGTGACTCGGGGCTTAATCCAAAGTGCGATAAGTCTTGGACACTTTGGCCCTCTATATTTTTTCTCTTCTCTAACAAACGACACTTGTAATGTACTGAACGACGAACTGGTGAAGTCTTGATCCGCTCTCCACGCATCCTCACGATCTGACAGGTGATGACATTTTGACCTTTGGGCCTTCGACAGTTTCAATTGCAGTTGTTGCCAATTTATTCGAACCCCAAACTAGCAAACACACCTGGCACGAGAATCAAAGGTTCTCGCCTTTCCAACAACCAACGAATGTGATCCCCTTCAGACCTCGGCCTTCAGGAATTCTGAATGTTCCAACTCATTTTTTTCCTGAAGTTCTCTATCGTCGAAGCGATAGAGATGACAACACGTTTCCTCTTGACCCAATGGTGAGGATTTGGTCCACTCTTTGGGTTTCAAATTTTTTTATTGTTGCGCTACCCCTTCCTCTCGGATATATTCTTCTCCGAAATGAGAGATACGTTGACACGTATCGTCCTCTGGATCTATGACCACGATGTTCTCCCTTGCAGCTGATCTGACGATTGTTTCAGCTTCTCCACTTAATATTTTCCTTTCTCCCAAAATTAGGAAAAGTTGTAAGTGTTCAAAGGGTTTGGCCTCTGAAATTTTTGTGGTGAGCCTGAATTCTTGGGTCTGGACAACTCTTTTCCTCTTGATCTTTGGAGATGATATTTAACCTCGTCCCTGGAACACACTTGCGCTCTGCCTGCAACTTTACACTACTCCTCCTGAGCTTTCAAACTTGCTCGAACTCCTGATGGTCTCAACCCTCTGATTCCTCTAGGGGAATTCTTGGTGCCCTCTTGGAAACCCAACGCTCTTCACCCTGAGCTTGTAAAGTAAAACTAATTTACCTCTGGTGCACTCCTTGTGCTTGACCGAGCCTTCAAATGGCTGTCTTTCAACACTTTTCCTAAGTGTTGGCCTGGTGCACTCCTTGCACAAGTATTCTTCTAGAATAATAAATCCTTTAGGTTCACTGATTCATTTCCTGCATCTGCTCAATGAAAACCTTGTAGAGATCTCCTACAGAGTATTCAGTAACTCTGGGTTTCCTCGAATTCCCCCAATGCTTCAGAATGTGTTGTTTCTGTGCACTCTTTGCACCTGCTCAAAGAACTCCTTGCTGAGCTTACATAGTGTTCAGTAACTTTGTGGTTGTCTTCTCCTTTACACTCTTCTCTCTCTCTGAAATCGAAAGAGATTTCACTTGTGCACACTTCTCAAGCTTCTCAGCCATGTCAAAAATTGGTGGGAAACTTACTGGGAGAAAATTTCCACAGAGGAATATAGAATATATGGGGTCGAGCCCACTTGATCTTTTTTTGTGGATGCGGTCAAGGAACAATACTACCCTATTGATAACTATGAATACCATTACATGAGATGGCCCACACTGCAGCAAGAGAAGAGCCAAAGAGTGTCGGAGTTCACAAATACTTTCCATACCTTACGTGCCAAGTTGGGTATCAAAGACTCTAAGCGACATCTGGTTCTGAAATACTGTGGATATATGCATAGGTACATCCAAACCAGAATGGATTTCCTAAACATCTCATCATTGGGAGCTACCTATCAATATGCTCTCAAAATCGAGAAAAAATTTAGGCACCGGAACAAATGGGAGTTTGGGTCTACAAATCCACAACAATCAAATCATGGTAAATACGACCCTAACCAACAGCCTCCAGACAACCAATCCAAGAAACAAGAAAATAAGGGTAAAGGAAAGACGAAGAATAAGACTGGGAAGTGGTGTGACTTCCGCAAAATACCCTGACACAACATCAATGAATGTTGCTCGAGACAGTCATTTGTAGTCGAGGTCAAAGACAAGGACCTGAACCCTGATTCAGAATATGATCCAAAAAATATTGAAAAAAGACAGATCATCGACGCAGACCCCACTTCTATAGTCGTAACCACAACAATTCAACTAGAAGAACCAATATATCCTAAAGAGGGGGGCGCCTATTCCATTCACATATGTGGGTGAAGGGGACCCCATTACATTTCATTGTTTATAATGATAACCAAAAGAACTTCATGTCAACTGAGGTCATCAAATAGTTGGGGTTGTCAAAAACACCACACCCGCAGACATACAACATCAGGTGGCTTCACCAAGGATGAGATCTCCATGTCAACCAACAGTGCCTCTTGTCCTATGTCATCCATCCCTTCAAAGATGAGGTAGTGTGTGATGTTTCCTCTCTTGATGTCTATGATGTTGTTTTGGGCCAACCATAAATGTGGAAACATCATGTTGTTTATGATTCACAACCCCATAGTGTCATTATTACTCTAGGGGGTCAGCTCTATAGGATACCATAGGTAGTTCTGACTACAGTTCCACCAAAATAGAGCTGCAAGGTAATCTATTATACTACAAAATTCATCCTCTTCACATTCTGTTCATAGGATGCATAGAAGGCCACTACAACCACTGCAGCCTTAAAACCTTCTATCCAGTATAAGTAGATTGCAGAAGAGAAAGAAGATATTGTTTCTTCACCTACAATGGTGCCTACACAATGCCCCATCAATCCCAGAGAAAACAGGTTGGTGGAACAAATTCAACCCCTCTAGCAACAGGTTTGTGACAACCTTCCACAGACTAAGAAACACAACTTCTCCAACAAGGCATGTAGCTCACCAAGATTCATATTCATAAAATGCTTCCCCCTCTTCCACAAGAAATCAACACAATGGATTCCATTGCTTCCTAAGGGGGGAGGATTGATCTAGATGGATATTAGTGGCCACCTACCTATTCCAAATTCCACTTGGCTCATCTTGACAGTTTTTCAATTCATTACATTTCTTTGTAATGGGGAAATTTATTTGTAATTGTGATTTTTGCACTTCTAGGGATGTCTTGAATCCCTACACAACATACAAGTAGATTTATCCAATTGGATATTGGTGGCCACCAACCTATTCCAACTCGCTCCTCTTGATAGTTTTTAGTTCAACTCGTTCTTACGTACTTCTTTGTAATTGTGGGTTCTACACTTTCAAGGTTGTCTGAAGCCCTACACATCTTCCAAGTGGAGATTGGTGGCCTCCCACCTAATCCAACTATATTATTTTGGATGTTTTCATGTCATCACATATTATGTACTTCCAATTTTGTTTTGGGGCTCTAAATAGTACTACCCTGTTGGAAGCTACGAGAACCAATACACTAGATGGACCATCCTGAGTTAGGAAAGGGACCAAATAGTACCAGATTTCACCAATATTTTCCATACCCTGCGCACCAAATTAGGTATCAAAGAATCTGAGTGAAATATGATGCTCAAATACCGCAGTTGTTTGCATACATACATTCAAACAAAAATGGAGTTTCTAGACATCACATCATTGAGTATGAATTATATATATACTGTCAATATCAAGAAGAAATTTAAGAAGAAGAGGTGATAGTTTGGATTTGCAAACTCCTTAGAGTCGAAGCAGGGAAAAGGCGATCCCAACCCACACAAAAAGGGACAGAGCAAATATGGCCTCTCTCAAGACAACCAGTCCAAGCTACAACACACGAAGGGTACTGAGAAGTCAAAGAAGGACACAGGAAAATGGTGTGAATACCATAAAATCCCTTGGCACAACACCGAAGAATTTCTCTACAAGCAGCCACTCATGGCCGAGCTGAAGGATTTTGAGTTAGAAGATTATTCCGACTTCGAATCAAATATAGAAGGAGGTAAGTGGATTATTGATGTTGAACTCAATGCCACTGTCACTGTTACACGTCAAAATTACTCAGCTGGATAAGTGTCGCATGTTCCTCTCAATTGTTGTAAGTGTCACATATTCCTTACAACTTTCGCAAGTGTCGCAAGTTGGTCGCAAGTGTCTCAAATGATGTTTGGGCATACTGCCATGCCGACGACACTAAGGAAACACTTAAAACATCTCATGTGCTTGGTTTGAAGGAGAAGGACTGGTTTACTGAAGTCAAATAACTCTTGACACCTGAAGAGAGCTCTGAAACAGAGGTTCTGAGGGGGAGCGCTCCTCTATATCAACTCTAGGAGCGCTGGCTCTCCCCTACAATGATTAAGGGAGTGTTATAACACTCCCCTTTTCCCTCTGAAGGAGCGTTGCTCATCTTGAGAGTGTTGGCGCCCCTCCATAGCTTACCAGGGAGCGCTGCCTAATTTGAGGCAGTAGTTGGCCCGTTGAGGAGAATACGGGGAGGATCTTTCGAGATTAGGAGGCAGTTGTGCTCGAATTATTGGTTTCATAAAGAGATCCATGATCTGAGGAGGAAGTTCCCAACTTGTTCTAAAGATAACTCAAGAGGTTAAGCTCCTCTTAACCTATATAAGCAGACTCTATGATGGTGGAAAGGAGAAATAACTGCTAGTATGAAACTTATGATCTTGGAGAAAATACACAGTCAGCCAAAGAAGAGTGATCAGTGAAGCTGTTGTTGTCCAGGTTGTGGATCTTTCAGGCAAGGGTTAGACGAAGAGGACTCGACGAAGCTGTCGCATTCGCATCTACGATTGTAAGTACTGTTGTCGTTATTCTCATTAATATGACATGATTGGCCTATTTCTTTCTAGTTTGTGTCTAATGTTACATGAACTTATCATTAACTGATAGATCAGTTTTCAAGCTAATATCAATAGAGTAGGAAGTGGTCGTATCTTTCTTTGTCCACAGGATCCAGCGAGAAGCAAAGGATTGAAGCGCAACTAGGAGCGTCCAGGGACAAACGTCGATAAAGAGGTACTTCTGTCATCCTTCCTTCTCATGTGTTAGTTTGGATAGATTTGAAAGGAAGTCAGTGACCATGTTAATCATTTTCTGTCTAAAGTTAAGGTCAAGCTCTTAGAGGCGATCTACCTGTCCGTAGGGAGATTTTCCTACAACAGAAACTGGCGACTCCACTGGGGAGAAAGCCTCAAATCGAAACTTCTTGTTTTGATTTTCTCCTCATTGACCTAGTTTTACCCCTTGATTGTTTCAAACCTGGTTCACTCCTCTTTTGATTGGTTTCATGAGCTGATTGGCTCCTTGTCCCATCATACTCAGCATAATTGTCGAGTTTTAATTTCAATTTTTGGAATTTTTTGACATTTTTGGGAGTTTTAGACCCTAGCTCCCCTGTCCTAGTGTTAACAGAGCGCCAACGCTCCCCCATAGCCTTGAAAAGAGCGCTATAATGCTCCTTTCCTTTGGCAATAGAGAGCCAACCTCTTTTAGGCTAAAAAACCCTACAGAATTGCATTTTCTGGGTTTTGCCTCTGTGTCTTCTCTGCTGAGTAGCCTTGTTAGTCAATGTTTCTTCCCTTTCAGCCTTGACATTTGTCTTTTGATTGAAGAATAAGCATCTTACTATTTGGATCTTGTAAGCCTTCTTCACTATTGTCATTGGTTTTTTTGTTGATTAGAGTTTGAGACCCCTGCATTGTCTTTCTCTCTGTTTAACTGAGTAAAAACCCCGGTGAAGGTCATCAAAGGCCTACAGACCTCTTCATCTCAATTTTTAGTCAAGATCAGTGTTCTTCAAGCTTTTCTTTTTGGGTTTGAAGTTTGTTTTTCTCTTGGATTGATTCTTTTCTTTCATTTTTCGTTTTGATTGCGACGAAAGGGTGTATTGTTTCTATGACTTTTGCTTGTGCTAGTTTGATTTTCATTCATACAAAAAGATAATTAGCAAGATGAGCATCATGTTGAGTTAATCATTATTCATATACAAACAACAAAAAGCATCTGCATGATTGATTGTGCATATTAGAAGGCATTTAAAAGTTTTAGCATTACATCAGGATTTGATTGAGAAAAAATTGTTTGAGGACACTCTGTATTTGTGTTTGTTAGTGAAAAGAACTTTCTCTCTCTCCCTTAGATAGATGTTCATCGAAAGGAAATGATTGGTTATCATATTTGATGCACGCTTTGGGTCTAAGTCATAATTCCATTTGTTTCACTTCCATGCACCTCTTTTGTGTAAAGAACATCCATAAAATCAACGCTAATTAAAAGTTATCTAGAAAATTTTCTTTTCTAGGATCCTCCACCAACAGTAGACTAGGCTTAGTACTTTGGATTAGGGTTGTGAGCATAACTCTCCAAAGTTTCCAAAACAAACACTATAATCTTGAGTTAGGGAGAGTCAAATCTAGTTATCGTAAAAGTCTGCCTGGGATCCCCCTCTCACAGAGGGGTTATGCACGAGGTCGCATTCGGGTGAGCTACGGGGACTAACCCTCCATGGTTTAACTGATTGTGGTGGTCAGATTGTATTATGGGGATCACTTTGAGGTAAATCCACAATTGCGGCATGGAAGCCTTTTAGTTGATTTCGGGCTTGATACCCTGCCCGTATGTTCGGATTGGACTGTCGACTGTTCCCTCCCAGGGGATGACTGCGAATTGGTAACCTCAGTGGCCATAATATTTAGGGTCTTACACAAGGTGACGATGACAGGAAGTCTCACTGTACCTGGAGAAGACATTGGTCAAACTCACTCGGGCTCCTTGGAGGGTAAATCCATAATTACTGCGTGGAAGCTTGCACCAAGGCGTAAGTCTGTTAAGCAGGTTGCGATTGTAACTGTTCCACCCTATCCCCGCCCCTTATGGACTTGATCACGCAATGTTGGATTTCATCACCAACTAGTACGGTCATCAAAAGAAGATCATGTTTGCTTGGTTGCGATTCTTAGATTTTTTAGCGTGTGCTGTCTCTTTTCGCTAGTTGGCCATAGATTTCTTTCGCCGACTCTTTTTTTCCAACATCGACCCTCCATGCCACTCACGTAGGCTACAGGGACTTCCTCCAGAAAATATGGAAGGAAACAACCCTTTACCCCCTCATTCTACGGAGGAATCTCCTCAACAAAGCGAGGTTCAAAACACTACAACTTCCCAGGAAGAAGTTCCCATTCCTTTGGAGAATTTTCGAATTGTTTCATAATCTCCGGAAGCTTACCGCATTCCGTGTAAGTTTTAAACCTGCGAAGTAAAGAAATGCATATATATTCTTAAGCAATACAGAAATTAATCAATGGCTCATACACAGAATACACAGAGATCTTTACCGGAAACCCTCAATCGGGAAAACCTTTCTTTTTCATTATATCGAATTTCACCATTCGCCATACAATATATACAATGTTTTTAGGTATTTAGTAGATACCAAAACCCTAATCCCTTAATCTGGGATTAATTTACAAATCAGCTAAAAATAGCAAAATCCGCTAAAAATAGCAAAAGCCGCCCAAAAAAAAATTTCGGGGCGTTTCCCCGAACGCTGTGCGTAACCAGGGGCGGGCATACTTGCCCCCCCCTGGGACCCCCCTAGGAAAGTGCCCGATGCACACGACAGAGCCCTAGGTGAAGGGATCGTCAGACGCATTCGTCGTATCTGACGCACCCACACACACACACATGCAAAGAATATAACACATACCCAACATTCTCCCACTTGTTGTTTTCTTTGCATCCAGGGGTCCAAGGGATTATATAGTCAACAATCCAGGGCAGAAATGCCCATTGTTACTCTACACCAAGAGAACTTTTCTGTGCTCACAGACTTTGTCAATGAATCTGCAGCATTCTTCACAGTGTCAACCTTTTCCAGCAACACCTTCTTTTCCTCAACCATGTCTCTCACAAAGTGATACTGAACATCAATATGCTTTGTCTTCGAATGATAAGCTGGGTTCTTTGCCAGGAATATTGCACTCTGGCTGTCACAATCTAATCTCACTGCTTTTTGTACCAACCTAATACCTGAACACAACCTTTGTAACCATGCTGCTTCCTTGCTTGCATGAGTGGTTGCCATGTATTCAGCTTTTGTAGTTGAGAGTGCCACTACAGCCTGTCTTTTGCTCATCCAACTGATTGCTCCTCCAAATAGGTTAAACACATACCCACTTGTAGATCTTTTGCGATCCAAATCTCCAGCCCAGTCTACATCAACAAAGCCATGTATGTCCACCACTCTGTCTAATCCCGGTCTTCCTTGGTAGCACAATCCATAATTGGTGGTGCCACGAAGATACCTGAAGACCCTCTTTACCGCTATCCAATGCTCCTTCCCTAGTTTTGACATATACCTGCTCAAAACTCCCACTGCATGTGCAATGTCCGGTCTAGTACAAACCATTACATACATCAAGCTGCCAACTGCACTGGCATATGGGACATGGGACATGTCCTCCTCTTCTTCCTGTGTCTTGGGACACTGATCTGCAGATAACTTCACACCTATAGGAATAGGAACCTTGACCGATTTACTTCCATGCATATTAAACCTCTGCAATATTGTTTCAACATATTTTCTTTCATTCAACCAGAGTTTCCTATTTGCACGATCTCTTTTAATCTCCATTCCCAGAATGAATTTAGCAGCACCGAGATCCTTCATGTCAAATTTGGAGGATAGATACGATTTCACCTCCTTGATAACATCCATGTTATTTCCTATCAACAACATGTCATCAAAATACAACACTACATAAATGAAGTGATTACCAACCTGCTTGGAGTATACACAGTGATCAGCCCTGCTTCTTTCAAATCCCAATCCAAGGATGTATGTGTCAAACTTTTGGTACCACATCCTAGGTGATTGCTTCAGACCGTATAGTGACTTCTTTAGCTTACAGACTAGCTCTTTCTTTCCCTTCACTATAAAGCCTTCTGGTTGCTTCATGTAGATTTCTTCTTCCAGATCCCCATGTAGGAATGTTGTCTTCACATCCATTTGTTCCACTTCAAGATCAAAAGCAACAGCAATAGATAAAAGAAATCTAATAGAAGTTAA
>ML783953.1:135821-147305 GCA_009831015.1 Picea engelmannii | reverse complement strand
CACAGAATACACAAAGATCTTTACCGGAAACCCTCAACCGGGAAAACCTTTATTTTTCATTATATCGAATTTCACCATTCACCATACAATATATACAATGTTTTTAGGTATTCCGTAGATACCAAAACCCTAATCCCTTAATCCAGGATTAATTTACAAATCAGCTAAAAATAGCAAAATCTGCTAAAAATAGCAAAAACCGTCAGACGCAGTCGTCGTATCTGACGCACCCACACACACACACATGCAAAGAATATAACACATACCCAACATTCCGGAGGGATACGAACGACAGATCCTCCACCTGAATTCCGTCGGAGAATTTGTTGTCGTTAATCCTTCTGACATCCCGGCAGGGTCTTCTCAAAACCCTTTAGCCAATGACCCTTTTTGGACCACAGACATGGTTCGAAGTCCACCACGCTTGGTGCGAGATCTTTATGGAACAGGGGAAGGTGTTGATGCATCTTTTTCCTACACAATACCCCCAAATCATTTCACTGGTACCACCTCTTTTACAGCCACACCAACCGTTGGTCCGAACACACCGTCCGTTGGTCCAAGGTATATAATTCCCCTCTAGACGGCCCATTCGACAATGGTCCCACACATTCCGACTATCCCCGCCGGTAACACGGTAGTCAATCAAGCTCCGATTGGCACCCCTATAACACCAAGACCTACACTCCCTTTTGGATTCATGGCATTGAATGCTTCTGCTACCACCACTGCCCAAACTACTACCCAAGTTATACCGGGAAGTTCTATTCCCATCCAACAACCCGGAGGGACCGGTCTTAGTGGTCCTAATCCACTCGGCGGTACCGATCAGTCATTTACATATGGCTCTAAAATTTCGGGAACTCTACCTCAAACTGGGGGGCATCCTCCCACCGGTGGACAAATTACATTCAGAGGGAACCCTAATGCTGGGTGGCATCCTCCCACTGGAGGAAAAATTCCATTCGGGGGGCACCCTCATGCTGGGGGGCAGCCTCAATCCGAGGTCTATCATCAACCACAAGGACAAAATGTGTCTGCCATACCCAATCCGTGGAGCGTCCCTTTTCAAGGAAACCCACATGCCTCCATGGGACAAAATGTTCAGACTCCGCAAAAACCCCCCTTATGGACAAATGCCAATCCCACCCTATAACCCGCAAAACCCATCCGGTCATCCTCCACTCACACATACTTCTCAAAAAATCTCAAATCCTATGTACCTTGGTCAAAACCAACCTCACATGAGAGGGCCCACGATTTATAATTATCCACATAACCCAGTATTCTGCCCCACTGGTGTCCCACTGCCACACCAGCATTACCCACACGTTAACCGACAACTACCTTTTCTAGCTACCCTGGACCTTCCAGACTTGTCTCGGTTAACGAATTATCCTATTTATCATTCTCTGGTTTGGCCAGCCATTCCAGCTAAACTCCCTTCTGATATCCCAAAATTCGACGGAAAGTCCGGAGAAGACCCAAACAACCACGTGATGACCTTCCATTTGTGGTGTTCATCCAACTCCCTCATGGACGATTAGATTCGTTTGCGTCTTTTCCAACGAACACTTATGGGTTCCGCAGTGAAATGGTATATTGAATTACCATGCACATCTTTTCATGATTTCAACTCCCTCGCCATGTCCTTCCTCACGCACTTCCAACTACCCATTCCATACGAGACAGGTATTGAACTATTAACCTCCCTTCGTCAGACAACTTCGGTACATATCTCCGATCATATCCATGAATGGAGACGACAACGAAGGCTAATCAAAGAGGTCATTCCCGACCAATTGTTAGCAGAATGGTTCACGAAATCACTATTACCCCAAATTGCTCGTGATGTTGCCATGGGCGGTGTCGTCACCGAGGAAGAAGCAATTGCTCGAGCTCAGTACTTATACTTAGTCTATTCATAATCTGGTACTCTATATGAGTTGATACCGAATGCTACCCATGCCACTAACGATCCATCCAACCCATCGACTGCTTCACATACGGATGGAGTTATTGGCTCCTTCAAGACTCAATCTGCTACCCAGTCTACTGGAACGATCCAGCATCCCACTTCAGCGACCGTTCCCAATCCATATGCACCCTCTTCTACCCCCCCTCAAACTCAGGTCTCTGATGTGAATGCAGTCCATTCAACCCCTTCACAACAACTTGGGGGCAAGAATAAAGCGAGAAACAAACCAAAGAAGAACAATAACAACAAACAACCCAAGACCCAACCGCAAACCCCTGCTGCTGGAAAACAACCACAACGAAAACCAAAATTCCCATGTCTCATTTGTGGTGACGATCACTACACTCGAGACTGCCCACATCGCGATGAACTGGCCAAACTTTTCAAGGGAAATTCGCAACCCGCTGTGCTCACTCAGCCTTTTCCGCAGCAACAATCGTTGATTGTGCAAACCCCCACTCCGGGGGGCAGTCCCAACCAACCCCATGATGAGGCCTCAACAAGTGCCCACATTTACATGTTTAACGGAGCTAATCTAACTACTCGCTCTACGACATATGACACGCCAGTTGAACCGAAGACTGCTAACGGTTCTCCATCAGACCCGTTTCCATCCTCCGTCAATCCTCCATCTGTTAGCCCTCCATCTGGGCCACTCCATATCGAGAAACCTTCGTTTGAATCTATCTTATGCCCTCCTAAGAGAACCATATGGAAATCTACCTTCAATCCTATTTCATGGGCGGCCCAAAATTACAACATTGTAGAAGATTTGGCCCAAGCCCCGTGTGCCATGTCCACCTTGGAAGTTCTACAACACTGCCCCGGCCAACGTAGAACACTCTTAGCCGCCATCGGCGCTTTTGATCCTGAGTCATCAAACAATATCACGTTTAATCTGGACGATCATCAACCGCGACTCTCCCACCAACTAGCTTTCCAAATCGATGTTGTTGTTCACAATCAACAAATCCATCGGACTATCCTGGATGGGGGAGCCTCCACCTGTGTCATGTCTCTAGCCTGTTGGAAAGGCTTGAAATCATCGGCCCTTAACAAGTCCGCTACCTTTTTACGTGCCTTTGATGGACAAGGTTTTCATCCTCACGGATTATTACAATCCTTAGCCGTTCAATTGGGCGGCAAAACTGTTACTGTTGACGTCGAGGTGGTTGATGCTCCCCTCGATTACAACCTGCTACTCGGAAGAAGTTGGTTCTACGCTATGACTGTCATAGCCTCGTCGGTGTTCCGATGTGTACAATTCCCCCATCAAGGAAAAATTGTTACCGTCAATCAACTTGATTTCTGTACACCCGACGCTCGCATCTCTGCTACCAACAATATTCCTTTTCTGGGAGACCACCCGATTACGTATGAAAGTGTTGGTGTTGTCTTATTGAAAGATTCTAGCCTCATGGGTGCTTTCCCTACACCACTTCCACCTAATTCACATCATATTTCCGTTGTCAATATGATTTCGACTATGCCTTATCAATCCCTAGAATCATCTGACCCTTGGGTTGTGCCTAGTCCTTTGGAATTCGATGTGCTTGGTGACGCTATGTCACTTAGCCCAGCCGAGGCCGCATACGTAACTATTCAATATGCCTCTCCCTCTTCCAACAATTCACATTCATTGGCACCCGATACTTACTCGGTGCCCTCATGGTTGGTGTTGGAGCCTCCCTTAACTTATTTATAACCTTTCACATTTTTCATTCTTTGACACTTGAAATCTAAAGATGGCCTTTTGAATTTTTCCCCCGGAACATTGAAAAAAAATTTACAACCTTGTCCAAAAAAGCAGCGATGTTTTTTCTCCCCTTAAAACAAGTCCGCTTTTGTACTAAACATTTGACCTTTTTGGATTTATTTCGGGATCTCTCAAGTCATAAACTTTAATCCTTGAGTTCATACGTCTCAAGTCACGAAATGACGAAGTCATTTTTATTTTCCGCCCGAAGCACTAACTAGGGTAAAATATTTTAAATTTTGATTTGACGTTGTCGGGGTTTTGCGCCTCGACGCTCATCAAACCCATTTTTTCTTTTTTATAGTCCCGAGAACCGAGAATGCGAGGTACTTGTGAGTTAACCCTGGTCAAAGATTAAAGGCAAAAGATAACTATGGTTAAAATGGTTCTCGACGCTTCGCCACTCTGCGCTATCTTTTCGAAAATCATGATGTCCAAAACTCCGACTCACGAAACCATGATGCGATTATAGTATGATTAATTAGTCACCTAATCCAAGTTCTCTTAATCCTAATTAAGTCTTAAGTAGGATTTCTCGCAGTTTCGTAACTCGGCATACTAATCTCTCGAAATTTCATCTTCGAAATTCCGAGTCGCGATACCGCGAGTAAAATGATTAGGAAATTAATCATTCTTTAAATCACGATTATCTTTTAAATCAAAATCGGTACTCGCAGTCTCGCGAGTTGAAAACTTAAAATGTTAAAGGGAAATCCCTGATGCAGCGAAAAGCGAGAAAGATATTTAACGTTACTATATTTTGAATATTTAAATTATAATGAGATAGGTCCCGTGCATCGAGGCTTGCACATTTCCCGAGGAAACTTTTTTCTTTTCATACTCCGACTGACTGGAAAGTCGCCAAACATTGATGACATTAATAGATAATTAGGGTAAATCTACGAATAAAGTAGATCGGATTTTTACGCAATCAATTTGTTGTTAATTGCGATTGGACAAACTTATTACGGAGATTACAGAAGTTTCAAATATATACGGGAGTCTCATTTTGTTATAATGAAATTTTTTTTCATAAGCAAGCAGAGATCATCATTTTCGAATTGAATTAACTTTTGCATGTATACACAGGTTTATCATAGAAGAGAGAAAAAGAAAGTAGCAGTCATGGCTCCGCGGAAAGCGACGAAGACAAATGTCGAAGTTACAAGCCAAGGCTCAGACAATGTCTCCGATACTTCACCCCGAAGTATCGAATCGATTCCCGACTGGTCACATGTGTTCAATGTTCTACAGGCAGAATTAGTTGATTACTCAGATGATTCTGATGATAATGAAAGAGATGATTTACACACCAAGTATAATATAGTTGTCCAGTCAGGGATGCACAAAATAGCAACCAGGCCCCGATTTCTTCCTTACTATGACATGATCCGCTAGGATTTGGATCACGTGGACCTGCCTACCAGAACAATTATGAATAGTCAACGAGTGACTATCGGAACTTTCCAGCCTGAGCATTTACAAAGCATGTATAAGATGCCTTCCACATCTGAATATACATACGGTGTGGATTTCTTGGAAGAATTCAAAAAGAAGGAGTGCACAGAATATGACAAAACTATGCCAGGTTTGATAAAGGATTGGGTTTCGCGCTCCGCGACATTCAGAGCGAATGACAAGGGTGTGTATTCAATTGCTTCGCTAGAGCCACAATACAAGTATGTGGCCATGATGACATGTCGTATGTTCGGGCGAGAAGACACCTCGCATTTCTATGTCTCTTGGGTGCCTCTCATATTTCGGGTCGCTGAAGGTTGCTCTTTCAATTGGGCAAAGATGCTCTCAGATAGCTTGGCCAACAGGGTCATAGAGTATCGGGAGAAAAAGGCAGGTGGGAAACCCTCAGCGTTTTACATGTCGGCATATATCATGGATGCAATATGTTCCATGATGCCTTTCCCCTTGATGAATTGGGCTTGGAATCCAACCCAAGAAAAACCAGTGCACGAATACCATGATAAATTATGGGAAAATAAAGCTGGAAAGCGCCCATATGAGATTTTCAATTGGGTGATGGTGCCCATGCACATCAATATTTTTGGTCACCCGCCACCTCGCATATCGGATAGCGTTTCAACAGGTCTGAGTGGCATCGCAGATTGGTATGTTGAATCAGAGTTCTCATACATCAGAGTTTTCGGGGCTTCTGTTCCCCCTCATGCGCTACCTTTGTTCATTCTTGATAAACTAGATTGTCGTGAAGTTGCATGGAAAACAGTAATCGGGGCCATGAGCAAGGAACTCAAGGTCTATTCAAAGAAGGTATGGCCTTCTTTTCCCATTCGAATGAATTCATATTCTTTATTAGATTTTGGGCATGCCAAAGCCGAGGCTGCTGCCCTGGAGGACCTAAAGTTGGCCTCCATTGAGATTGCAAAACATGATCCATAGAAAGTTGTGAGCAATCATCTGGCTCATGTTGGGCTTAAGAGATTCGAACATGAGAATTCCCCCTCGGACGACATTTTCCAAGGAGAGAAATATTATGAAGAGGTGTTAGCCCGGATCCAATCGCTAGCACCCGAAGACGCAGCAGTTGTGTTAAGATTCCAAGAGCATAGGAGAAGATGTCTTCCCACTGTGTTGGGAGGTTTGGCCATTGCCGAGACAAAAGATAAAAACGCTGAAGATTCTACAGAGGTAATATCTATCCCTGGACAACAACCGGAAGAGGAGAAAACGAGTAATCCCAAAACAAAAGAAAAGACTCCAGATCCTCCTAGCAAACAGATTTCAGAGGCTGAGGGAATGACTCCAGACCCGCCAAGCAAAGAGAGTTCGGAGGTTGAAGGAAAAATTCCAGACCCACCGAGAAAGTAGATAGCAGAGACTGGAAAACAAGCCCCAAATACTCCAAAATAACAGAACCCTGTCAACTCTCCAAAAGAATCAACAAAGAAAATAGGAAAACCCATATCCTCTGTCACACCCTTGCAGTCAGCACAGGGAGATGTTAGCGAGGGATGGATATTTGGTGAAGAACTGAGACCTATAAGGGCATAGGAACTCCCTCCTAATGAGTTCTTTTTTGACAAAAAGAGAAAAGTTGTAGTGAAGAGAGAATTTTATCAAGAGGGAGAGTCCACTATTAAAAAATACAAAATCATCACAGATGGCAAGAACAAGAAAAGTGACCAGCTTGCTACTGAAATGGCTGGAACACTGGGCACCTACGCTTCGGCAAATCAATTCTCGGTTGGGCAGATGAATCTCCAATTAAAAAGAAAGAATCGCCTCATCAGGACCCTCGAGGCCAGGTTGGCTACAGCCACAGAAAATTCCAAGGGCCAGGCCAACATAGAGATGGAACGGGCTAGATTGGCTGATAAAAATGAGATAGAAACGCTCAAAGTCAAGCTGGAGCAAACACATTCAGTGATCCGAGAAGGTTGGGTGCAGGCTGGTCAGTAGAGGAATATGATCACAGAGCTACAGGTTCAGTTAGAGGTTGCAGAAAGCAAGATGATCGACGTAGAGGGGTTTGAATCTCGAACGATCGATATTCGGAGCCGGATCTCTTCTGTACAACAGAATCTACTGGACAAAGTTGGAGTGATTCGAGAAGATTGTCTGTTGATGCATCAAATTTTCGAGAATCTGACCGCTAGAGAAAAGAAAGCCGAAGCTGCTCGGGTAGCCTTTCAAGAGGCAGTGATAGCTGCCAACAACAGATTTTCCACAGATTCTCCAGGGCTCACCATCGCTGAACAAACAAGAGGTAATATTTTGTTAAAAGATTGGGAACATAATATTGCCTTGAGCAAGGAACATGCTCAAAAAGTAACCAGTTCATTAGAAGAATCCTTCAATGCCATAGATGGGGAGCTGCTAGAAATGGAGAATGGAGGTGACTCAGAGACGCAAAGGCAAATGAATGTAGGTCAGATCTCCCTCGATCTAAAGGAAAAGAATGAAGAGATTCGGTGCGTATCTCTAAGATGGATATGGTAGATATGGTTCAAGTTGATAAACATTTGATTCAACCAAGCGCACAACTCAACGCTCTTCACATCATTGACGCACAAATAGGTAATAAACTTCCACAGTTGGCTCGAGAGTGCTATTTCGCCGAGGCCAGCACTGAATACATGCAAAGACAAGCACCTGGCCCTTTTTGAAAATAGAGTAGAAGAGATGGAGTGATTTCTCTCCTCACAGCTGCCAAGCGGAACCTTCACAGCTTGTATCCAGTTTATGGACAGATGTATAATATGCACTGAATCATGTAAAAGCAAGCACCTGGCACTTTTTGAAAATAGAGTAGGGAAGGGCAAATTTGTATAAATAGATCACCAAAACAAGAACACCAGGCTGGACCTTTTTGGTATCAATTGTAATAGAGTTTTACATTGGAAGAAGTTAATATACAAGCAATTTGAGGATTCTCGATTCCATCCAGACTGTATTATCAAGTTTGATTCTTTGTGCTTTATTTTTTATTTCATTTTGCTCATTCATAATTGATGTGCTTTGTTATAATTTAGTACGACCACTACTATAACAAAAGAATTCTGGTTTTCTGTCTCTGTCTATTGTTTTTCCTCTGCACCGACTATCAGCAGGTGTAAGACCAATTCGCATTCGCAGAATTCTACGTTTATTCTCGGCTAGTTTGGTTATTTTCTCACTAATTTCTCCTTCTGCTTATATGTGACTTTTCTTTGACAGGAACCTCATGTTATACGCAGATAAATGTTTCTCTTTCGCATCACACTTTTATATTAAATTATAATGCAGTTACAGGAAAGGGCCTTCTTTTGCAATCTTTATTTCATTCAGAAAACGTAAAAAACTCTTTTTATTTTCGATCAAATTGAAACAACACTGAAATATCTCTTTAAATAATTTCCTACGGTTACTGTTCTTTAATGACTGTACCTGCAGCTACACAACCTAATATTGAACCCGAGCTATCTAATCAAACACATATTCCTTTAAATATTTTCGATACAATCCTCAAAACTGCTAACACCCGGGAACAACTCGAGCGTTCATGGGCAGCCATTGAGCGTGATATAACTGCTCAAGAGCAGTTGGAAGCTATACGACGAGAACATGGAAATCCTTATTAGTTTCCAATATTGAAGGTTAGTATAATCCTTTATCAACCTTTAGTATACTTTCGGATGCCTTGACACTGTACTTTAAAGCCTTAAGTACAGACTCAGGAACAACATCTTCCTGGCGCCGTTGCCGGGGAACGAAGTTACGAAATATTTTCCCTGGGAAAATGACAAACTATTTCGTTGATAGTGTTACTCTTTGATAGTGAACATAGAGTGCACACCGTTTTAAGGCTTGTTTAAATCTTTCACTTGGCGACTCCACTGAAACACAAACTGGCGTCTGGTAGAAGGAATACCAGACAAAACCTGGATGGCAAGCTGATTACGCCTCTTAATGATCCTGAAAAAATTTCAAGAGCGAGAGGCTCGTCTAAGGCAACCGCTACCGTTCATAAGCCCAAAAACCCACTTTTAAAGACTAAATTCCCTTCAGAACCTCCTACTTCCTACAACCCTTTGTCTGATACCAGAGATCCGAAAACAGACTACTCTGAATTTAGGAGTGATATCCATCAGACTTTCCCATCTATAAACAAGGGAAAAGGTCCTTTAGAAAGATCGTTGTCATTTGACACACCAACCTTTCTTCAATAGAACTTCCCAGTTTCACCTGATTCCAAGGAGTGTGTTACACCCTTATTTCCTACTCCCAAGTCGATGGCAGGCGTCGGAGGAGGAGGTAATGTCCCTCCTCCCAGAGTATTTGCAAAAGTAGCAGTGAGATACGCTCCCCTAGTTTTACCCGTTCACCTCCATGATTTACCTGACAACTACATCAAAAATCTTCCTAAGTTCACTGGGGAGGGAGATCTAACCGCAGCCGAGCATATAAACTTTTTTGACCAGTTCGCCGACATTTGTGGTATTGAGCACGACGACGTTTATTCGATACTCCTTGTACAGACATTTGAAGGACAGGTCTGAACTTGGTTTAGGAGCCTTCCTGCAGCTTCTATTCAGACATATGATGCATTAGAAGATGCTTTCCTCAGACAATGGGGAGAGCGGAAGGATCACTTATATTACCTTACCGAGTTTGGGTCTCTAAAGAAAAAGAACTCAGAAACAGTTATGGAATTTATTCTGAGATTTAACAAACTGTATAATAAAATTCCAGCCGTTGTTAAACCTTCCAAACCCTCAGCCAAAGTAATCTTTGCGGGAGCTTTCGAACCTGATTTTGCTCTACTTTTACGAGAAAGAAGAGGAGCCACCCTAAATAGAATGCAAGACGATCTTGTTGAAATATAATCTAATATGATGGCTCCAGGCAAGTTAAAGGCTAAAGTAGAAACGGTCAACCAAGAAAATAGACGCTATAGGGAACCAGCTGGTCCTTCAGGGTCAAATAGATATATTGATGACAAAGTAGATGATATGGCCCGAATAATTAAAGAACTGTCTAACAAAATCTCTAGGATGGAGTTGGATTAGGCTAAAGTTGATTCTTCTAACAAAAGGGACTTCAGGAGAAACCCAAATCCCCAAAATCAACAGAGGCAAATAAAGAATGAAGATCAAAAAATACAAGCTCCACTAAAAAATGAAAATTTTATAGGAGAAAATGACCTCCAAGATTTCGCAGATTCGGAAGATGAAGTCGCGTGTTTCTGTGATGAATGTTCCCAGTCATTTTTGACCAGGGAAGACTATGAGAAATCTTTAAGTACCTCTCAACCTTCTAATCAAGATGAAGAAAGTGATCATCCTGGCCTCTGCGTATCTCAACCAGAAACAGAAATGATAGGGATTGATTTTCAACCCAAATACAATCTAAGATCAAAAAATAAGACCACCTCAACTGACCATCCTAAAAGAATCCTTCAAAAAGGTCAATCTCAGGAACCCCCTTTGGAAGAAACATTGTTACTCAGTAATAAAATCAAGGTATCAAAAACTCAAGAGTCCGACATGAAAAAAAATGAAACCCAAACAAAGGAAACTGAACCAGTAGATAAAGTTATATCTTCGGCTAAGATCACAAGTGATAAAGCATTCCAAACAAATAAGTCGGAAAGGAAAATCTCGGAAGTTTTAACCAAAGAAACAGACAAGGTAAATTTATCTTTCAATTTCGAAAATGAATTAAATAAAATTAAGATACCAATTCCTTTGGTAGAATTAGCGAAAAGCCCCACTTATCGGAAGCAAATCGCCAAAATAATGGGTGTCTATGAGTCAGAAAGTCATTCTGATGTTATCAACCTAGAAGATGAGAGACCTAACATCACCTTTGGTCCTCATTTTGAGGGATCTAAAGATAATGTCGCTCCTTTCTATATCACCCTGAATATACATGATCTGTTATTGCATAACTGTATGTTAGACTCCGGGGCTTCACATAATGTTATGCCCAAAATATCTGGGATGATAAAATATCTGGTTGTTACCCTGGCTCAGGTCTCGGTCAAGAGTATCTTGATGGATGTGGTTATTGTGGATATTCCTCCCAAATATGGTATGTTGTTATCCAGATCATGGGGAGCCAAGTTGGGGGGTTCTCTACAATTGGACATGTCGTATGCCACAATTCCTATATTCGGTGGTCAGTTTACCCGGTTGTACAGAGAAACAAGATTGGCGTATACTGTCAGTGATCCTCAGAATCCAAATAACTTTCCCATTTACGTTGCAGACCAAGATCTGGGAAATTGCATATTGTC
>ML783953.1:115347-130921 GCA_009831015.1 Picea engelmannii | reverse complement strand
TCAGAAATGATTGCCCCCACCTAGTCCATTAAGACGATGAAAGGAAATTCAGAAATGATTTCCCTCGTCTTAGCGTTTAAACACATAAATATTTTCCGAAGTGGTGAAAAGAAATTCAGTAAAAAAGGGGTCAGACAACTTCATCGGGGTACTGAACAAGCTCGCTGGCCATGAAGCAATGTCTGAGAGATATGTAAGGCTATTACGCATAAATATCAATCTACTCCGGTAACCAACACTTTCTGGAAGCCTGATCATTTCCTCGAATTCCAATGGGACTTCCCTATTTAAAATTGTATAATAACGTTCTTTAAATGCAAGATGAGAATCGTAAGATCTGTTGAATATCCTAGGGTCGTTTTGACTGTCTTAAAGCATCCCCAAAGTTAGTATGAGAAATGGAAGGTTGTGAAAGTGACTTCGGCCATGTTTGGAAAGAGTATCTGAGTTCGGAAAAACTTCTTGAAGTACAAAGCGAAGCTTTTCCCTCTCTTCTATCTTTTTCCTTGAGTTTTCTGTTGATTTTAGCTTGTGACTCCATTTACCCAATTTTGGCACCTGGTCTATTGTTCTTCACGCCTCACAGGGAGGCGTGATCAATAGTTGGAGCCTATGTTGGAGCTGCCCTTAACTTATTTATAACCTTTCACATTTTTCAGTCTTTGACACTTGAAATCTAAAGATGGCCTTCTGAATTTTTCCCCCGGAACTTTGAATTTTTTTTTACAACCTTGTCGAAAAAAGAAGCGATGTTTTTTCTCCTCTTAAAACAAGTCCTCTTTTGTACTAAACGTTCGACCTTTTTGGATTTATTTCAGGATCTCACAAGTCAGAAACTTTAATCCTTGAGTTCATACATCTCAAGTCACGAAATGACGAAGTCATTTTTATTTTCCGCCCGAAGCACTAACTAGGGTAAAATATTTTAACTTTTGATTTGACGTTGTCGGGGTTTCGCGCCTCGGTGCTCATCAAACCCATTTTTTCTTTTTTACAGTCCCGAGAACCGAGAACGCGAGGTACTTGTGAGTTAACCCTGGTCAGAGATTAAAGGCAAAAGCTAACTATGGTTAAAATGGTTCTCGGCGGCCCGCAGGGGTGTAGACCGATTGGCAAGTGCCGTGTAAATGGAAGGAACTATGTAAAATGAGGTCTCAAGGTCGATTCTCACCCCGATTTACTCGGAGGGCGTGCTTGCGGGCTGTGCGTTTATCCCTAGGGTTTATAAGGTAGCCGGAAGGATTCGACCCCGTGTCACGCGAGTACGCTACTGCCGTTGTTACCGATTCCCCTTGTATAAAAAAAAAAAAAATGGTTCTCGGCGCTTCGCCACTCGGCGCTATCTTTTCGAAAATCATGATGTCTAAAACTCCCACTCACGAAACCACGATGCGATTATAGTATGATTAATTAGTCACCTAATCCAAGTTCTCTTAATCCTAATTAAGTCTTAATTAGGATTTCTCGCAGTTTCGTAACTCGGCATACTAATCTCCCGAAATTTCATCTTCGAAATTCCGAGTCGCGATACCACGAGTAAAATGATTAGGAAATTAATCATGCTTTAAATCACGATTATCTTTTAAATCAAAATCGGTACTCGCAGTTTCGCGAGTTGAAAACTTAAAATGTTAAAGGGAAATCCCCGATGCAGGGAAAAGCGAGAAAGATCTTTAACGTTGCTATATTTTGAATATTTTAAATTATAACAAGATAGGTCCCGCGCATTGAGGCTTGCACATTTCCCGAGGAAACTTTTTTCTTTTCATACTCCGACTGACTGGCAAGCCGCCAAACATTGATGACATTAATAGATAATTAGGGTAAATCTATGAATAAAGTAGATCGGATTTTTACGCAATCAATTTGTTGTTAATTGCGATTGGACAGACTTATTACGGACATTACAGAAGTTTCAAATATATACGGGAGTCTCATTTTGTTATAATGATTTTTTTTTTCAAAAGCAAGCAGAGCTCATCATTTTCGAATTGAATTAACTTCTGCATGTATACACAGGTTTATCACAGAAGAGCGAAAAATAAAGCAACAGTCATGGATCTGCGGAAAGCGATGAAGACAAATGTCGAAGTTACAAGCCAGGGCTCAGACAATGTCTCCGATACTTCACCCCGAAGTATCGAATTGATTCCCGACTGGTCGCATGTGTTCAATGTTCTGCAGGCAGAATTAGTTGATTACTCAGATGATTCTGACGACAACAAAAGACATGATTTACACACCAAGTATAAGATAGTTGTCCAGTCAAGGATGCACAGAATAGAAACCAGGCCCCGGTTGCTTCCTTACTATGACATGATCCGCTGGGCTTTGGATCACGTGGACCTGCCTACCAGCACAATTATGAATAGTCAGCGAGTGACTATCGGAACTTTTCGACCTGAGCATTTACAAAGCATGTATAAGTTGCCTTCCACATCTAAATATACATACGGTGCAGATTTCTTTGAAGAATTCAAAAGGAAGGAGTGCACAGAATATGAAAAAACTATGCCAGGTTTGATAAAGGATTGGGTTTCGCGCTCCGCGACATTCAGAGCGAATCACAAGGGCGTGTATTCAATTGCTTCTCTAGAGCCACAATACAAATATGTGGCCATGATGACATGTCGACTGTTCGGGCGAGAAGACACCTCACATTTCTATGTCTCTTGGGTGCCTCTCATATTTTGGGTCGCTGAAGGTTGCTCTTTCAATTGGGCAAATATGCTCTCAGATAGCTTGGCCAACAGGGTCATAGAGTATCGAGAGAAAAAGGCAGGTGGGAAACCCTCAGCGTTTTACATGTCGGCATATATCATGGATGCAATATGTTCCATGACGCCTTTCCCCTTGATGAATTGGGCTTGGAATCCAACCCAAGAAAAACCAGTGCACGAATACCATGATAAATTATGGGAAAATAAAGATGGAAAGCTCCCATATGAGATTTTCAATTGGGTGATGGTGCCCCTGCACATCAATATTTTTGGTCACCCGCCACCTCGCATATCGGATAGCATTTCAGCAGGTGTGAGTGGCATCGCAGATTGGTATGTTGAAGCAGAGTTCTCATACATCAGAGTTTTCGGGGCTTTTGTTCCCCCTCATGCGCTACCTTTGTTCATTCCCGATAAACTAGCTTGTCGTGAAGTTGCATGGAAAACAATAATTGGGGGCGTGAGCAAGGAACTCAAGGGCTATTCAAAGAAGGTATGGCCTTCTTTTCCCATTCGAATGAATTCATATTCTTTATTAGATTTTGGGCATGCCAAAGCTGAGGTTGCTTCCCTGGAGGACCTAAAGTTGGCCTCCATTGAGATTAAAAAACATGATCCACAGAAAGTTGTGAGCAATCATCTGGCTCATGTTGGGCTTAAGAGATTCGAACATGAGAATTCCCCCTCGGACGACATTTTCCGAGGAGCGAAATCTTATGAAGAGGTGTTAGCCCGTATCCAATCGCTAGCACCCGAAGACGCAACAACTGTGTTAAGATTCCAAGAGCATAGGAGAAGATGTCTTCCCACTGTGTTGGGAGGTTTGGCCATTGCCGAGACAAAAGATAAAAATGCTAAAAATTCTACAGAGGTAATATTTATCCCTGGACAACAACCGGAAGAGGAGCAAATGAGTAATCTCGAAACAAAAGAAAAGACTCCAGATCCTCCAAGCAAACATATTTCAGAGGCTGAGGGAATGGTTCCAGACCCGCCAAGCAAAGAGAGTTCGGAGGTTGAAGGAAAAATTCCAGACCCACCGAGAAAGCAGATAGCAGAGACTGAAAAAGAAGCCCCAAATACACCAAAAGAACAGAACCCTGTGAACACTCCAAAAGAATCAACAAAGCAAATAGGAAAACCCATCTCCTCTGTCACACCCTTGCAGTCGGCACAGGGAGATGTTAGTGAGGGATGGATATTTGGTGAAGAACTGAGACCTAGAAGGGCAGAGGAACTCCCTCCTAATGAGTTCTTTTTTGACAAAAAGAGAAAAGATGTAGTGAAGCGAGAATTTTATCAAGAGGGAGAGTCCACTGTTAAAAAATACAAAATCATGACAGATGGAAAGAGCAAGGAAAGTGACCAGCTTGCTACTGAAATCGCTGGAACACTGGGCGCCTATGCTTCGGCAAATCAATTCTCGGTTGGGCAGATGAATCTCCAATTAAAAAGAAAGAGTCGCCTCATCAGGACCCTCGAGGCCAGGTTGGCTACAGCCACAGAAAATGCCAAGGGCCATGCCAACATAGAGATTGAACAGGCTAGATTGGCTAATAAAAATGAGATAGAAACGCTCAAAGTCAAGCTGGAGAAAATGCATTCGGTGATCCGAGAAGGTCAGGTGCAGGCTGGTCAGTAGAGGAATATGATCACAGAGCTACAGGTTCAGTTAGAGGTTGCAGAAAGCAAGATGATCGACGTAGAGGGGTTTAAATCCCTAGCGATTGATATTTGGAGCCGGATCTCTTCTGTATAGCAGAATCTGCTGGACAAAGTTGGAGTGATTCGAGAAGATTGTCTGTTGATGCATCAGATTTCTGAGAATCTGACCGCCAGAGAAAAGAAAGCCGAAGCTGCTCGGGTAGCCTTTCAAGAGGCAGTGATAGCTACCAACAACATATTTTCCACAGATTCTCCAGGGCTCACCATCGTTGAACAAACAAGAGGTAATATTTTGTTAAAAGATTGGGAACATAATATTGCCTTGAGCAAGGAACAGGCTCAAAAAGTAACCAGTTCATTAGAAGAAGCCTTCAATGCCATAGATGGCGAGCTGCTAGAAATGGAGAATGGAGGTGACTCAGAGACGCTAAGGCAAATGAACGTAGGTCAGATCTCCCTCGATCTAAAGGAAAAGAATGAAAGAGATTCAGTGCATATCTCTAAGATGGACAGGGTAGATATGGCTCAAGTTGATAAACATTTGATTCAACCAAGCGCACAACTCAGCTCTCTTCACATCATTGATGAACAAATAGGTAATAAACTTCCACAGTTGGCTTGAGAGTGCTACTTTGCCGAGGCCAGCTGTCAAGCAGAGCCTTCACAGCTTGTATCCCAGTTCATGGACAGGTGTATAATATGCACTGAATCCATGCAAAGACAAGCACCTAGCCCTTTTTGAAAATATAGTAGAAGAGATGGAGTGATTTCGCTCCTCATAACTGCCAAGCGGAACCTTCACAGCTTGTATCTAGTTTATGGACAAATGTATAATATGCACTGAATCACGTAAAAGCAAGCACCTGGCACATTTTGAAAATAGAGTAGGGAAGGGAAAATTTGTATAAATAGATTACCAAAAGAAGAACACCAGGCTGGACCTTTTTGGTATCGATTGTAATAGAGTTTTACATTGGAAGAAGTTAATATACAAGCAATTTGAGGATTCTCGATTCCGTCCAGACTGTATTATCAAGTTTGCTTCTTTGTGCTTTATGTTTTATTTCATTTCGCTCATTCATAACTAATGTGCTTTGTTATAATTTAGTATGACCACTACTATAACAAAAGAATTCTGGTTTTCTGTCTTTGTCTATTGTTTTTCCTCTGCACCGGCTATCAGCGGGTGTAAGACCAATTCGCATTCGCAGAATTCTACGTTTATTCTCGGCTACTTCGGTTATTTTCTCACTAATTTATCCTTCTGCTTATATGTGACTTTTCTTTGACAGGAACCTCATGTTATACGCAGCTAAATGTTTCTCTTTCGCATCACACTTTTATATTAAATTATAATGCAGTTACGGGAAAGGGCCTTCTTTTGCAATCTTTATTTCATTCAGAAAACGTAAAAAACTCTTTTTATTTTCGATCAAATTGAAACAGCACTGAAATATCTCTTTAAATCATTTCCTACAGTTACTGTTCTTTAATGACTATACCTGCATCTACGCAACCTAATATTGAACCCGAGCTATCTAATCAAACACATATTTCTTTAAATCTTTTCAATACAATCCTCAAAACTGCTAACACCCGGGAACAACTCGAGCGTTCATGGGCAGCCATTGAGCGTGATATAACTGCTCAAGATAAGTTGGAAGCTAGATGATGAGAATGTGGAAATCCTTATTAGTTTCCAATATTGAAGGTTAGTATAATCCTTTATCAACCTTTAGTATACTTTCGGATGCCTTAACATTGTACTTTAAAGCCTTAAGTACAAACTCAGGAACAACAGTTGGATTCCCTATCATCTGTCGTCGATTACATTTCCCACATTTTTCCTTCGAACGAATCAATTATGGAAATGCTAAGCATTGACGATCTGCCCTGGGATGACAACCACCATCGATCCTCTTTTCTTCCGCCCTTGGAAGAAATCCACCAAGACATACAATCTGTCTTCCCTCCCGATGTTACCGAAGCTCCGCAATCTCCTATCCTCACACAAGATACTCTCTCTGAGGGGAACATGGGTAACATCTCCACCACAATCACGATTGACATTTCAATCAAAGAAGATGTCGTGGAAAATATCAACCTTGGTACTAATTGCACACCCGACGAAGTGATTTCTTACACCTCGTTATTCAAGGAATTCTACGATGTCTTCGCATGGAGTTACGAGGAAATTCCAGGGATCGACCCTTCAATCGTCGTACATGAAATCAAAACCTACCCTGACGTGAAACCGGTTCGGAAAAAGCTTCGCCCAGTTCATCCCAAGAAAATCGCAGCTATAAAGGCAGAAGTTGAAAAACTTCTAAGATATGGCTTCATCTATCTCGTCCCTTTAACCGAATGCGTCTCCAACCTTGTTCTGGTTGCTAAGAAATTAGGGACCATCCGTGTTTGCGTTGACTATCGAGATCTCAACAAAGCTTGTCCCAAGGACAACTACCCTACGCCCTTCATCGACCAAATCATCGATAATTGCACGGGGAGCGTAATCTTCTCTTTCATGGATGGCTTTTTTGGATATAACCAGATTGAAATCTTGCCTACAGATCAACACAAGACAGCCTTCATCTACCCTTGGGGAACTTTCGCCTACCGAAAGCTACCTTTTGGCCTTAAAAATGCTGGAGCCACTTTCCAGCGAACCATGTCGTACGCTTTTCATGACATCAAACACATAGCAGAACCGTATCTCGACGATTTACCCCCACATTCACAAAATCGATCCGATCACATTGATCATTTACGCGCGATTTTTCTGTGATGTAGGTTCTACCGCATTCATCTGAACCCACACAAATGCATTTTTGCTGTCGAATCCGGTCGACTCCTTGGCTTCATTGTCTCTAAAGACGGAATCAGGGTGGATCCCTTAAAGATCAAGGCCATCTTAGCCTTACCTCCACCAACCAATTTAACCCAACTCCAAAGTTTTCAAGGCAAAGCAAACTTTCTTCGCCGTTTCATCTGCAATTATGCCGAGATCACTAAAAGATTTATGCGGTTACTGCAAAAGAACGTCCCTTTCATCTGGGATGACGCCGCTCAACGGTCATTCGACGCTCTCAAGCATGCCTTGACCCATGCACCTTTGTTACATCCCCCTGAATATACAAAGGATTATATCCTTTACTTAGTCGCTTCTAATTCCACCATCGTAATGGTGTTAGTTCAAGAAGACCCCAACGACGAAGAACATGTGATTTATTATCTGAGAAAGAGTTTATCTGGACCCGAACTCAGATATTTGCATCCGTCATTACTGTCCAAAGTTTCTACCACTACATCTTATTACGCACCACCACGGTAATCGCGGACTCCAACCCAATGTATCACGTCTTGACATGTCAAGTACTTGGGGGAAAATATTCAAAATGGATCGTGGTTCTCCAAGAATTCGATCTCGAGTTCACGAAGGCTAAAGCCAAAAAATCCCTGGTGTTTTCCGAGCTCATCTGGGCTCTCCCTCGTGCCGATGAAAACATTGAACCTAGAGACTCTCTTCCCAATGAATCTCTCTTCCTCATCAGCACCTCTGATCCCTGGTACGGAGACATTCTCCTGTATCTCCAAACCCAACGTTTTCAGCCCAACATCTCTCGCGAAGAGCGTCAACGCATTCGTCACCACTCTCGTCGTTATATCATTCTCGGTGACACTTTGTATCGCCATGGTATTGACACCATCCTTCGGCGATGTCTAATTCACGAAGAGCCTGAACGCATTTTAAACGATTGTCACCTTGGCGCTTGTGGCGGTCACCTTTTCGGGATGGCCACAACCCAAAAAATCCTATGTGTCGGCTACTTCTGGCCCTCGATTTTCAAATATTGCATCGAGGTCGTCAAAAAATTCCCACCCTCCCAAATCTTTAACAAGAAGGCACGTACCCACCCTATGGTGTTGCATCCCATTATCACCATCGACCCCTTTGCCATATGGGGTATCGATTTAATGCAGTGTAAGCCTACCTCAGCCGGGGGGCACGGTTACATCATCATCGTCGTCGACTACTTCACCAAATGGGTTGAGGCTATGCCTACCTTCCTGAATGATGGCTGTACCTCAGCTCTATTCCTCTTCAACCACATCATAACTCATTTTGGTGTACCACGTGCCATTGTCACTGACCATGGTTCACACCTCAAAAACCAGATGATGGGCAAGTTACATGTCAAATTGGGTTTTCACCATGAAAAGTCATCTCCTTACTACCCTCAGGAGAACGGACAAGTTGAGGCTATCAACAAAGTCCTAAAAACCATGATCCAACGCATGGTAGGGGAAAAAAAAACATCATGGCATCTACAACTGTTCTCTGCTCTCTGGGCCTATCGCACCTCTGTGAAAACTTCAACTGGATTTACTCCTTTCTAGTTGGTCTATGGCATTGAAGTTGTCCTACCAATCGAGTGTGAGATTCCATCACTCAAACTAAAAGTAGAACTCCTGCCCCATACTTCTGTCGAAGAAGAACGATTTTTATATCTATCAAAACTGGATGAAACGCGTCGCGATGCTGCTCTCATCAATGAGGCACATCATAAACGAATTAAAAGTCAATATGACAAATCCGTCCACCCTCGGACTTTCGCAGAAGGAGACTTAGGCCTCGGTTACGACCAAGCTCACGATAAATTGGGGACAAGAAAGTTAGAACCCATGTGGCATAGTCCTTACATCGTGAAGCGTTTCCTACATAAAGGTGCCTACGAATTAGTTGATCATGATGGAATTCCCCTAGGAGAGCCCCGAAACGGGCTTTACCTTAAGAAGTACTATGCCTAGATCACCTAGCATCTGTACTTTGTACATTACTGTATTTTAGTTTGGTGTGTCTATTTATTTCGCATGCTCGAGTCTTTACCGTTGCCACTCATGACTGTGCCTGTGTTTTCATGCACAGATGACGTCTTCCTTTCCTATCTTTTTTGTGTTTGCGGATGGCGCCAGCCGACATACCCGTAACATTGCTTTAGCAGCTTGGGTTATCTACCAATTTGATGAGGTGGTGATCTCAGGAGGTATCTGTTTAGGACTAGAAACCGACAATATGGTAGAATATCACGTTGTCATTGGACTGTTGACCCAAGCCTCCTCTCTAGGTGTCTCTTGCATCATTTTCTACTTAGACTCCCAACTCGTGGTTTATCAACTCAACCGCATCTACGCTATCTGTAGTCCTATCTTGATACGTCTACACTTGCAAGTTCGTCGTCTCGAACGAATGTTCAATTATATTGAATATAGAGACATTCTGAGAGAATTTAACAGTGTTTCAGATGCGTTAGCCAATTATATCATGGATTAGTATCTTGCCCACATATGAGATTTAAGGAAAAGCAAACTGTACATTACATGTAAATTAAAACACATCACAGACATCATCATGTACAAATCATTGGCATCATAAAAAATTGAAACTGTATATATATATATATATGGCGTGACTGAAATGTTTGCATTACATCAAAAAGTGTGTAGAAGAGAAAATATTGGGCCTTTCCACCCATACAACGTCGCCTGACAAGGCATACAAAGCAGGATCACCGGAGAGACTCTAATCTCCCTGCACTACATTGTGTTGCGAGTAACACACTACTGCGCGCACTACGCGCCCTAACAAAGAATTGATATTCTCTGATACTCCTACAGTGTGCCTCTGCAGATGTAAAGGCACTTCCCCCCTCCGCAGAGGAGGGATGCCCATCGTAAGGCCTTAGAGGTTTCTCTCAACCTCCCGGAGACCTACTGCTGGTACTGCCGGATCTGTTGCGACCGGGATGCCTCTGTGACGTCCTGGTACCGGTATATCAGCCGAGCGCACTGCTCCCTTGTCTGCATGTTGGAAACAATACATCTATTAAAACTCTTTTACACACCCCCAAAAAAATACATATACATCGAAAACTTAAAAAACAAAACTAAACAAGGTATGGCTCAGTCTCTTACCTGACTCATCCCAGTCTTCTCCCGTGGGAAAAATCAATTCCATGCTCCTACGAAAGTCTACATCAGCGTAAGGGAAGTCCTCTATCCAAAGGAACTGTCGTCTCAGCCAGGCAAAGAAATCACCAGTGAAATGGAACTCTGACTGCGAAACTAGCCTTGGAGACAGACTAGTCCACCTCTAAATCCTAGGTTCATCCACTGGTCATACCACCAATGCTATCTGAGGCTGCAGCTGAGGGATGCGCTCTAGAAAAAATGAGACTAAAAACGAACCATAGCCGAACCGCTTTTGTCCAGTCCTGCACTGTGAGATCTGTTCCTTCACATTTCGAAGGAACGATGCACTCCAGTTGAACAGTATTGGTTCCAAACACTGGACACCGTAAGCCACTTGCGATATTGATGCCAGATGGGTGCTAGTGTTGCCTGTCACACTGGTGATAGCAAATAATATAGACCAGAGAGGTAAATCTCGAATATCCTTGATAGGGATCCTGCCCCCTACCAACCTCGCTCCTGGGATGCAGTGGCGTGCCAGATACACGTCCACTTGTTCAAGTAGTTCCCTCTGCCCAGTGAAAGATATGGGGACCCCTCTTTTCGAGATGTTGGTCAAAAAGTACACGTCCTCTAACTCAATGGTCAAAAGTTGTGTGCCGATTCAGAACCCTTGTTCTGCAACGTCCCAGAGGCCAATCATATACTCGAGCAATAGAATCTCTCTCTTCATTTTTTGTAACTTGAAGAACTTGAGAAAGCCACAATCTCGCAAAGAGGCCCGCGTATGAGGACTCCGTAAAGCGGATAAGTCATCTATCTCATGTTCCCTCTCTTTCCATTCAATCACGATTGCCGAAGTTACCTACAAAACAAAAAAATCAAGAAATTCGTTATTTCCACGTTTTGACAATTTTGGCGATTTTCAAAAGCAATTTGAAACATGAAATAAGATGCCCACACCATCTAAAATAAACCACTCACTCTTTTTAACCACCACGCCCTTTAACATTTGTCAAATAATGATAAAAATGTTTTAAAAAATGCAAAACGACTTTGGGGGCTGCATGGACATCTGGGGAGATGTTTTCATGATTTCTTTTACTAAAAACGACCTGTCTAATTGATCACAAGGGTTTTGAAACTCTAACCACCCTTCTCTAAAGCATTTTTTGTAAAAGAATCCCCCTTTTTCATTAATTTTTAAAAGAGGTCGATTTGGTTCCAATTGAGGCGATTTAGGGCTTCGTGTTTTAAAATAAATCATGATATGAAAATGAATATGAAACCATGCAATTGAAAGAGTGCGAGATGGAAACCTACCTGGTCCAAACGGCGAGCGAAACGGTGGATCGTTGCTCCGAAAGCAAGGAAAACAAGATTTGCTTCAAAACGAGATTCTCCACTACTCCAAAATCCTTGCAAAATGAAATGGTAAATGAATTTTCAATCAATTGTTATTTATAAATTTTCATTTTTTATAAGGTATGGTCATTTTTGGGTTTCTCCAATGATGCCATGACTTCACTAAACCCTGGTCTATAGTTCTGGCATCGCAGGTTTCCTGGCAGTCTTGATGGATTATTTACCTTGTCACACTTATGAGCATAGTCTTAGTTCGTTCTCGAGCTCGACAATATGAGAACATAACCGGGTAAAGTTTTATCTCTTTTTCGGACCCATACAGATACGAACACACAAAAAAGGAACCCCCCTAGAGTCTCCTTTAAACCCTTTTCAGACTCTCTAAATATGAAAAGATTTTCGACTGATCTTGCTTCCTTTCACAGTCGTTAAAAGGTCAGAAGGGGCGTATTTCGAGCGATAGTTTAAATCTTTTTTGGTCTCGTTGGACTACTGTACGAAAAAGTAACTGAGAGAGTTTTATTTTAAGTGTTTTTCCAAACTCTATAATCCCGAAAAACCTTCGAGTTTTCTGTCTTTGGACTCGTTAAAACACACATCGACAGGCCCATATGGGACCGATCCCTTACTTCTTCCGGTTCGTTAAACAAAGGAAGAGGAACTTACCGAATGTGAGTTATATCGAGCATGTGTTATCCTCCTCGAGCTCATTAAATAAAAAAGAGGTACTCATCTATATGGATGGGGGGAAAAATTGAAAGGAGCAAGCCAAGCAGTCTCTTGAGAACATCATCCATCACTTCTTAGAGTCACCCTTGAACACGACACTTTGTCACTTTGCATACAGCATAATATGCTAAACCTCTGCATTGAACCAATCCTCGAGTTCCTTTCACTCCTTTGGGTCACCCGACGCAAGTCACAGTATCCACTGCATAGTTTTGGTCCATGTCATGTTTTGTTGTTGTGCCTCAGTGTTCAAGGGAAGTATCCGCCTCGAGAGTAAGCCATCCCAAATATCTTCCCTCAAAACCTGTGTCAGTCCATATCCATTTGATCTATCACCTACATCTCCATATCCATTTCGTGTCGTTGATGGGGGATACATCAAGGCCCTCCCTCGACGAGTATATTCCTGTCGACTCCAACACATTATCCGGGAATCAGACATAGAAACCAGTTAGTATTTTGGGACCTGCATGCCTCAATGGCAGGCCTCCTCACATTCGACAGTGGGTTTACATCATTGACCTCTGATCGAATGATTCCACAAGTGTTCGACTTCAACTCATCCATTCACATTCGCTGGGATGTACTAGGGTACCTTGGGAATCATTGACATTAATGGTGATCTCCCTCGCACTTGTTAACGGTTCACACCATTGACTGGTAATCAAGTGGCTTCTTCCATGTTCGACGTCAAGACATCTATTTGCATGGTCGGATTCGTACCATATTGGGATTGGTAAGAAGACCCTGGGTTGAGTAATCACTTTGATATATGCTTTGCCCAGGCTGTGAAGGAGTGTTTATTGGACAAGGACACATACACTGTAACATGGATCCACTTTGTATTGGTCGTGGCTATGTCTTGTCATCTCGTAGATCCACTATGTATTCTTTGTGGCTACAATCAGTCCGAGTCATCAGAGTATAGATAAAGATTGTATCTTCGGTGGCTATACCTTTTTTATCAATACAATTATGGATCTGCAGTGTATTTTATGGCGTCCATACCCTGCTAAGTCTTGATCACCCAAGCATAGGTATGCATGCCTTGGGTTTTGAAATATGTCACGATGTTTGTTGGATGTTTCTGCGCAGCTTCTGTCAGGTTCTCTGAGTCTATACCCTTGCTTGGACGTCTACAAAATATTTCAATTATCAGTTGACATCTTCTAACTTCATTCTTTGGGGGGCAATCTGTTACACGTCAAAATTACTCAGCTGGATAAGTGTCGCATGTTCCTCTCAATTGTTGTAAGTGTCGCATCTTCCTTACAACTTTTGTAAGTGTCGCAAGTTGGTCGCAAGTGTCGAAAATGATGTTTGATCATACTGCCATGCCGACGACACTAAGGAAACACTTAAAACATCTCATGTGCTTGGTTTGAAGGAGAAGGATTGGTTTATTGAAGTCAAAAAACTCTTGACACCTTAAGAGAGCTCTGAAACAGAGGTTCTGAGGGGGAGCGCTCCTCTATATCAGCTCTAGGAGCGCTGGCGCTCCCCTACAATGCTTAAGGGAGAATTATAACACTCCCCTGCCCCCTCTGAAGGAGCGTTTCTCATCTTGAGAGCGTTGGCGCCCCTCCATAGCTTACCAAGGAGCGCTACAGCGCTCTGATGCCCCTTCTAAGGGAGAACTGCCTAATTTGAGGCAGTAGTTGGCTCGTTGAGGAGAATAAGGGGAGAATATTTCGATATTAGGAGGTAGTTGTGCTCGAATTCTTGGTTTCATCAAGAGATCCCTGATCTGAGGAGGAAGTTCCCAACTTGTTCTAAAGATAACTCAAGAGGTTAAGCTCCTCTTAACCTATATAAGAAGATTCTATGATGGTGGAAAGGGGAAAGAACTGCTAGTATGAAACTTATGATCTTGGAGAAAATACACAGTCAGCCAAAGGAGAGTGATCAGTGAAGCTGTTGTTGTCCAGGTTGTGGATCTTTCAAGCAAGGGTTAGATGAAGAGGACTCGACAAAGCTGTTGCATTCGCATCTACGATTGTAAGTACTGTTGTCGTTATTCTCATCAATATGACATGCTTGGCCTATTTCTTTCTAGTTTGTGTCTAATGTTACATGAACTTATCATTAACTGACACTACTACATATTGTAAAAATTCCAACGTTTTATTTGCGGCGTTATGAACAAAATTGTCCATATTGTCGCAAAATAGAGGAAATTTATTTTAAAAAAAATTCATGTTGCCCGATAATGTCGCTCTTGCCACGTTAACGTCACTCTTGCCACGTTTTCCACTGGAACGTCTCTCTTGCCACGTTTGTGAAGCTGTATGTCGCAATTTCCACGTTAACGTTGGTCTTTCCACGTTAACGTCGCTCTTGCCACGTTTTCCACTGGAAAGTCTCTCTTGCCACGTTTGTGAAAATGTATGTCGCAATTGCAACGTTTTCGAAACTAGGTTTTCCCCTCCAACGATCACCTTAGTATGTTCACCAAGTCAAAATACCAACGGTCACTTAGGAATTTTTTACGTCGGAATTGCGACGTTACAAAATCTATAAATATGTTGCATTTGATGGATGTTGCGACAAGTTTGCTATAATAATGACGCTTCAAAAAGGGTTTGCGGGTCTTCTCGGCAAACAAAAAATAGATATTTGTTTCAGTATAAGTCTGTGGGGAAGAATGTTAGAAAACATTAGAGCTGGGAAAAGAATTAAAGAGGGTGAAAAGGGTGACGATAAATGTTATTGCCCTTGCAAAAATTGTTGTACTAGACGTCCCGAAAGAGTTTTAATAGCAGCAGCTACAAAACATTGTAGAAAATATGGGCACATGGATGGGGGATCAAATGAATATCGTCCAATGGTATATACATTCATTATCTGTTTTAATATTTATTGGGTTTATTCATTATTGTTCACCAAAAATTCCCTTTCATTATTATCTATTGGAGGTCATAAAGAAGAGGAAACCTACAGAGAAGACCCTATACCAATGAGCAATGGACCTTGGGAACAATGGTTTCAAGATCCTCACTCTTGGATTGTAAATAGAAATAAAGCACTCAGAGTTTCATTAGTCTTTCATGACATGCCTACCAAATATCCTAAATACCTTCCTAGGTTCAATGGAGATGACGCATTTACACCAGAAGAGCATATTA